>CAJQUW010010892.1:0-174532 GCA_907163375.1 Prostheceraeus crozeri | reverse complement strand
ATCATCTTCATCGATTCAATCAGCTGCTTATGGTAATGAGGCGCAAGAGCTTCATTTACAATGCATGTCGACTTTGTACGTGCGGAACTGTACTTCTTGGCTATGTCTGAATCAACAAATATATTTCTAAGAAGAGGACTCAAGTGATCAGCATATGCGAATGGAACGTTGTGCTCGACAAATGACGAAACAATTTTGACTTCTGCACGTCTCGTCTTCATTTCTAAGGAAGTCAATTTGTCCATGTCATTACTTCTTGTGAACTTATCCACGGAAGTGTTCTTAGCCGCATCTTTTGCAAATCGCTTGTGAGAATCAGATGATTGTGTCTGGAAACATCCTTTTTACCTTGATGGGAACACCTCAAGTTGATTTTGCAGATGCTGCAATAAAAGTGATAGTCAGAACACCCCTTGCTCAAAAAAGGGGCATTCAACCTTCCATTCTGATTTGAAAGTGGTTTTGTATGTTGCGGCACCTCTCCCTTTTGTACACTGTTTCGCAAAATCTTGGAAGTTGTCTGTGCATCGTTCAACGAAGATTCTAAGGAAGAATTGGAATCATCATCAAGATCACAAGAAATTATGGAAGCTTTAGAGACGCTATTTGAAGAAGTATGTTTGTCTTTCGTGGTGAACGAATGAGCGGTTGAGACATTAGCTTCAGCTATATCACATTCACAATTATTAGTTTCACATAGCTCATTTTCTGAAGACTTGTCTAACGACTTCGTGAGATTGACAGACCCTGAATCTTGACTTCTGCTAGCAGAAAGGGAAGCTACAGAAAAGTATGTGCTCAACGGTCTCATTTTCTTAATTTCATCACTTGATGCCAATAATTTTCTTTTCTTTGAATTTCCCGACAGTGGCATAATCCTGAAAAAGAAAAGATAATCGAATTATGGTTTGTACACATGTACTCATTAACTACAGTTAATATCTCCATCGTGTAACTCAAAGTATGTAGATGCACGATAAACAGGAAGACCAATGCCGTCGCGTTGATCTCAATATGATTGAGAATGGTCAGTCACAGTTGCTAAAATAAAATAGCCATTCATTTGGAAAGAGATTTCAGAAATTTGAGCTAAAATCCTGGAATAGCCCTATTCACAGTAGGCAGGGTAGGTCCTATTCTGAATAATTGCGTATAATGGTGCCTTCACATGAATGAGTTTGCTTGTTTCTCTAAATTGCGTATACTGCTATATATTTACAAGTACACTAACTTCACATTTCTATGTTCGCATGTCTGACATAGGCTACGGTACTTACATAATTATGTAGTTCCTGTATGGCCAACTGTGATCACAAATGTTTACATTTTCAAAAATGCTGCTTATACTGGCCTACCAGCTACCACGGTTGCGCGGGGATTGATATCTGCTGTAAATGGAATCATGGCTGGCGAAAATTATGTCGGAGCCTAATTCTTTCACAACCTTGTATTGAGTCTGAGTGTGAATGTAGGCATTCACTAAGCATACCGCGCTTAAAAGAAACAGCCATTTGGTGATTCCTCATGATCACAAGTGGAATGTGTCTTAATCTACATAATTCAGAGTGCATCTTATCTATATAGACTGCATCTTACAAAGTTACTACATTTGGTTATCACAGAGAGTACATGTCCACATACGTGGTTTACTCAGTAGATAATATAGGCGGGGAGGAAGTGGCGTTTCTGAATCATGGGTACATTTCTGATAAATAGCAAAGGACGTTGGATGATGAGCTGGTTCGATGGCACAAAATAGAAGCACTATTTGAATTATCACTAGAGGAGCACACTAGATAGACGTCTATTACTGAATGCGCGCAGAAAAGTGACTTGTGAAATGTTCAACTTCCTCAATCAGCAGGTGAATCAAGGGTAGATTCAGCTAGCCTATCACATGACTGTTTACACCAATCGTTCTCAATGTCTATGGTCTTGTTGATCAACTTACTTTGCTGAGGTCGACGTCTGCTTGCAACTGCTTCCTCCCGTGTCCTTCACTGGTTGTCATGGTACTGATCACAGTGCACTGGTGAACGAATTCTACAAAAAGTAGACTTATTTCTATGGACTGAACGCACAAGTGGGAACATCAACAATTTATCACATCAGGAACATAGCTGCATCGTACAATGAGTACAGCCAAAATGAGAGAATGCGTGAGATGCGTGAGAAATTTTCGGAATGCGTGAGATTTTTTTGGCTTTGCGTGAGAGCGTGAGATGGGGGTCGAATGCGTGAGACTCACGCCGAATGCGTGAGAGTTGGCAACCCTGAAGAAGACCTTCTTAGAAATCCATGACTAGAGGAAAATTTGGTTAATGGACTCCATTTGTGCTTGCATTTGATTCAGAAGGCGATTGCTAAACTACAGCCACCGCCAAACTAAAAAAGTGCTTAACTACAGCCATAGCCAAAACTCGCAAAATACTGGCTCAATTACGAAAATTTGTACCACATGCTCAGCTGGACCTCACAAACATGCCCAGTTGGTGTAACCTTGAACTTTAAAATACATACGGTATACCATAGTTTAAAACAAAAAAGACTGTAATAAAAAACTACAGGAAAAAAAGTCAAAAATAATTCACAAGAGCGATTACGTCTAGGGCCAAAACTTTACCATTTTTCAACCAATCTTAACGTACAATCTAAGATTGCCATTCTATTCCTCAGACACACCTACATGCCAGTGCTTTCAAAATTTCAAAAGTGCACCTACATCGGAAATAGCGGCATCGGAAAGGTTGACCACTGACCACTACTAAGTAGAACTTTAAAGCCAGGGCCAAACTTTTTCATTTCTTAACCAAATTGATCGCGCAAGGTGTCATTCTACTCCTCACACACTCACCTACATGCCCCTGCTTTTAAAATTCTGACATTCGACCTACAGCCAGAATGACAAACACTTCAAAGTTGACCTCTGACCAGTGGCGGATCTAGAGGGAGGATGTCGGAATGCATCCCCCTCCACGGGATCATTGCATTTCAGTTTTCTTTTTTTTATAAAGCATGCACATGTAATTGTGGGATAGTCTGAGATTGTGGAAATGTCTGAAAAGTCTGTAGATTATTGATGTTGTAATCTGTAATTCATTTTATCTTGCAAGTGAGTGAGGAAATGACATGTGTGATGGGTGAAATAATGAAAGACCCTTGAAATTGTCAGCGCGATTATGATGCAACCACTATGACTTCTGTGTATAGGCCCTACTTTTAATTTTTTAACCACACGTCTGTCGTGACAGCCGAAATACTGGTTACTGGTATGATTAAAAGTAAGAATTTCTTAAGGTTTGATTTGTTTCATATCTACACTTACTAGTGCTGCTTAAACGGAAATATAACTTCCTTAATATATGAAAAAGTGATCGAAATCGGTTGACGGTAAAATAGACTAACTACATTACTTTGCAGGATACGATATGGAATGTTCGTGGGATGCAAGCAGCTCAAATGGAAGTGATATTTCATTAGCTTCCAAAAAATTCCAGAAAAGTTGTTCCTGGAGAGACACTGACAGGTCAAGTTTGGTAGAACTAAGCTCAGAGTCTGATGTCCTAATAACGTATCCACCCAAAAAGCGGAAGTTGCGAATAAAACGGCGAAGCAAACGACAGAAAACTGATATGGATTATGAAAGTTTTGATGGTATTAGTATTGAAAACAATGAGATGGATACCAAGGAATATACCGAAACCAATGACATCAATGGTTCAATTGCTCTAACTACCAGTGGTCTACCATGTTGTAATAATCTATTGAATGTAGGAGTAAGAAAAAATGATTTTGATGTCATGCCAAAGAATGATCAATTAACTCAAACTTCTACCTTATCACCTTTAAATACGGAGGATAATTGGTCCTCTGAAGAGGAGTTTTCTAGCTCAGATAATGACAGCAACGACAACGAGGATATTAAAAGTATCAAAATTATGAAAGATTTGCGTGATTTTTGGAGAGAAACAAAGCAAACAAGATCAAGTATGGATGTATTATTGAAAAAGCTTCGACCCTATTTCCCAAAATTACCGCGTGTTTCACGCACGTTGATGCCTACAACGAAAGCAAATTCCTCTTTTCCGATAAAAAGTGTACCTCCGGGCTCCTACATACACTTCGGTATCGAACGAGGACTCGAAAGCATGTTATCAGAGTGTGAATATGTTCCTGAAAGTATAAGCATTGTTATGCATGTGGATGGCGTGGGCATCTTCAAGAGTGCCGTGAAAGGATTCTGGCCTATTCTTATTTCTCTTGTCGGAATCGAGTGCTCAACATTCATAGCAGGTGTATATTTCGGAGAATCAAAGCCAAGCTGCGTTGATACGTTTCTCAGAGATACTATTGATGAGCTTATAATATTATTAACGGATGGACTTTCAACTCGAAACGTTCTTGTACAATTTTCACATTGCGCATGCGATTCTATCGCAAGGGCGATGGTCAAGAATATCAAAGCACCAACAGGATTTTATGCTTGCGATCGATGCACACAAAAGGGCGAAACTGTGAATAACGGTCGTCGATTTTTAAATCATTCCGCGCCGCTAAGAACTAATGAAAGTTTTAGAATGAAAGAACAGGAAGAGCATCATCACGGTGATTCTCCGTTTTCTCGAATCCCTGACATCGACCTTGTGACATCTTTTCCAAATGATTACATGCATTCTGTCTGCGAAGGCATTGTACCGAAAATTCTAGATTTGTTAAGAGAACCAAGTGGACGATTTCGTTTGAGTAATCGCAACCTATCCCAAATGAACCTGGAAATTTCCCAATCACGACAATGTATTACGAAAGACTTCCAACGCAAACCTCGAAGCCTGAGTCATTTGTCGAAATGGAAAGCTTCGGAGTTGAGATTCTTCTGTTTATATTTCGGGCATGAAATAATCTCAAAATATAGTTCCATCATCGGATTACTTTTGAGGCGTCTCGGGGTCATTATGCGGATATTATGCCATCCACAATGGTGCAAGGAGATGAATGATTACTGTTCGGACTTGGTTCGTCATTTCCTCAACAGTTGTGGTGATCAGTTCGGTGAGAGTTTTATAACGCTAACAGTGCACTCCTTGATTCACCTAGTTGATGACTGCAACTCTAGGGGACCGGCTGATACCTTCAGCTGTTTCCAATTTGAAAGCTATCTGAACTGTGTTGTAAGCTGTATATATTCTGCAAATAGACCTTTGGAGCAATTACGTACCCAAATTGTCCGTCATGGCCAGAACCTTGGTCGAAGGCCGATTCATTCTGAAGATTATGGCGTTTCAAATTGTAGAGTTTCATGTCCCTTGAATTCTAATTCTGTGAGCGGTTATCTCATTGGATTTAGATGGAGTGATTTTGAAAGTTTTTTTGCATCGGTAGATTTCAAAACATTTCAAATTAAAGTTTATGGGGCAAATCGGTACATATTATCCCACCAAGGAGAAGTTGTGAAGGTGAAATACATTGCAACCAAAGAAAACAACGTTTTCTTAATAGGACGGTTTTTGCGATTTACTGGAAGTGCCTATATAGACCCGTTGGATTCGACCATTCTAGATATTTACAAGGGTTCTCGCTTCAGTTTTCTCTACAAATCAATCAATACAAAGGACGTTAAATGTAAACTACTCAGATTTGATGATTGTTATTATCCATTGCTACATTCGTATAATTAGTCTCCTTTAATTCCAAAGAGTTGCCTACAGGGAAGGTGTTTCCCAACTTGCATAAAAATGCCGTACATGTATGGTACTTTTTACGAGTAATTAACAACACATGTACTCTTTTTCTAATATATATCATTTATAGTCAATACATATTTCTTTACTTTGTCATGTACTGTTACCGTCACTATCCAGACTAAAAAAGTCGTAGGGTGAGTTCAGAAATGAGTTGCTCGCAGGCATTTACTTAATCTTGACTTTATTCACGCTTGCCAAACTTCCAATCGAAAATTTAGCAACCTTAAAACAGGCGTATCTCCATTTCTTACATATTATTTTCCCTAGTTTAAAATATTTTCAATGTTTAAAATATCACCAATCATTCAGAAAGGTAACCATTACGGTGTAAGCATATAGGGTATGGACTATGGATCAATCAATCAGAGTTTATTCATCTGAGTGGCTTTAGAATTGACATACACACATGCGTCATAACACATCTTTCTGTATGTAGGCTTCTAACATTCTATTTATGAACCATTCAAGAATGTAACTTCTCTAACTTCTTGTTTCAGATGGTATATTTCCTGGTCAAATTCACAGAAGACGATAAGTTCGGCGTCGTGGATATGGAGGACATCATTTCAGAAGATGTCGAAATCGGTAAGTGAATAGAAATAAACTACATTCGCGCTGATAGATTTTAGCAGGGTATGATATTAATGGGTTATTTAAATTAATGGTCAGCGGTAGACATTAAATCGTACTTGTTATATAGGCAAGTATGTGTAAAAGCAACTACATTTAAATACACTGATATTCTTATACACTTGTATTACTTTATATTCATCAGAGTTCGCAAAAAACTAATTCCAATTAAAAAAACAATACCCCAAACCCATGTATTTTAAATTGGTGGTGTTTTAAAATACAGTCTGTAATAAATGCATTATTAGATTAGACACCCAATGATGATATTAGATAGGTTTCCTATGGTATAATATTCTGAACTAGTTAGTTCTGTTTTGGTGTAATCAGTATTGTTACGATAAACCTGACGATATAATGGCAATGAATATTAATCTATAGGCTTACATTTACCGAAATTTTTATTATTTCAGATAAAAACACTGTTAAATGAAGTCTGGTTGTATTCATGTTTTGCTATGTTTGAAGCCTAGTTATTGATATCATGTTTATGCTGTTTATTCGTGGCATGCGTTTTTCATCTAAGGCTATTCAATAAATTTTGGCGATCTATAAACCTATCCTTTAAGTAGACTGTAAGTAGCGACATGGATCAGCATATTTGAAGATTAACGAGTTTATTCGGGGATCATTCATTTTACTCGAATTCATTTCTTGATTGCAGGCTCCATTGTAACGATAGTCTACCGTGATACCGAGTATGAGGCAGAAATTTTGAATTCGTGTAAGTTTCTGATTCGGTATTTCTACATCTATTCAAAATATTGTTACATATACATATATCGTTCTTTATTTTGTACGGTTTCTACCAACCATTGTTTGTGGGGATCAATATGATAGCAAGCCATAAAAGACTGAGACTTATATGCAGACTTACGTGTATGTAAGACATGTACATTTCTATTTCTTTACAGCAAATGAAAAGCCAACTATGGTTGACGAAATGAAGGTTAGAATAAATGAGCGTGAAAGCCACAAGAGACTTAAATCCACAACGGCATACAGGACTACCATCGAAGGAAAAAGTCGTTATGGGCGCAACCGTGTGCTTAGCAAGAACAAATACGACATCAGTGAATCAAGCGATGTGTCCTTTGTAAGTTTATGGAAGAGTGACAATGTTGCTATGAATTTTTATGTATTTGGTACCGAAAATGTTTCAATACAGCTTGCGTATTGAACGATAGCTGCGAATAGAGCCTGTGATAATGTTGGGCTGACGATCCTCGTATTGTAAGTGCCAAGTGCCAACCCTACATGAAAGTTAGTGAAAGAACATTCGGAACATTCACTGCATGCATCTTATTCGTGTCGAAGAAAACTTACTACAGTTAAGTAACTACCAACATCGTTAAAATATGTACCGTATGAAGTACACAATAAAAGTTTCTGTTGCCCCGGGACATTAGAGTGTCCTTTACATGTAAATGATAGTGTCTTTTGTGTAAATAGATTTATTTGTCATTCGGCTATATTTGATTTATCGAAAACGTATTACAATTATATTTCATGACAAATATGCGTAACATATCATTATTTTTCGTTTATAGACCGACAACGATGAGGGACAGTCGCATTCTGTTTTGGAACTGAATAACGTACCGGTACCAACATCCATTACGACTGACTTACCACCGGCGCCTCCCAAGCCTTCCAGCTGTGCGGGGCTCAACAAAGGAGCTAGTAACCTTCCTCCGCCTGTACCCTCTTTGGAAGGAAATAGTGGCTGCTCTCCAAGAAACGGCAGTTCCATCAAACCTTCCTACTGCACTGGGCTGAGCAAAGCAACTAACCGTCCTACGCCTAGGCCTAATTTCGATGGAAGTGGCATTTGGTCTCAAAGAAACAGCAGTTCCCCCCAGCCTTTCAACTCTATCGCTGTTTCATGTGATGGAAACACTGAAAATGATAGTGTTTTCAAAAGCAATGTAATGGAATTCATGAAAGATCTGCGTGACCGACAGATACGAATAGAGCAAGAAATTGGTGAAGTTAACCAGAAGGTTTCGGCCGAGAGACTTAATTCTTCTGTCTTGCCATCTCATGTCATTCGGCAAGCTGAGACCGAAGAGGAACTGGAACAAATCATTCGTAATACAAGCTTACCTGACATTGTTGAGAACCTAGTACCGATAAAGGGCATCACGTTAACAGCAACTCTGTACAACATGCTCCTTAGACTGGCGGTACCGAATGTCTGGAAACAATTTAGCAGAGATGGGAAGAGAGGTAAGAGGCCTGCCTCAGAGCTAGGTATTGAGAAAATCCTAGTTACCGTCATGGCCCATCAAATGAAGAAGGAGGAGGCTCATATAGAAGCTCGAGTTTCTAAGAAATTGATAGATGCGCTGAAACGTATGCCTGCTACGGCCAAAGCCATGAAGAACGAACATGCACAGAAGAGAAGGGATCACGAAGGCAACGAAAAGTAAGTGGATCTGAATGGTGGAGGGGGTGTGTTTTAAGTTATCCATCCTACACTATCTGTATTCAATATCATTGAGTTCATAGATCGATGCAATACACTCGAGTTTCAGCAAATAAAAGCTTTTCTATGAGCTAATTAACGACTTATTCACAACATGTAATTAAAAAAGTGACAAACTCTATTTCAGTCATATTAGGTTTAACGATAACATAAGAATGTCGAGATCCTTGAAATTTATTGTTTGAAGCCCCTACTTTCTCTTTTAGACATGTATTTACGTTTTTCGTCGGACTCGACCTTCTCACTCAATCCAGTTATTATCATAAAGGCGTTATATTAAGGCATAGTATCACTAATTACTTGTAAAATCAGAACTGTTACTTTTCCATAATTATTTAATACAAATGAATTCTATTAAGTCGTTAAAACCTACATCCTAGTGCTAACATAGCAATATGATTTTCGATAAGGTGTTCTCATGTGTTTTTTTCTTTTATTACAGTGTTCTTGAGTGAAGGAGGAACTTTCTGCAAGAAGTGACTTATCTAAAAAGCTCGTTTTAGTGATATTAAAAAATCATGACATGAAATTTATAGCATTATTTGTTCAAACAAGTACAAGTTGAGCTCTAAACATTTAATAGTTTTGACGGGGTGGGGGGATAGAAGTCTTATGGAGTTTTCACCAACTTTTCCTTGGATCTGGAGATTCGTTAAAAAACGCAATAAAGAAATAAAAATGGCCATCGGTGATGATAAAAAGATTTCTTAAAAGAAATTATAAGTTTTATCCTAACTGTCAATGGGAATGTCTGATATACATACATATACATCAAAAAGAACTTAAATGCATATTCCATTACATAACTGAAGCATAAAGTACATGTACAGTACCAGTACATGTACTATCAAATACTATTGGATGAAATCAGGTCATCGTCAGGGAAAATTGAGCTTTTTAACAAGTTTCATTGTATTTTGGTTAGGATACAGAAGCATATTTACGTGCGTACGATAAAAACCAAATTGAAATTGCAGAGGTCATGTCCGCTTGAAATATGAAATGACCCTGCCACACGTTTCGATACCATCGATCACGTCAAATACACATACAATTAGATAGATATAATCAATAAAATTAAGCAGCGAGAAATAAACACATTTAGAAAAAAAATAAAAGTATTGACTAAGTACACTTTTTGATGATATTGGCAGAAAAACGCTTCATAATAAAACATATAAAAAATACATGTATAAGTTAAAGTAACATTGAAAAAGTTACTATGAGAAGTATTGCACTTATTATTTTTTAAATCTATTCGGAATGGGAACTAAGTTTTTTGGATCAATTAAATGACTAGATCAGGGAGGGGATCTCGGCCACCTCAACTAGCTAATTAATTATAACCTGCTATCATGTTAAGTAGTGTGGAAATGTGAGTCTTGATTTTCTAGATTATTCACCAACTCGTATCTGCTGTCATATTATGTACCATGTTTAACATTGTTTTCATTGTTCAAAGTTGCTTATTCATAAATTTCACGGTGAATGAAAGTTGATCAATTATATTCTGTTATCATCTGATAATTTGATTGCTTTGCTTTGTTCAAAGATTGTTCATATATTTAAAAAACGTCCATGTTGGTACAAAGTCACAAACTTTTGATGAGACAATGACACCTGTAATCTATTTTTCAGCAAATATCAATGTAATTGGAGATTAGTGGCAGTATGAACTAAATTATCGATGGACTGTTACGATGCTGGCAAGCCTATTACAATAATTCAATCAACTGAAATTATGGACAGTTTTGGAAAGTAAGTTAGTACTGATACTTATCCTAATACTGTACGTGAAAGTAGTTTCCTAATAGACGTTATTCTATGTTCGAGACTCATGTATGCGCGTCTCGATTTCCTTCATTTAAGTAGATAAGCTTCTTTATAGGCAATTATTCATTATGATACATAGGTATATGAATTTACATTTCTAAGTGATAGATATGGTACTTTAAATCGAGTGGTTTGAAAAATATACTCGTGCTATTTTTTTCAAAGCACGAGATTTAAAGTACTATATCTGTCTTAAAGCATGATATCGGAGTGCTATATTTTTCAGATGAAAAATATAGTGCGGTGATGAAAAATATAGCACGGCGATCATAGACAACTTTGAAAATGTGATTCATATGGTATTTCTCTTCAAATCAAATCATCTGGCAACCATGAAATATAACAATGCGGTTATGCTATGCTTTATTAGAATTCAATTATTTGCCATCATACATGTATTATGTTAAAAAAGGATTTTAGATAAAGCATTGGGATGAAAAATATAGCACTATACAGCTATCGAATCGTGCTTTAATTTCTGGAACCAGTATATTATGAATATGACTATTGGTCGCTTTACATTCACTATGTTCCCGAGAACGGCTTTTTGAAGAGTGGTAGAACAATAATGATATGTTCAGTTCTTTCGTGAAATGATGCTGCGCAAAACAGATTTATTCTTAACTTATTTACGAATTTGGTAGTTCTCTTCACATGGATAATATTCTTATGCGAAAGTAAAAATAGAACTGGAAATCATAATATCAAGTATTGCTATCTAACGTAGTATTTATTATGTTAGTGATAGATCTAAAGATATTGTTTGAAACGAACTAAATGGACTTAGGTTGTTTTCATACATGTATAGTAATCACATATTTTGCGATTACGTACTCGTTTCTTTAAATCCTCCCCCCGTAATCGCCCTAACTCCCGTAACTTGTCGTTTTCAGGTCGCTATCATCAGCTGTAGCTCATACGGGAATTACAAATCAACCTTCTTCTTGGAACTATTCGGTCGGGAAACCTCTGACAACGGTGTACAATAAACTCCCAACGCAAACTTATTTGAGTCAGTTTATGAACTAATTTAATTGTTTTTCAATTATTGAGTGAATAAATCAACATTTTACCATATTTGATCTTCTTATGGATTTAATGAATGGGGTTGCATGACAGTTGTCGTGTTTAATGGATAATTGAAAATTATTATGAAAGTAAATAGGAATTAAAGAAAAAAACGTTTATGTGCGTAAATTTCGTAACTTATAATAATGTAAAATGACACAGGTGAGACTTACGTAAGGATCGCGTCAGATTTTACGTGAGAACTACGCAAATTTTTGTGCCAATTTTTAACAAAAATTGCGTGAGAAGTGTAACTTATCGTAACATATGTTTTACGTAAACTAACGTGAGCTTGCCAAGCGGGATTGACTTGTCCAATGATGCTCCCCTATAAACTGTTCAGCTGCATTTGAAATCGCTTGACCACCCTCTCAGGGATATATTCGAGATGAAGCCATCTCAAAGAGTTTGCACTAGATCACAATCCATGTTGTATCCACCTTTTGCCAAAACTTCTTGCTTCTGTAATTCGTTTATCAAGTATTGTAAACAGTTTTTTAGTGTGTCTTGCTTTTGCAAAAGCTTGCATTGCATTTCTTTTTTGCCTTTCACATTGTCATCGTGTTCATTGTGTAACGTTCACCGATTCTATGTACCTAGCAGTGGACTAATAAAAATATTATTATTATTATTAGCATTTCAAGATGCTTTGTACCGGAGTCATCATCAATTGTGATTATCTCAGCAAAATCAGTTAAATAGATTGCAACTCTGAGAAGTCACTTCAATTAGCGCATAGTATTCTTTCTCAGGATTTAGTCGGTATATTGATATATTTATCTTAATTTAAGTATCGTCTCTCTATTTCTTAGGTCACTACATGAAATAAAAGTGTGTAGTACCCAGTGATGTCAGTCAGTAAAATTTCCAGTGGGGTGTCGCTCGATATCAATGTCTTTTGTATTTTAAAAAGTCATCTGGCAAGCAGAGCAGTGAGTTTGTTTAACTGCAACAATAGAATTAGCCATCATGACGTTTTCATCAACTTTAAAAGCAAATCAGTAAAGCCAGCTACTCCCTGGAATGTCACACTTCTACCTGCTGAGGATGATATTTGCCGTGATAGTGTAATCATAATAATAAAAATGACAAATCTGATGATAAGGGATTGAGTGAATGTTGGATCATTACAATTTGGGATCACTTGTAGTTCCATAACCAGATAGAAATTTAAGATATTCGGCGTTCCCTAGATTACAAGACAACTGGAACTATGACTTGAGAATTGTCGCTATTTTGTTGATGTTGAATGACAATCTACAATTTAGAAACTTTAAGAAGTTACCCTGTGGGAGCGAATCTTGCGAAAGACTGGCGGATGTCAGCTACAGAATATCATGCTACAGTTCAGTCATATTTGCGGCATATTCGCTGGCGAAGTTCGCCGTCGACGATTCGCGCTTTATATGCCACCTTTTACTTTTTAATTTCTCTCTTATTTTCTTTCGTAATTCGCCTCTACAGGTGAGGCTCTCTATTCTCCCTCATCTCCTCACCATTTGCCCACATTCGGCTAATCTATCTAAGAAATAAGCGCAGACTCACATTCTTCGATAGTCAAAACATATAGAGAATCCGCTTATACAAATTTCCTTAACATCTCTTGATTTTCAATAATTTACAACAATAACAAATATTTGAATTATATCATAGTATTTACCGTGACCATTATGGAAGATAAATACTTCTTTAATTTAAGCTTTTGTGAATGAAAAAAAGATCCCTTTTTAACAGATAAGACTGATGATACAATTTATTTTCATGTGAAAGTAATATACGAACATTACTACTTACCACTAATTAGTTGCTACAATATTCACTATTTCGCCGGTTGGTGAAAAATCAGCTCAAATTAGCTCAACAAACATCTATCAATTAGTTATAGCAACTCACTCGCCACCTACCGCTTTTGGATTTTAGACGCACTTCCAAAAATGATAAGGGCGACTTTCACATGTAGCGATGATTTCGTAACAAAATTGAACAAACATAGATTTAGTCACAAAATCGCTAACTCGGCAGATAATCTCTTGATATTAGCGAGCGACGTTCCCACAGGGTAGTGCGCGAATATTGGAAGAGCCAGCGTCAGCAGCTCCCAGAGTATTACAACAAAGTGAAAACTAGACAGGCAAAAGTAAAAGAGCCATCCGTTTTCAATCATTTCGTGAATTATTTTCATGTGCATCCGCCCTGCACAACTTTCAGAATCGATTGCGCGCATGGCGGTCTCATACTGTGGAATACCGCATGATCTCTAACAATTCTCGACGATCAATAGATGTACAGCAAGCTCGTGCGGGCCAGCAATGTGTCACAGTATTTTTTATTGGTCAAATGCCTTTACAAAAAGAAAAACCTCACAATTGCTCATTTTGTCTTCTCATTGCCTACCTTCCTTTTATTTTCTGTTTTTAGTGACAGGCAGACATTGAAGATCTAATTCGGATATCAGTTGAGAATAATCTGTGACAAGGATATTTCGTTTCACGTCAGCATCCTAGACAATTAATTATACTTTTAATCATCGTGTAGAAGCTTATCAAACATTTCAATTTCCTTTTTTAGGTTGAGGATAAGTTACTACCCAAATTTCTGTCCTTCTCTAACGCGGAATAACTTGTGTGGATATCTGATGGTCAATATGAATTTGAAATAAATCCATAACGAATGTGGACATTCGAGATTTCCTTATTCATTATTTTTTCTCTACTCTCAACATTTCATTAGCAAGAAAATTAAAACAGAAATGTACACCTGGTGGTTGTCGTGTTTTTAGAATTGCTGTTTGTTGCAATTTTGTGGAGCTTTCTATGTTAATTACAAAAAATTGTTTTGAAGGTCATCATTATGAGCACGTCAGAAGTCAAAAAATAGATCTTATTTGTCTCAGTCCGTGTAATATAGATATCCCACCGATCTAATGAGTAGCAAAGCACAATATTCCCCCTCATATTCCAATACAGTGGAAGGAGCATAACCTATAACAACATACAGCTAGTATTTTGATTGACTTTCATATTGCAAACAATGACTTGACCAGAAACTAGTTCCTATTAATCAGATCTTCATGTTGCTTCAGCAGCAGGGATCGCAGCGGTTAAAATTTTCGCTTAACCGGTTAACCGATCAGATATGCCAAACTCAGTCAGAAAGATAAACTATGCTTCACGCTGGAGTGTGAGAGGTATCTACCTACTAATCGAGCGAATTATCCTCAAGCATCATTTACATGTACGTAGGCATACTTATGCATTAGAAGATTTTTCATGAAAATAATATTGTGCATCATCATAGTTGGATAGTCGTCAGGCCAAAACTGAACGACGTGTACCTGTAAATGCACGAAAATTCGCCTTGTACTTTCCCTTTATTATTTATTATTATTTATTATTGACATCGAACATCATCGCACATAATTAGTGGACGCGCCAAAGGTAAAGTCTCAAAATCGTCTGACAAGCAGAGGAGCCGATCATCTAGAGCAGGCCTTTAGTTTCCTGTCGGGAGTGTTCAACGATTTCTGAAGAAAGGAAATTGTGGTTATCGAATTGGAGCTGGTGCACCAGTTTATCTTGCGGCGGTGATGGAGTACTTAGCAGCGGAAGCCTTGGAATTGGCTGGCAATGCTGCAAGAGACAACCATCGATCGCGAATCATCCCGCGACATCTTCAGCTTGCCATACGGAGCGATGAAGAATTGAACAAACTATTGAGCGGAGTTACGCTTGCTCAAGGTGGAGTTTTGCCAAACATCCCGTCTGTTCTCCTTCCGAAGAAGTCTAAAAAGAATCCACCAAAGTAATTTTCTTACTTGCAAACGTTGTAAGAAGGGTAAGTAATTTTCTAATTTAAGTAATTTGTAATTTTCTAACACTTGAGCGTTCACAGAAGCAACGGTATTTACTTGGAGCCAGTGTACTTAGTGACGGCCTTGGCAACTAAAGGCGAACAGCGGTTTGAATTTCCCGACTGGAGACGGTCGACTTCTTGTTGCAGTGAGCAAGTCGGCTGCTCTCGTTGGCAATTCGCTCGAAGATGTCGCTCACGAAGCTGTTCATGATGGACATGGCCTTGCTGGAGATACCGGTATCGGGGTGCACCTGTCGGAGCACTTTGCAGATGTAGATGGCATAGCTTGCGCTTGCGTTTCTTGTCGGTCTTCGGGGCCCTAGCCTTGCTCGACTTTTTCGCAGCTTTGGCTGATACTTTAATGCTAATAAAACAAATACACGGTTGAATTTTTATAAAAGATAATTTTTTCTATTTAACTGCGGTTAAGCGGTTGACGTAAATCAACCGGTTAAGGATAGTTTAACCGCTTAACCGTTGCAATCCCTGTTCAGCAGAGAAAATGAATGTACATGGTTGTGCTTGATTTCAAATGCTCTTGATAAGGGACATTCATGAGGATATCAGACTCATATCTTGCACACATTGCCACCTTATGCTTCCACAAGGTTTGCAGTATACAAAGAAGTCATGTGTTCCTTTTTTAAGAACATATCTACATGTATATGTTCTCAAAACATGAACGGATGACATGTCTTGTATTTATTAATAAGTGTTATCCTACTTTAATAATTGTTTGTGACATAACTTCAATATTGTGCCTAATTTGGCTATGGTACATGGTGGGAAAAAGGAGGCGTCCATGCTTCTTGCAATGATGATGCTATTTGTATTCATGCATTTAAAAGGTATTTTAGAAATCTCATTTAGCGGATATTCACATGTGTATTAACAGCATTGCTGCCCAGTCCATTTCAATTACGCACAATCAACAAATCACAGTCAGCAGTCTTCTGTCGAGCACAGAGATAGACTCATTTGTGTGGCTTAGTACAAAGTGCACATAATCATATCCCATGTGTGCGATAGAGATTGAAATAGCAATTCCTCTCTTCGGCTTGCGTGATTGGTCAAGCGCGCGCATTGAAGATGCAGCTCGTATCAGTGAACACAACACGAACCTCAGCGGTCAGATTGCAGGCAGGCCTGTCAATGAAAAGTACGCATCTTTGACTCAATTTTCCTCCGTGTTAAATTCTTCAAATGAAAATATTCTTCACACCGCTAAACTCTTCACGATCTAAATTTACTGACTGTGCACGCTTAGTGTGGTGTTAATGTTCTGGTTCGTCAAAATCGAGACTTGAATGTGTATTGCATTCAATTCAATGGAGAATTGATTTTCTTGCCCATTGAGACTAATTCTGGTCGTGACAATCAGTACTGAGGAAAAGTCATCTCAAGAGCCAAACACGCAGGCAAGCAGGGACATAACATAAGAATATTATTATTAGCATCTATTATTAGCATAAGAAAACTAAGAGACGCTCAACTCCCATAGCCTACTGAAGTGGAGGCTGATTCACGACAGTTTGTGCGTTTCTGGATAAAACTGTGGGAGAAGTTGTGAACATTTCACTTTATGATTTTAAAATGGATTAATATTCTGATAAGCACATTCCAAATCCAAAGAATCTTTTGAATGAAGATTCTGAAGCCAATCACGAAGAGACTAAAGAATTGCAAGACTCTTGCTATAGAATATGCAACTCTCAATAACAGCTGCAACAGCAACTGTCAGTGATTGAAGTTGGACACCTGCGGCACGCAGCATCAAGAGCTATCCATGTGGATTCTGTACATTTACACACGTTGATTTTTTGTGCAATTAATAAACTAATTACAAAAGGATTTGCTTGCTAAAATCTAAGCAGCAGTCTTTTTGGGGATATGTGTACTCTTTCTGGAAGATTTTCGATAAAGTATTTCTTTTGCTAAAAGCAGTCATGGAATTGGTTATTGCTAAATCAGAGATAATTAGTGATTCACTACTTACTGTCACAATCGTTGCAGCAATATTCATGCCTAATTCATTATTATGCAAGAAAGAGCCATAATTCAAATCTAAAATAATCCACAGAATATGTGTTCTGAATCGAATGCAAGAGAGAACATTGAAACATCAAAAATTGAAAGTACAGCAAGTGAAGACATAGAAAAGTGAGCAAGAACCCCCTCAAGATCCACTTCTTCTGAAGATCTATTATTCAAAGTTTGGTGGAAAAGTGCAACCAGTGTTGTCTCTATATATTGTCCGCATCATCGTAGTTAAGTCATCGAAGTCAACATATTTTTATCTCTTATTAGACGCCCCGTGATGGGAGCAGCACCTGAAGGTGAAGCCTTCAAATGTATTCAAAATTCCGACGAGCAAATGAAACATGATTATGGTGTCACTGATTCATATAAAATGTGAGGATCATAACAAGCAAACGAAGCGGTTCCACGATTCCACGATTTAATTTGGATTAAATTTCCACAAAATTCCTTGCAAGTTGGTTGGCCTATTCAGCAACAGTGTTAATAAAGAATTAAGCTGATCACAAAATCCCTATTGGGTGAGGTTTTAGATTAGGTAATGGAAAAGTCGATTAGTATAGGAAGTCACAACTTATTTGAAATTATGCGATGATGTAGGCGCTCATTTTGCAGATTCTCTCCGACAGTTTCTCTGCAAGGCTGGGCCAGCCGTATTAGGATGTACATCAACAAAAACACGTCGATGATAACGGTGCACACTTGCAGTTTATTTCCGACAATTTCTCTGCTGCAATGGGCCGGGCATATTAACCATTCAATTGACCGATTGTAGATATTTGATTATAAAAATATTTTATTTTGTATCTCATATAGTAAAGTTTATTGACTTTGATTATTTTGTCATTTTCTCTAAAACGTCATGTAACCAGTGTTTCCTGATCAAAAGTTTTGGTTTCTCAGCATGCTGTACCTAGAACTGCTGAATGTGTCAATTGACCCATGCATTGCGAAGCTCATCAACAGTTTTATTTACTTTGAAGGCATGTTGGATTTACATCACGTAAGCAAGTGCTATCCACCGTTTGAATTCTATACTTTTTAAAACAACATTTCACAACTAGCATTGAATTTGCAAGTAGTAAGATAAAAGAATTTCATAAGTAGTATGCATAATTATTCAAGTCCTCGACAAATGTTCAAGATAATGCCGATAAAAGATTTGAAAAATGAATAGCGCTGTGAACTTCAATGCTTTAAGAAATTATGGGACTCTCAAAAGGAATGAAGCTTTAACTTACAAATCAGAAATGTCATAAGTTATCAGAAATATTGGTGTATAGACCTACAGACTAATATTCTGACAATAAAACTTTAATAATAATACAATGGATCATAATACGAATACTTAAAAATCTAGTAAAATTTAGCTATCTAAATATATAAGAGCATTTAGATCATTTTTCCATTTGTATGCTCCTTTAACCAAATGAACCGCATTCGATTCAATTCAAACTTTCTGATTAATCTTTTTTTAGACCGACTTAGGCCTATATATAACCTATTTTCACCAATAACATGTCAATCTCCACCATACACAATTTTCGAAAAAGTTCTGTCGTGTTGAATGAGAGCTTCAGTGAAACTGTAATTATATGTGATTGTGGCACTATGCGGCTACTACTAACACAATAAGTGCATGCAAAGGAAGAAATAGGTCACAAGCCTGCTTAGAGCAAGAGCCAGCCACAACCGTGCTTTTTTCCATAGACAGTTTTTAGACGTCATGTTGTAATGGGAAAGACAATCCTTCTAATTGCCAAGAAGAATTGCTCTCTCAGTTAGGAGGGGGCTTCAAATAGAAACATTATCTTACACTGATTTGGCGCTCTTGTTTAATGCGTTCTCCAATTTGAATTACAAAATTTTGATTATCTTTCCTCGCTTGCTGAATGTCGCGACCTTCAATCAAGCCTTCAATGAATATGAAGCATCCACACAAATAACATTAGGGTATTAATCTGAATATTAATGTCAGAATTCAGATCAACTGTATTCCTCAATTTGGAAATGCTTACAACTTGCTCTATGGTTTCATCCAGATGCACACAGACGTCATTTGTCAAGCCTTCCAAAGTCACCGGCCTCAAATTCAGTATATGCTATGAGAGGTGAGCGTCCCTTAGGCCAGAGGCAACAGGGATAAGACACAAGCCGCAAACAATAAGCCATCAGCCCCATAAGCCGCCTTTGATTACGGAGGCACATACGATACGCCATAAACTACCTGTATAAGTCATTTTGACAACATTTTTCTTATGACAGGTAATACGAGCAGGCAGAAGAAGAAAATAAATGATATTTTTCCAGATTTTGTAGGATCATAAAGCACTGTAAAGCTTGAGCATAAAAGCTTGTCATACAAGCTTGACGCGTTGTATCACAACTTCTGTTCGCCCAAGGATTATCAACCGGGTGAGGGGGCTTATTGGTTATGACTTATTGTGTGTGCATCCAGCCTTAAATATTTCAATCATTACTGTCCGTGAGACAGGACAGTGATTTCTATGTCTGTCGCGCCAATAAGCGATAACCCAGTCCTGTCTCTAAAGCATAGAAATCGACAACAATAAAACCTCTAGAACGGAGGTTAAGCTTCATGCAATACACAATAGTGGCACATAAATCGCACGCATTTTCACTTAGATACACTTGTCAACGGCTGTATCATTGGGTTAGAATCAGCCACATGTGCGAATCAAAGCTTTTCATTGGTCATACATGCCCCAACTTAGTTCCCCCGGATGTGCCGCGACATTGAGTCAATTTCCATTCTAGTCAATTTCAGTTAAACAATCTATTTCTATGCTCTAAACGGTTAGACACAATAATAGAATTCATCACATTGATTGGTAGATGACAGGCGAATTAATGATATCACATCGATGCATTTCACTGTAGAAGGCTGATGTTGAATAAAGTTGGTGGAGTTCGCACGCCGGTAGGAAAGGAGAAATGTACATTGACCCTCTTCTTTGCGTCAAACTGCACAAAACTGGCAAAGAAAAAGCGATTTTTGACAATAAAATAACACCACTTTCAATAGATGACAAAACTGCAGATTTTGCACATTCTAGTTTATTGTTATAATTTTATTTTTACTGGAACTAAAAATAGTGAAATTCGTGCAGCTACATTTCATTTCAATGAGGCCATCAGACACGAATAACAACAGTCGGCTTGGAAAGTGCAGTAGACATTTAAAATTTCACAATGATCTTAGGTGGAGAGTTCATGGAAAGTGCCATTATCTTCGTGTTGAAAATCGTTTTCTTTTTGTCAATATAACTGCGATTTGACACAAAGAAAATACCCATTGTCGGATTTCTGGGAGGATCAAATGAAACCTATGAATAGAAATAGAAATCTATGAATAGAAATAGAAATCTATTATTTACATATTCTGCATATACTAAATAGAAGTTTATGTTGTTCGACGATATGGTTTTGACCATTTTTGTTTTTTATCAACTTTTGAGCGATTGTCGTTTCCATATGGTCGTTTCTATCCATTATCATCATAATGATAAGAATTGTTTCATGCGCAACAATGAAAATAGATTTTGGAAAAAGCGGTTATTGTTCTATGATGGAAAGCAGTTTAGTGATTATGATTTTATTTCTCTGGCTCCAAAACAAAAATTTTAGATACCCTAAGCTTAGATTGAATTTTCAGTGGGCATCCCCAAGTAGGCCCTCAATAAAAGTGCATATTAAACACAGCTGCTACTGACTGATACATGGTCTAAATGTAATGCGTTCAATAATAATAATATTAATAGTTTTATAACTTATGCACACTGAAATTACAATACTGCATTAATACCGAAATGTGCCTAAAATTAGGTACAATGTAAACAAAGCAGTCATCAAATAATGATCGGTTAAATGTCTTATCAGTTAAATGGATATGTCTACATGGTAGATCGCTCGATACCAATCACATACGAAGGATGCACACCAAGATATTTATTTGGTATATTTTTGCAAATATTTGTATGCTTTCCGTGTGATTTTTTTGCATGGCATTTACTGCTGTTTTGTAAGTAGTGAAATAATGACATTTAAGAGTCAAGCTTACAATATTGAATTCGATTTTAATACATGTAATTCTAAGGCATTTCGAAAATAATCAATAAGCATTCAACCATCAACAATTATGCATTATGTATTTTTGGAATTAAGCATATTATAAATCCGAAATAAAAATATTATAACTCATGAAAACAAAAATAGTTATGTTTGAGACATATAAGTCAACATGGTTGCAAAAAAGACATCGTTTGATTGAAATGATGTCAATCAACTCATCTTGTTAAGTAGGGTTAACCAAGAGTTCTGTAAATGTTACTAGACAAGTAGCAACGATAACATATAACATAATTTTCACGATAAATCTTATGTAGTTAAACTGAAAAATATACTAGGTATTACTGAAAAAAGTTATCTGACAGCAGTATGTAATATATTCATATTTTTTGCTATGTGACTTAAACCTCTTCATACGAAACACATACGAATGAGGACCAATTTGCATCGGGTCTCGTATATAAAACATACCAACAACTCGTATTTCAGTGTAAAGCAGCCAATCACAGATAGAATGGTTCGTATCGTTACATACCAATCACATACGAAATTAAGTGAGATTTCGCATGAAAAACATACCAGATCTCTGTAGGCATACGAGAATCTCGTATCAATTGTTAGTTTCAAATTGTATGTGATTTTGTTGTATGTTTGTATGTAATTTTCGTATCCAGCGATTTACAGTGATACTTATCATAGTTAATGGGTTGCTAAAGGTAGTTAGTGTTGCTAAATGGTTGCAAAACATCACAATTTTTAATAGTTCAGATTACTTCCAAAAACCGTAGCCTTAGAAAAGCCTAGTAATGCCACAAGTGTAATCAAGTTTTTAATAGGATCTGGCAATTGGAATGGAAATACTTTTCACTGTGCATTATGTCTGGCCAATAGGGAAGCAAATACCTTTCTTTCTATTTGTATTAAATCTGGCCAATATATCGAGGCAAATCGCTTTCGCAGAGAATGAACGCGAGCAGTTGTGTATTTGAAGGCGTTTTTCCTTCTTAGCTTACAATAAAAGTGCATTCGGTCAACAATCTAATGACTACAAACTATTTTCGATTCTAATTAGCGCTAATGCATAATCACGAAATTTCGTTATTTGCTGCTGTTGTAGAGAACTGATATCTCATTCCTTGTTCACACAAAGCATTTCAGCAACTTCTTCTAATTATAGTGAAATGCACTTCTTTACATCGTGAAATTTGTTCTCGTCTATCGTGATTGCTCGCATCAGGTAAGATCAAAGTGCAAAGACAATGAAGCTTCTTCCGACTAAGGAATTACCGGTTGAACTTGACAAATCGCCAGGTGTGCCTAGAATAAAATCTTCTTTGTCGAAACTCATGCAAATTATTCTTCAGAAACTGGCATTCATCAACGATATACTCATTTTCATTCATTACAGGTTTTGTCAGTCAATTATGTCTATTTGGCCGGCACAGTGGCCTTATGGTAGAGTGCTCGCTCCGCGCTCGGGAGTCCTGAGTTCAAACATAAGTCGGAACAAACCTAATAATTTTAGAATAGGACCATGTAAACACTTGGTCAAAGTGTCACGAAGAACCATTATTCCTCAATCGAAACTGGGTAAATATTAATTGAAAATATCATTTATGTGCTACTATCCGAAATGAATTTACATGTACATGTACAACTGCTACTCCTCAGCAATGTGTTACTAAGTCTTTGCTATTGTCTTACTATTGTCTTAATTGTGTTTTATAAGGATTTACGCAATCAGAATAGATACGTCGCTCGTCTTTTGAGCTAGGACTTCAAAGAATAATAGACGTTGTGATTATTATTACTTCTGGTAAGGTAATCCTTTATTGCGATGATGTTGCCTTATAATTATAGGAACACGTTTGTTGTGACATGAGGGATTATGTTTTGACGTAATTAGAGTTTTCCACTCGGTTTACGACCGGACAGTCCGATTTTGAGAGAAAATAAATGAGTTAGCTGATTTGACCTTTTAAACTCGCATTCTAGTGAATTGGCTACATCAACGATTGCAAGCTGATGATGACACCCCGGTGGTTTGTATTTTTGATATAAACAATGCAATCAATGATGTGAAAAAAAATCAGTTTTCTCTCCCGAGTAATTTAATGCCACTAAAGAATTACGAATAAAAAATATGTACACAGCCGACGTTTCGGGACCTTTAGCAATGAGATCCCTTAAGTAGCTAGGTAGAAAAATATCAGTCTCATTGCTGTATTCTTTGCAATTACGATTGCCATGAGACAACTGTGGCTTACCTGTGGTATCCATGAGAGCTGGAGAGCGGCATAAGTATTCATCCACATGTTCAAAAGGAAACTTTGGCACATAATCACACTTGTATGAATCTCGTTCACATGGGAATGCATTATTTGAAATTTTACTCCACTTTGCAAAATGACGCGAATATTTCAAACATTCCTCTTTACGTAAATCCTCAACTAAGCTAGTAAGCATATGATGCAGAACAGGACGAGTGACATCTCTGGTTATTGTCAAATAGTCGTTAAAGGGCTTAAGGGATCTCATTGCTAAAGGTCCCAATTTTCGCATTCCACCTCTCTTAAATGACTACTTCATGGATGATGTTGAGCTTGCATTAGACAAACTAACTTTTAATCTTCGCTGGCGTAGCCAGATCGATGGCAGTGATGATGTGTTTATGTCTAACGCTTCAAATACACACAGTAGCACTGCTAGTATCAATATTCCATTCCATAAAAATAGAATTAAAATGCCAAAAACGATGCCTAACGACGAGGAGTTAAATCTTGCCCTTTTCAAAAAAGAGGTTATTAGTGCCGTTAGTCAGGAGGCCGAATTTTGTAAACAAAGTAAATCATTTAGGAAAATTAACAGACAAATAAAAAATAGTAAGCACTTTTTAAAACAAAACGAATTATCTGTTGTCGTCACCGACAAAAGTAACCGGCTTTGTGTTACCCATGACAATGATATTGTCAATAGAACCGAGAGTATCCTCATGGAATGCGTTATCATCTATAAACGCATTGATAAAAGTAAGCACAAATCTCTAGAAAAACAAGCGAACCAATTAGTTAATAACGTCTTAAAAAACAAAATGAGTAGCTCTAACATGCAGCGTATGTTGGCATCAGGCACTTCACCAGCTTCTTTCTATACATTAATTAAAGATTACAAGGAGAAGACTGATAAAAATTCTTTTACCCTGAGGCCTATAGCTTCGGTGGTGAATACACCAGGAAACAAAATCGATTGGTTTTGCGGTAGAATATTAAATCAATTGACTAATTACGTACCAACACATCTATCAAGCTCCTTGCAACTAATGCATGACTTCGAGAAATTAAACTCTAATGACATAGCCGAAAATTCCACATTTATTTCTTTAGATGTTGTGAACCTTTACCCCAGCGTTCCAATTGATAGAGCTATTTGCCTGATTTCTGATTTCGCTAAAAATCATTGAACTGATATTGATAACTTCGGAATTACTCCAGATCAATTCACCAGCATGATCAAATTCGTTTCCTACAACTATGAGATTGAATATAACAATAAAAATTATTTACAAATTAAAGGGTTTCCGATGGGCTCTCATTATTCACCCCATTTTCGATCATATTCATGGGTTATATAGAAGAAAAGGCAATGTCTATTATAAATTTACGCCTACAATTAAATAACTTGATTTATAAAAGATACATTGATGACTGCATCATCGGTCCGTTGCAAAGAAACAAAGAATACTGTGACTTCATATTAGAGACATTCAATTCGATTGATGATGACAACATAAAGTTTACCATTGAAAACCCCGAAGATGGGTTACTGAATTTTTTAGATTTAAGTATCTGGTTAGAGAATAGGAAAATCATGCACAAAAAATATGTAAAAGACATATCGTGTGGCAATGCTTTGAAAAAAGATAGTTGGCTACCGAGCTCCGTCAAAACTAATTTCGTAAAGCAGAGCATTATAGACACACGTAATCGATGTAGCTCAACGCTCTCTGATAACATTAAAATGGAATCGGAGAAAAAATTTAATGAAAATTTAAAATTTAATGGATACACTAATAAGGATTTGAGTGTGTCTGATAGAAATACCCAAAAAAATAAAACTAGTAAAATCAACGATGATAAAAAATCATTTTGAATATACCGTTTATAAGCGACAGTCTTAATCGGAAAATTCATTACCAAATAAGAAAACATAGGTTGAATGTCCGTCTCGTCAGTACGGGCAACAAAAAACTGCGTAATGTTTTGAAGAAAAAAGGCAAAAAAAGTAAACACAATGATTGTAGAATATGCAACAAGCTATCCCAAAATCATAACTGTGAGACATCGTGTGTTGTATATCAATTCTCTTGTAGAAAGTGTGGTGATAAATATATAGGTAAAACTGCTAGACCATTCTACATTAGATACAACGAACACAGTCTCAGTATTCGTAATAAAAATGATCTAAGTGCTTTGTCTGAACACAGTAAGACCTGTCTTGTTAACGGTTCGATTGATGATTTTGATGTTGAATTTCTTCGCTGCTTAAATGATCCTGTTGAAACAAGCGTGGTGGAATCGCGATTAATCAATAAGTGCCATTCTAAAATGAACAGACGTCATGAGACAACCGGAGCTATGCTGCGTATCTAACGAGCCAGTTTAGACAGTGTCATTTTACTGCTGCCTTGCCTTGAGAAAGGGTCTGGACCCGAAACGTCGGCTGTTTACGTATTTTTTATACGTAATTCTTTAGTGGCATTAAATTACTCGGGAGAGAAAACTGATTTTTTTCACATCATTGATTCATTATGGTCGATCCTCCTGCCTTCAGCCATCTCTTATATTAAACAATGCAATAAAAGAGCTAAGAATTTTATTTATTAAAGATGGCCGTGCAAGATGGCCAGAAAAGATCGCTGGTCCTAGTATCATTGTGCATAGTTGTGCTTGTATTACATGTCAAGATAACGCAAGGTTGGTCAAAAACTTGCATTGTATATACCCAATACAAGTTTTGGGCCAAAACGTTAGTTAAAACCCAATACCCAAGCACTTAAGAAATGAGTAGAATCAAATAAACGAAGAGCATTCTTTGTAGTTTGTGGTGGCATAAAGAGTCTTCTATAGGCCAAAAATCCTATTGGGCCCATGAGAAGTGTGGCAAATAAGTAGTGCGTTTATTGAAAGTAAATAATATTCAAATATAGAAACACAGAGAAATAGAAAATCAGCAGGAACTTACATATAAAATGATCACTTTCTGTAACATGTAGGCTTTAACAAATGTATGCGACAATAATGGAGAAGTCAGATTTCAGCAGCGTTATCAATCATACAACACTAGATAAAAATGAATTCTGACCTCTACACGTTGAAAAATGCGGTAAAAAAGACTGTCTATTTTTGGAGGCACATGTTCACATAAAGCATGAGTTGGGGATCTACACTTAGTAAGAAATTTACACGACTGACTTTCATGCATGTTATAGAAATCAGGGATGATTGAGCATTTACATTCTTGGCTATAAATTACACGATGAGCGCGTTTTCGAAATTTCTCGATTTTTTGGGCATATTTCAGTTGACAGATTACAAAACAAAGGAGTTGCATGCATGAAAAGTGAAACGATAAAGTGTGGAATACTTCTAGCAACTTTTCTTTGTAAACATAAGGCTTTAGAGTGCGCATCACATACAAACGACGAGTTGCAGACAATAAAATGTTATGAACATGCTTGCTCCACTTTAAGTCATCTGTGAATGTTACACCAAGAATAGAAATTGTGTCAGCAAGCTCAACATCTGTGTAAGCAAATGTGGGAGCATCCTTTTTGCGACGAAAAAACATCTGTTTACACTTCCTTGAGTTGAAGAATAGTTTGCTCACATACGATCACGACATCAGCATACTTGAGAACCTTTCCATTCTGAGACTTTGTTGTCAGAGTACCCTTGAAGATAGAAAAAAATAATGGCCCGAAAATAGAACCCTGAGGCACACCGGACTTTACAAAAGACAAGGGACCGGTGCTGCCATTCATGCACAATCGTTGGCATCGATTTGACAGAAATGAAGAAAGCCACAGGATGAAGCCCTTATTATAGTTTTGATCAATAAAGATTTTGATTAATCTATTATGGTAGATTTTATCGAAGGCTTTAGAAAAGTCGAGGCATGTAGGCCTGACATAAAGATTTTCCGGATCTTCCATATAGGCCGTAATGCAGTCATGTATATCTATAAGGGCACATGACATTAATTTCGGCTAACGCAGACAGTTTAGGGGTGCGAATTTATCTGCGAAGATGTAAAATATATGAAATATGTAAAAATTCAATATGCACAAATGCAGCAAAGTATATACATGTAAGCTTGCAGCAAATACAATATGTACGAACTTTCAATGCGCGGCATTGTCAGGCCCAAAGTGAAATAGCTAATAATCACAAGTATTTCATTTTTGAAATATTCTGTGAATTGAGTGGAATTTTGATAAAAAATCAGAACTTTATGCTCTTATCATGTATTTCCCCGAAGATTCAAATCAAAATATTAATTTTCATTACTTGATTTGTATTTATGCAGCATTAATAGAATACCCTATTTCGTATTGCTTACCAAAGATCGACTCAAGACACAAGGTCTAATCTTGGATAACGATCACTCCTCCACTGCGACAAGCGATCTTTTTAATTGCAATAAAATCCCGAAGTATTTCGTTTTGTGGACATTATCAAGGGTGCTGGCCATAGTTGGAAATGTTTCCGGCTTCTGCCTTGTTAACAATAGAATGGAATGAAATCAAAATTGGATCAAATGGCCGTGCAAACGATAGGCCGTGCGATAGGCAAGTAATGTGATGTGTATTTTGAATTATTGTGTGGGTTTCATATCAAAAAATTCACATCGGAACTTCATATAAAACTTTCACATCTGCATGTACATGTGGGAATACCATATAATAACGGACGCTCGTTCGCAAGACTGTTTGAGCTCTGTAGGCAGTTTAAAGTATCCTAGATCCTTTGCATTTCACAAATATATGTGTTTATATTAGATATTCGTCCCATGAAAAAATTAGACCGAAGTTCTTACTACAGCCAATTTGAGAGCCCAAAAGGTAGGCGTAGCGGACGCTCGCGGAGAAATTCTAATTTTGACTTGTGAAGTTTTATCTGCAAAACTCTGCGAATTGACCAGGAGTTTCACTTTCAAGCTATATCTTCCTAAAACTAAAGACATGAAATTTAAAGAAAATAATATTCGTTCCGAATGGATCGTTAGAATGGTTCCGGTTTCATTTTACAATAGCATTTTCGACGTTACGGACGCTCGATCTGTCCACTTCCTTATTTTTGCTTGTAAAACAATGCTAATTTCTTCCGAAGATTGTTAATACTTTAATGATACATATATGCTTTAATCAATTTCCCTGTGTAGATTTGCGCAATAATGGCCGCGTAAAGGACACCATTAATTATTTTCTTTATATTTCCATAAATTTCCCTTTTTTCCTACCACTGTGGATTGACACTTGATTATTCCAATGAAGAATTCAAACATCCTTGTACATGCTGTGTAATACAAGATTTGAGAAGCATTTAGATGAGTACAAAACAATGGCGCTTGTCTCCATGTAGACCATGTGCACACAGTTCATAGTGCTTCAATTTGTCATGTTGCATTGTCTAAGGCGCATGTTCTTTGGTTTAGATTGAAGATGAGATCAAAAAAAGCCTTGTCGAGGTCTGAGAGGACGATCTCAATATCGGCTTGTTGCAGTTTGAACACTGCACACTGCATGGGCTCCCTTTCACCATGATGGACTTTTAAATTTGATCTTATATGGAATAAATAGATCGCTTGATGAACATATCTCTCTGACCGGGAACTTGTCATGAAATGTTGTCTGAATGATGAAAATGTTCTACTTTTTTGTGCAATTTCTTTTTTTATTCTACTTCATCGTGTCGTTGTAAATTAGTTGCAGCATTCTTCGACTTGGTTGCCCCAGATTTGTGTCAAAAATATTGTTCTTGAAGATTTTTAAGGATCTTTTCACTCTCTTGACGGCTTTATTGACCGAATGTGGTATTTCACAGACGTCTGATACTTGGTCATTAGCCATCTATGCGCTCTCATTATTTTTCCTCTTTAATCGATGTATTCGTTGACATCTCTTTGTCGTTCTAGAGATGTCGCAGAAATTCATTTCCTCCCGATTTCATCATTTCTCTTGCTAGCCTATTTTCACTAATAGGCCTACTCCATATCACCTCACTTAGAACCTCGTTACCACAGTTTTTTTGCTTTGAATACTGTTGAAGATTATAATAACAAACTAAATTTAGTCAGTCAGCGATGCCTGTGGATGAAAGTAAGTTTATAAGATTTTTCATTAAAGCGAGCGTCCGTTACGTAACGGATGCTCGGAATTTCAATCCAATATGAAAATTCATGAAATCAATTATTCGTAGAAGTGATTGCATTACTGGATTACAGTGCTAAAATTCGCTTTATGCACGGGGCATCAACTTTCTATGTGCTTTTGTCAACTCTACAGGCAAACCGGAAGCATTTTGAGCGTGACGGACGCTCGAGACTTAATTACTAATTTCAGATGACATTCCTGTGAAATCTATGATAGATGCGCAAAATCAAACTTCACGAACTTCACGATTTTTTGCAATTGTGGGCCAAGTTTTACTACAATGCCAAAATTTCCTCTCATTTCGAATAGAGCGTTTGTAGATTCAAGTCGTTATCAATTTCTAGTGATTTTGGGTATTGTTCAACATAATTGATGAGCAAAATCATTGAAATCTCAATTCAAATTTTCAACGTCGAGGTTGATGCTAACGGAGAATTGCCCATGTACTCATTTTGGGAGATACGATGAATATTTGTGTTAACAATCTTGAGTTACACATGCATAAATATCATATAAATATGATACAGAAACATTATACTAATAATCGATTCTACTTTAAATGAAAACTATTCTCTAAGAAGTACTTTTAAAAATGACCTTTAAACTGTAGGTCAATTTTGCCCAAATTTGTACTGAAACTTCAACATACATGCAACTTAAATGTCACAAAAAATTGAACTTTTATCGCACTTATTTTAGGAGATATAAAAAGAAGTTGATAGGGCCCCCCCGGTCCTGATAGGATTAGGCAAAGTAAGAAGTGGGATTTCCAATATTGAAGTATTGTCAGTAAGAAATGCAGTCTTTTCTTAGTTCAAGCTATGTATTATTTTTATTCTACTTTGAAGCGGATGAGACTGAAAGCTTTCGAACATTCCTGGAATAATTATTCATCAAAAATGTCTCCAATATGTCCATCAAGGACAAATGGCAGTCTTTTAAATGAGACGTCTCAGTCAATTTAATTATCTTCGTAAAAGAGAAATGTTTGATTTTGAGTGATTGTTGGAAGACAGTGACAAAACTTGTTTGATTTTCTTGAAGCCTCGCATTTGTCAAAAGCTCCAAAGAACCGGATCTCCGGATCTCAGCCAAATCTAAATAGATCACGGAGTTCAAACCAATTTCTATGGAAGTCATCAGAAAAATGTGATTTCTGAGAAAGCATCCATGTTGATTACCGTATTTCTTCGAGTTATAACCGCTCAAAGATAACAGCCGCGGCTATTTCGAAGAAATGCGTGTTGATATATTTTCCTGATATCGCTGAGATATCACTTCCTTTGACATAGATAAAAATTCCCTTTAAAATATATAATAATTGAGAGAGATACCCTGATAAAAATGAATGATTTCCATGCATAGTTAGTGAATAGGCCTACGTCTTTTATTTGTTTACTAATTGCTGTGAGATAGAAAATTGTCAATTTTCAAACCCTTAGTAAGTTGTACAGCAATCATTTTCTCATTGTCGGATTTTTCGAAAATCTTTTTACTCCAAAAATGTCAGGTCCCTTTGCTTCAAGTCTCACAATACGACATCGCTTTGATAAGCATGGATAAAACTGATACAGTAGTACCAGTGCCGTAAATCAGCATTTGATTTGCATTTTAATTTATCATCAACTCATTCCAAGCTTGCAATTCACATTTCGCTATAAAAATAGAAAATACAAATAAAAAGCGCTAACGCAACGCATTTGGAGAGTTTTGAAATACCAAAATAATTACTGATAAAAATCATAATGATAACTTACTGTAACACAAAAGCAAATGCCTTCACATAGATGATATCAGATCAAGTTTTAGGAATTTAAAAGCGCAAGTGTTGTTTTCAGATGAAATGTTTTCTAAATTGTGCAGTTGAACAACAACACATTTGGTTTGAACTGAATATAACAATTCAATTTTTTAATAGTCTATGTTGACTTACTTTTCATTGTCTCTTTCATTTCGAATCAATTGATGTAAAATAGCATCACAAGTATCGTCGTCTTCACCTAGCATTCTTTGTATTCAGTCACATTGTGTACCTAGGAATCTGGAGAATAGTGCTGTCAGATGCCTACATGAATTTCTAGTAGTAACCGGTATAGTCTGTGTAAACTGCTAAAATGTCATATTCATTATAATTTAACTTTCAAATACACATGTAGACCAGCTTGATGGCCATAATCGGCCCATGGTCTTCTTCCACTTTCGTTTGAAGTAATTAGCCTTAAATGTCTGGAAAAAACCATTCATCTGTCAATGTAATAAGAGATTCTCACAAGTTGCATAGATAATCAGCGCCACCCGAGAAGACGGATGAAAGATTCAAGTTATTGATAGCATTTCCAACTTCACTTGTCAAGGTTTATGACTTGCGAACCAAATGGCTGTATTCTTGTTCACCACACTATAATGCACTTGTTGCCGTTTAATCGATAGATTTGAACAAAATATTGAAGGCCCTCAAGGGTAAATCCAATTTATTCCACAACATTTCTGTCTTTTCAACTTTGGGTCTCAGATTTCCGTGAAAATTTGCATAGATACTCATTTTTTACGCTGAACCCGAAAATCTTAGCGGCGACCACACCAAATAAAAACTTTCCATAGAAATCTAGCACTTTTAAAAAGCCATTTTTTCTACATCTCGGTCAGAGGACAAATTGATCTCGGTCAGATAGATGTCGAATAGGAAACTCTTCGGCTTCTGCATTTGGGTTGCTGATGAAACTTGGAACTTAGGATGAATGCTTGCATGCGGAAAGCGAAGTGACCAAAATGTAATGTATTGCATATAATGTCCGTTGACCGTGACCCACCTTGTCCTCTGACCGAGATTTTTAAGGTCTCGGTCAGAGGACAAATTGATGTCGAACAGGAAACTCTTCGGTGTGTGCATTTGGGTTCATGAGACTGCGGGAACTTTGGACGAATACTTGAACGCATAAAACGAAGTGATCTAAATGTAATTGCATACATTATCACGTCTTTAGACCGGGACCCTTGTACTCTGACCGAGATCTTCAATTTCAACGTTGTCCTCTGACCGAGATTTTTTAGGTCTCGGTCAGAGGACATTTTCGTGGTTTTTGGAGATTTTGAGAGGGTTAATTGATATAAATGAAAAATTTCTTTTGCATAGATGTTAAGAGCATGGATCCCTCCTATGCTGTGAAATTTCATCGATTCCTGACAAAATTTCTGGTTTCAGCATCCATATGAAATTTTTGGGAATATTCAAATTCTCTGGTCGAAAAAACGGATAAAAATATTTTTAAATCAATATTGTACACTTGTAACGGCATCAAACTGAATTTTCTTTACGGATTTATAAACTAGCACACTAGAGGATTCGTTTGGTGCAAAACGTTTAATGGAAGAATCAATATTCTTCGAGGAAAGGTACCTCGGTCAGAGGACAGAAAACGTCTCGGTCAGAGGACATTTTTTTCATTGGACAATGGAAACCCAGTGAAAATTCAATGATTAATATTGATTATAATATTTAAAATTAGACTGTCTTAAAGAGCTGATCTTCTTCTTTCAGATGATATAAATATTAGTGGGTGTATTTGAATGTATCTAATCGAAAATCCGTGTTGAACTGAGAGTACTGCAACTTTGGACATGCTTTTTTGGTCTTTTTTCGGCAAAAAACGGCAACTTGTGAAGAAGGTCTTGGCTTTGTGACTTTTTAAAAACCATGCCATAATAGATGAGATCTTTACGGTTCGATTGAAAAAAAAACTATTGAAATCGGTTCAGAAATATGGATTTTACAAATCAAAGACACATTTTCGTCAAATGTTGTGGATTAAATTGGATTTACCCTCAAAACGTTCAAGCTCCAATTCTAATGTTTTCCACTGGCTGCATGTTACCAATCTGACGCTGATATCATTTCCTTTGACATGGATAAAAAGTTTCCTTTTAAAATATAGAACTAGCTTACGGGGCGAAAATTTTCGCTACATTTTTTGAAATACCCATCCAAGCAGTTTGAGTTACTATACGAATTGTAATAATGTGCTCATGGAAATTCAATGATTGGGGAAGCATTTATAGTAAGTAATTCGTTCAAAGAGATTGCAATTTGTTGAGGTAATTTCTTTATTAACACTGACGATGAACTTTTCAGCATTGGAAATATCTTGAACAAATATTTTTTTGATTTTCAGTAGGTCTCCATAATTCATAATTATGACATGATTCTACATACATTGAAAAAATGTATATTCATTGACCTAGCTTGCAAAACGAAGAATTTTCGGCTGCCCGTCCAACTTCCAAGTATTGTCGTCTGAACATCTCATTAGGAAGCTCTTCATTTGCTTGACATCCGTTAGTTGTTGTGCTGCCGCATTGTGTCAAATTGATCATTTATGTCGCTTAATTCTCCTTTGTCGAATGTCTACGCCTCGACACATGAAATTTAACGATATAAAACCATCAATTTGCAGCTACTGTGTTATCAATGGTTGAAGGGTTTCCTTTTACTATTAATAGAAGCAGAGATAATAAGCATCATCAATGGAAATCCTATTTCTGAGAAATCCTATTGTCACATGACAGTGAGAGCAGAGCCAAAAGTAAAAGCATTGCTTTTCGCAGCCGGCATAGCTCTTGTCTGTTGTTCACGGCGTGGTTGTTGACTTTCTTATAACATATAATTATATTATCATACACTGTAAACTGTAGAAAGCCAAAAATCAGACAAAATAACAGCCAAAATGATCAGACAATTGCAACAGACAGCATCAGACAATAAACAGCCAAAAGTGGCTGTTAAGAACAGACAAGATGAGACAATCAAAATATCAACCTGTCTATTTGTCTAGAAATATTGACACTGGAACGATTTGACACTAGCTACTTACAGTATATCTGGACACTCCTAATCATATCTGATCTATCGCTGTCCAACTCACTCACACAAGCATTCTTATATGCAGATTATGAACTACTCTGATATCTTCCAAGATGTCTTTTGTTCTGTCGCTGTCAACTTTCGGGAAGTATACACACCCTTGAAAGTTGTAAAGAACATAGTAAAAACAGAATTAAAAGATGGCATCAATATGTCAAATATTCAGACCGGTTATTCCAATGCCTTCAAGTGTTTCAAAGGAACCCTACTTATTTAGACATTGGATATTCTTACAATCGAAAATTATTAAGGATATCATCCAATTTTGATAAAAGTGTATATATTAGTCATAAGTAGTATGATATGCAGTAAACGAAATAACGCAAATTTGTCCGTGCGATGAGACAAAAATTGTCTGATGAGCAGGAAATTTATCTGATAATACGTAGCATTAGCTAAAATACTGATTTGGCTGGTAAATTGTCTGACAAGTGGCTGTTTACAGTTTCCAGTGTAGCATGTATGCATACACAAGCAGATTTTATGCATCATCTAACGGAAGCAGCAGAGGTATATTTTCTTGAAACCTATTCTAATGTCACATTGAGGAGAGCGTAAATATTTATGAAATTGATTGACAGGAAAAGCGCAATACTGAAGGACAGATTTAAATGCAATAGAAGGAAATCCGACTCATTATATTTGTTTGTCTCTGTTGAAAAAGAGATTGGAAACGTTGTAGCAGTGTTATAAACCTAAGTAATCCAAAGTAGTGCAAATTCTAAATCATCTGAACGAACTGTTCCTCCTGTCAATCAGGTGGCTTTAAGGCAATTCAAAATGATAAACTCAATTAGTAAACTTGAAAAGCAGTCATTCAGCACTAAATGAGCAGTGAAATCACTCACGAACTGCTTAACTACTTTTGATTATAACGATGATTTTTTCTTTTATAGTTCTTCGTTTCTTTCCCCGGATCTATTTTATCAGAGCCAATATTGTCAGCGTCTGTCAGTGATTCTGTAGAATCATAACTCAATTTTCCTCCAGCAAGTTCGAAAGTGAAATTTTTGATCTTCAATTTTCCAGGGTAGGTTTATGGACAAATCTCGCTAATTGTTCGTTCAAGGTGTACACTCTGAGTCCGTATTTTGAATTTCTGACAGTACCACACCAAAAACATCAAAGTTACGCCTGAAGATGTCTGCTGAATGATCAGACGAAAGGTGCCTCTGGAGATTTGAGTTTTGATATTTTTGGGTGGCACTTTCCGAAATTCAGAATACAGAAGTCTTGCAAAATTACTATCCATTAATACGCGGTGCACAGATTATTTACAGTTAAAACCGCTCATTTTTGAAAATGAAGATGAAATAAATGAAAAGAAGAATTCTGTTCCCGACGTTTCGCTTGCCATTTTATTGAGGTAAAGAATTAAGAGAGGATGTACTCATTTAAATACTTGGTTGCTTAAATATCTTTTTTTGTTTAGGTAGGTGATCAAGGCAAGTAATAAATCTTCCAGTACCGATTGGTGGTCTAGGAACTCACTCTGCCCAAAGGCTCACAGTCTCCTTTCTTAGCCCTTGTGGACCTTTCCTTGATTATAAAACCTTTGAAAGAAAATTCAAGCTTCCAGGATGTTGAAATTGCAAACGTCACTGCTAAGTGGAAAGCAATCACTCACTGAGAAGTCGCCTACGAATAAGACCAGCCATTGAGAGTGGATGTGCCCACTTCCTTTACGAGGTCTATCATTACTGTCGCCTTCCGCCAACCAACGTATGAAAGCTTGTTTAACTTCCCTTCAAAGAAGTGCTGCCGGCGCGCGTTTACCGCTTTCCCATGCTCAACGAAACAATCCAACGCGCTTTAGAGTTAGTCAGCATTCCTGCCATCTTAGAACCAACAGCCCTGAAATTCTGATAGTAAGCGCATTGATGACATGTCATCGACAACTTAGTCACATGGCCAAATGTTGACCTAGGATGCCACAGTATCGGATTCTTAAGCAGATGTATATGCTAATTACTCAGGGCGTGTCGTGGAATAAGCGGAGACTATGAAGCGCAAATAGCATGAAATTCTTCTGTGCCAGTCATATCCATTTTCGCTTATAGTTTTTGAGGCTCTTGGTGCTCATGGACCAGAAACGTTTCAGTTCTTAAAGGGGTATGAAACCAGAATTGCTTCGACAACTTCGGTCGAACAACTGTTCTCCAACATAATCCACCGGATTCAGTTATGTAGGTCTTAAATCAATTCTTGTTGGTATGCCGCCAAATGTAGACAAGTTGCCAGAGTTCTGCGTTCTTTTCTTTGGGTTTTTTCATGTACTTTTAAGGACTTTTGATAGTAGTCAGTTTTGTAACATTTATACAATTTTGCAACTTTTTTCAGTTATTATACAATTTTGCAATTATTCTTTCCTGCAAGAATGTCGGATGCATCCATACAATACCATTAATGCATTATTCTGTAGACGGATACATTCTCCATTATTCTATTTGTATATCCAAGCATTTCGATTCACAGAACTTTAACAAAACTAGTGCTTTGCAAATAGAAAGGTAACTAATATAATTAATTGCGTAAAACAATAATATTAATCATATAATTAGCGTTTCGTAGGCGCAAGTTTATATAGAGACAGAAGCAAGTATTTTGCCGTCATCATTTTTACTGCCAGGGCCTCTCTTGCTCTCTATGTGACATACTGCAAGAATGATCAAATATACTACTTGGTGCAGCAGACAGCACATAAATATCGTTCACACTACGTTAAAATCATACAAAACATTTACACGGATAATGAAGACAATAGATAATAAATGCATGCAAATCAGCGACCAATAGAGCAATTGTCGCGACTGCAGCAATTGTCCTGTCTGCTGCATCAAGTATTACATTGATCATTCTTGCAGTGTGTCAGTAGTAAGTAAATATACACCACTGGATAGCGCAAGATGGCCGCCGTCGAAAAATGGTCGCTGACGTCCCCCCCCCTCCCTTCGATAAACGACAGAGTGTCGTGGTGCACTTGGGCGACCGCCAGGTTTTGAATTGGTGCTAATGTTCGTGAACATGAATTTTGGGGTGAAAATGGGATGTTTCGAGTGGAAGCAGTGCTCGGAGGACTTTGCAAATGTGATTTTTGGACTCAGCGTCAAATTCTGCATCTGTGGTGTGATTTCCAGCTCAATCGGTGAGAAAAAATTTTCAACATTTTTCGGAAAAACGACAGAGTTAACGGCAAATGTGGGTTGGTTTTGGGCTATAGCGCCAAAACGAAGCATCGGATGGGAAAACGGATTTCAGATTTGGAATCAGCGTCAAATTCTCTATCAACATGGTGAATTTGAAAGCAATCGGAGAGAAAAAATTTTCGCTGACGTCCCCCCCTCCTCCCCCCTCGGCACCGATCTTCCAATTTTGCTTCTAGTGATCGTAGAAAGTCGTGCAATAGCTCGTTTGAAAGCTAAGAGTAGGACAAATTCAGTGAAAGAAACGGCTTGTTCATATCTGTCTTTGTTTAGATCTGAGACGCCATTTAAGATTTTGGGAGATTGGCGAAAAATGACAGAGTTAGGATTTTGGACGTTTTGGGCTCTAGCGTCAAAACGAAGCATCGGATGGGAAAACGGATTTCAGATTTGGAATCAGCGTCAAATTCTCTATCAACATGGTGAGTTTCAAGTCAATCGGAGAGAAAAAATTTTTCTTCACAAAATTTTTTCGAAAAAACGAGTTAGAATTTTTGCGATGGCTGTGGGCTGTAGAGCCAAAACGAAGCATCGGATGGGAAAATGGAGGGCAGATTCGGATTCAGCGTCCAATTCTACTTGGAAATGGTGTATTTCCAGCTCAATCGGACCTCTAGAATCGGCGATAGAAGCGTTTTCAGTTTTTGGATGATGGATATTACGTCATCAGCTGATCGCCACAAACTATATAAGCTGGGAACCGACAGAGACTTGTCATTAAGACGAGAGATTGTCAACGGTAAGTTGTCTCTCTGAGCTCCGATGATAGCTTCGGACATTCCAAATTCCGGGTTTCTGTAAGAAACCGACTTAGAAAATTTCATTGCTGATATCAGCTAAGCCGTCAGACTTAGAGGTTCGTCAGGAGATGGCCTTCGTCTCCAGGCCATAAAAGACTCCAAAACTTTAATGGCTTGTAACTTTACTTCTACAAGTCCGTTTGACTTGATTCAAAAAAGGTTCGGTCGTTATTGACCTGCCCTAAGTGATAAACTACTTATAACATTTCATTAGTAGTGCTAAAAAGTTGAAAATTTTAAATTCACTATTTTTGGTGGTTTTCTGGGGTTTTCGACCCTGCTGAATTCAACTAAGACATTTATAAAAGTGTGGGAGGCGATCTTCGGCTTGGAATTTGCAACCTTTGTAAACAATCCACTGGTTTTCATGTCAAAATCAGGTCCGGATACCAACACAGTGATATGACGCACGCTCTGTCCGCGGGAGGTTGGATTTGTGGGCCGAGGCCTTGGAGTTGGGATAGGATCCCTTCTGAGTAATGCCTGTAACGGATTCAAAGGTTCGACACTTTCCACCAATCTCACAATTTAGCTGTATGATTATAAGAATGACTGCCAATGTCGCCTGTTAGTAATTCTATTTCATCCTTCCTTTACAGATACATAAGTTACAAAATGGGAGGCAACTCAAAATTTTTATTTAAAAAGTGCTCTTGTGGAGAGATAAACAGAGGCGGCGAATTCAAACGCCACATTAACAAGTATAAGAATACTCCTCACTTTCACGAGGAAAGAGCCGTTATTTCCGGCTGCACACATTGCCTGAAAATTTTAAAAGGCAAGAAGCATGAGGCATTTTACATCGCCAACGCCGAATGTCCGATCAAGAAGGCTAGCAATTATACGACATCAGACATCGGCAAAGTGATCGCACCCTTCTTCAACGAAGCAACAGTCGATCTAGACGCAGCACTACAAGAGGCTATTGCAACCATTTTGGAATCTGCTGCTTCGGTCACTACCTCATCGACAGCAGAAGAGAAGGGTCCACTAAGCGATTTGGACAGCTCAGATGACTCCGATTCTGAGGAGGTCATCACTAAAAACGTGGAAGAGATAGGAAAACCGGCAAATCAGTCTTCCCCGAAAAAGAAAGTGATCAAACCTTCCCCAGTAAATAAGGGGATTACGCAGCAGACGAACAGCTGGAATAAGGATGAGCAGATCGCAAAAGTGAGCCAGGGATATGCACTCACAAAATTAAAAGATGAGCTCACTCGTTACAAAAACGAATGTGCGGCCCTTAGGGACGACAATTTCCACCTGAAAGATCAGGTAGCCGAGATTCGGGCCCTCAAGACCCAAGTAATTAACTTAGAACCTTTCCGCGAAAGGGCGCTTGCCAGCGAAAAACGAGTTGGATAGCAGGCGACGTACATAAAATCACTAAAAGCTCAGGAAGAGGTGTCGAAGTTAAAAATCGAGCAACAAAAGACTAGCCTGACTGAGAGCCAGAAGAAGGAGGATAGACGAACAACGCTCCACATTCCCGTCATCAAGAGCAGAATCGTTGACAGCGTCATCCTTGAGAGTGAGGACTAGGACACCACGTTCGAGTGCTACGATGGGGCGATGGCGGAGATGCGCTGCCTTCAACTCTCAATAAAACATAATGGTGACATCAAGGAATTGCGCCACCACAAGCGGAAACTGCCGGCCAAATACTTGCCTCAGCCACCACCATCGAAGGTTCAACGAACCGATTAAGTTAATTTATGGTAAGTTAATATCACCTCTATCACTTGAATATAATTTCATTTATTTTCTTTCTATTTTTCAGATGCGACGAGAACAAACCAACGGCTCTGATAAGGATAAGGATCCAATGGAATGGCGCTACATTCCACCCTCCACTCACATGCCAACTAGCGTGGAAGTCGACACTGCTACCATGGAGAGAGTCAAAGACTCTCTCAGCAGAATCGGTAGGCTGTACGATGACTGATGACGACCCCCGAGAACGAACCACCGGCCCTGATAAGGGCCACCATGGGGCAAGATTTGATAGAACCTCCTCGCGGTTTGCCCTGGGCAGTCTTCAGACTGGCGAATACTATCATTAAGTTGAATCTGCTATCAGTCAACTTGAACGTTATGCAGTCGATTGCTATCCCTGAAGCATTCTGATTCGCTGTTGAGCAATTCATTGTTGAAAACCCTATATAAGCCAGAAGATTGTAGCGCTTCTCATTCAATTTTAAGTCACGATGGAAGCAACGTCTCCTACCAACACCATTCCCGACTTCATCATCCTCGACGAGTGGGATGAAGACAACACCATTCCCGACTTCATCATCCTCGACGAGTGGGATGAAGAGGATGAGAAGAAAGGGAAGATCAAGAAGATCGTTTGGAAGGATGAGGGGTGGACTCCTAATACCACCCGCATCCGAAAGGTGCCAGATGCACCACCACGGCTTAGGCGGCACAGGGTTTATGACAACCTAACTGTCATATCTATTGACTATTCAAGCCAATAGTCAACTTAATTGTCACCGAGAAAGAACCACCGGCCCTCATAAGGGCCACCATGGGGCAAGACATGATAGAACCTCCACGCGGTTTGCCCTGGGCAGTCTTCAGACTGGCGAATACAATCATTAAGTTGAATCTGCTATCAGTCAACTTGAACGTTGCAAATGAAGTTCGGTGTAATACTTCCCTTCGACGGGCGTTCCTGTCAAGGGCGGCGGTGAAACCCGTAGCTATGTATACCGCAAGGGACATTCGGCAATGGTCAATCTTGTTTAACCTCTCTGCGTCATGTTTGCAAGTGATTGCCTCTGTCTCAACGTAGTATGCATTCGCGCCAGGGCGACATTTAGCCAACTGTCGAAGGTTGCCTTATAAACTTTCCATTGCATACGTTATGAGAACCAAGAGTTCTACCTATCTCTATCAATGAGACGAATTGATGAATGGAATGAAATGGGAGGACACTCACGCGCCACACGCAACATAACACACTTCTTTCTTCCGTAGTCTAACAAGCTCTTTACACATGGATCGCAGTCGATTGCTATCCCTGTATCAGAAGTGTAAGCTATCTTAATTTTATTCAACACTACTTCATCTACCATCATCGTCCATATGAAATGTTATAAGATTTACAAGTTAAACTAAGCGTGCTACTATTTCCAAATGAAAAAGTGTACATGGTTAAATCATCCACTTAAGCCCATCCGTAGTCTAACAAGCTCTTTACACATGGACCGCAGTCGATTGCTATCCCAGAATCATGTAAGCTATCTGAATTTTATTTAACACTATTTCAACTACCATTATCACCCATATGAAATGTTATAAGATTTACAAGTTAAACTAAGCGTACTACTATTTCCAAATGAAAAGTATACATGGTTAAATCATCCACTGAAGCCCCATTCAAGTAAGTCAGTATGAAAGCAAAGATAATACGAAATTAAAATTTATTATGGCATGTATTTCAAAAGGTCTGCATCGTCAATATCGTCCCAGAGTCTGGCTTCACACAGATAACAAAAACAGTTCACTTGCTTCAATCGTTCTTCTACTGCGAGCCTCACTTTGTCGATGTACTCCCACTCCGCCATAGTTCGTGGCTGGCAGTTAGGGGTGTATCATTCCTATAATTGATGGAGGAATTTGGTGCTGGTGATCTCCATCACATCATCAGTATCGTACTGCAGATACTTCCATCGTATACCTGTTAGGTCGGGACACTCCTTCTCACATACACTCTCCTCTTCGTCATCCACTGGTAATGACAACTTTCCAATGTTGTCGAGTCGGTATAATTTCTCAACTTTCCCCTTCGTTGGAGCGTTTGGTGAAACGAGCGCCTTTGGCGATGAGCATAGAGAAGACAACTTCAATTTTGTGTTCGGTGTTGTCGGAGGGCTTGTCATGTTGACTGTGAATAATAACTTTGAAATGTTTTCTAATTCTTAAGTATAAACAAGCAACCAATCAGAATGAACAGCCAATGAATGATGAATATGAAAGTATATATGCAAAGTGACATTCGTGTCATTTCACTCTGTCTTTGAGACGTTGCGTGTGAGCAAACTGTTCTCTAGTGAAGTCTCTATCTTGTTGAAGAATCAACCTTAAACATAATTCCTTTGAAATGGTAAGTTGAAGATTTCCTCTCTCATCTCCCTCAAATGTGTGGCTAATAGCATCTTCATCAATTTCAGGCATCTACTTCATCACCAAAGCCCTCCCTTCTCGAGGAAAGTTGAGAGCTATTGAATGAAGATAGGTTGTAACAATACAGTGAGACTTTAACAGAGATGATAGAATGATTCCTCTTTCAGGTGATGTTAGTTCCAGCTCAGGACTCTCGCGACAAGGCAACGAGTGGGAATGTGCTGACTGCGGACATATTTTTACAAGGAAGCACAGTCTCCTTCGACACATCAAACAACGTGTGTGTCAACGCAAAGCGGCATCAATCTCCGGAGGTGAAGTTGATTCTGACGATGACATCTCCTTTCGTTGTGATTTGTGCCTCTTTCTTTCGATAGCCACTTTCAGCGATCTTCGCACAGACTTCAACACACGCATGCAAATGATCACTACACCAACGGTACCTCTACAATCTCCCTCATTAACGTTTCCCATAGTCATTTAGTACGCGACTACTGCATGGAGTCCAATACTCAAATAGTAGATTTTCCTGAGTGGCTCCTTCAAAATTCTAACATTATCGAAGCGCTCTTCAACAATTTAGACAATTTTAGAATGAAGGCGCTCATCTACCTCAAACTAAAATATATTAAAATAGATTTTCAAACGGGTCAAGTGACGGAGAGAATACAGTTTCATGTTCCTTCTTCTTCCGCAACCGAAGTTGTAGACTGCGAGTCTTGGCTAAATTTCCATATTCAATGTTTAAAATCAAATGTAGATAAGTTCAATCAGCGCGACAGCGCTCTCATTTTTGATGGCGTGGACTCAGCAATGTTCAAAATTTCCCTATTAGAAAGTCATGCAGCTCGAGGCACATTTAAACTGCCAAAAACGTTGTATAATAAGAAAGCTGTCATCAATGTCGATTGTAAATCACAGTGTTTCAAATATGCAGTCCTATCCATCCTTCACTATAATGATATCAACGCGAATCAAAATCATACCTATAGCTATAGACAGTGGGAGGATGAACTAGACTTTGAAGGTTGTGATAGTGACAACACGAAAATCAAAGATGTAGAAACGTTCGAAAAACATAATAAGATTAAAATTGTCGTTCACGTGTGGGATAAGGGGTTGAAGGGTGCCCGCTATAATTCACGTTCTACTTGTTATGAACGTGTAGTCAACCTCTTATTAGTAAAACAAGATGGCAGCGAGGAATGGCACTACTGTGGTATTCCCAAAATCTCTCGCTTGTACACACTTAGGGCGCTCTAAAAGTGGTGAACATTTTGTATGCGACCGCTGCATCCGCTCCTTTTGGAGTAAACATAAATTTCTTAGTCATTATGAAAGGTGCAGGCGAGGTAAATTACAAATGGAACGCATGCCCAAAGACAAAATCTCTTCACATAGAGATAATGGTGACGAATTAAGCCCCCTGCGTGTCATTTACGCAGACATAGAATGCTACATTGATGATATCATCCACAAGCCAGCAGCCATATCCTGCTATGAAGTATGGCATGACCACCTTAGAAATAAGCAAAACAAAATGCATACTTGGCAAGGTGAAGATTGTATTTCAAAAATTCTAGAATTTCTTGATAAAGTTGCTAAATTTCAACAATCATATGATTCCCAATTGCAGCGTAAGTCACTACAGATGTCAGATGAAGACAAACAGAAATTCGAAAGTTGCACATCCTGTCCTAAATGTCATAAAACGTTTGATGACGATAAAATCAAGAAAGTGCGTGATCATAATCACATCACTGGTAAATTTAGAAACGCACTCTGCTCCAAGTGTAACTTTTCACATAGGTTGAGACGTCGCGTACTACCCGTCATTTTTCAGAACTTTAAGGGTTATGACAGTCATATGATAATAAAAGGAGAGTTGAGCCAGATGAAATCGTAGCAGTTCAATGTTATAGCACAAACGAGAGAAAAATTCATGGCAATGACAGCAAAAGTACCAGTTGATAAAACTAAAGAAAATAAGACAGTCTTCTTCGAAATAAAATTTTTAGATTCATTTCAATTCATGTCAGCGTCACTAGCTTCTCTCGTTCGAAGTCTCAAGTTTCTTCCCCATAGTCAAACTTTAAAGAAACATTATCCAAATTTAACAGATGACATGATCACTCGCAAAGTAGTCTTTCCCTATGCGTGTTTTAGCTCAATGTCTAAACTATATGACACAACCCTTCCTTCCATTGACAAATTCCAAAACGATTTGACGGGTGAAGATTGTCCAGTAGAAGATTATGAACATGCTCAAGAGGCATGGTTAAAATTTGATTGTAAAACGTTTGGCGATTATATGATCGTTTACTTAGAATTAGATGTCATTTTGCTGGCTGATGTCTTTCAGGAATTTCGACGAGTGGCATTAGAAGAAGACAAATTAGATCCTGTCCACTTTGTCGGTCTACCAGCCATGTCCTTTAAATCAGCCTTTAAAATGACTGGTGAGACCATTCATCTCTTACAAGACCCGGAGATGTATAATATATTTGAGCGCGGAATACGCGGTGGTCTCACATTTGTAAATAAACATCATATTAAATCTGAAACAGTAGGTGATGATCATATCCACCTAAAGTACTATGACCAAAATAATTTATATGGCAGTTCACTGTCTAAACCACTACCTCATTCCGAGTTTAGTTGGTTTAATCAAGATGAGCATGAGTATTACTCCAACCCTTCAAACATAATGAAGATTCCAGATGAAGATGATTGGGGATATTATTTTGAAGTGGATTTGATTTATCCAAATAGCATTAAAAATAAAACTGCTGATTTCCCACTCGCACCTGAATCTGGTGAAGTGACTGAAGATATGTTTTCACCATTCATGTCACAATTTCATAATAACTTAACAGAGTGTGGACAGCCAAGGTACAAAACTATGCCGCAAACTTTTACTCACCCAATATGATAAGAAAAATTATCTCGTACACTTCTGCATAATAAAATTCTATTTAGAAATGGGCATGCTTCTAAAGTCAGTTCACCGCATCATCAAATTTAGACAGAAAGCCTTCCTCAAACCATATATTGATAGTAACAGCCTGAAACGTGCACTAGCCCAAAATAATTTTGAAAAAGATTTTTATAAGTATAAGAATAATAGTCTATTTGGTAAGACGATGGAGGATGTTAGAAAACGCATGAACTACAAACTAGTCATTGATGATCAAAAATATCACAAATTGACCTCATCACCTCTTTTCATTGATAGAGACATTATCGATGAGGACCTTGTAGGTGTTAAAATGATAAAATCTGAAGTTGAGTTGTGCAAGCCCATCTATATTGGCCAAGCTGTACTAGATTACTCTAAGCTTGAAATGTACCAACTCTTTTATAAAATACTAAAACCATGTCCTCTCGTAAAAGAGGATCGTTTGTTGGGTGGTGATACAGATAGTTTCTTCTTAGGTATTACCACTCAAAAAGATTTAAATTTTAATAAAGTAGCTAAGTCATTAGAAAAATATTTCGACACATCTAACTACAATCCCACTCATCCACTCTATTCCATACAGAATAAAGCCAAACTTGGTTGTTTTAAGGATGAAACAGCAGGAAAGGAAATAGATGAAATGATTCTCCTCCATCCTAAAATGTATTCCATGAAATTAAAAGAATGTGCAGATAGTATTAAGCGTACTAAAGGCATATCAAAATCCATTGTTCACAAAATGAAACATCGGTCCTATAAGAAGGCCTATAAAAATAAAACTATAACGTTTGTCAATATGACAATCTTAAAATCTCAAGTTCATACTGTGAAAACGCACACTTTAAGAGGTGTTGGATAGAACATAACACATCTCTTCCACATGGACATCCTGACACAAACATACCTCCACCCAAAAGAATAAAACTCACGCTACCACATTCAGGAGATGTATTGACATAATCAACTTTAACTCAGTATTTTGATGTTGCTTTTTGTAGATATACATGGTTGTTTTATGTATCGCATGAGATCGTTTCTTCCTTGTGAATATATGCCTACAGTCAGCCCATTCCCCCTACATCTGTGAAAATTTTTTTTTATACACATATTTTTATTTCAATAAACATATCACAATGACTTCACTTTGTTTTCCGAAACACTAAAGTTACGAGGGATTTAGTATCTTTCACATGGATGCACTCTTGCAAACCATTGGTAATTTTGATAGCAATAGAGGGTATAGTTTGTCTGACGACGGGTTGATAGAAAATAGATTCAAACATCTTCTCGACTATTCCATATGAAGCGTCTTTATCATGAATGAAATCACGTAAAATGTATTCTTTTTTCTCACCAACAGAAATAGGTAGAATCAAATCACTTTGAATGTAAAGGTGCTGTTCATGTTTATCAAGTGTCATTGGTGTTTCTATACCAATCGTATGCGCAGCAGTAAACACAGTTTGTAGCATTGAAAAACCAAAGAGTTTTTTCAAATTTTTACTCAATTGACATTGAATGTCATCACCCAGTTTCAGAACAACGCGTTGATTTTCAATTGAAAACGAAATGTGGTGTGTCTTTACATCATATTTACTTTTCATCACATGCTTCAACTTCTGTTGTATATAGGGATTTACTACATGAATGAAGCTTTCAACTGTATGATATAGACGCGGCATTATGTTGATAGCAACTTTAGATTCTTCATAAGACTGGTAAATTTTCTTGATGCGATCACCATAGATGTCCACCCACCATTCATCATTAACTGAATCAGCTTTAGTGTGATATTCATGAGAAGCATACACCACACCGCTTCCAATGATAGGTGTATAATGTCTAACAAAATGACGCAAGGTTGGAGAGAAATAAACTGTAAGTTTGTCATTATATTCCTGAATGACCAACTTATTTTTGTCCGCCATAATTTTCTCTCCATACTTCTTACCCACAGTCTCATTCCATCGTTTTACTAACTCAATAAGTGATAAAGGTTGAACACCACGCTTTTTCAAAATGATGCGTTCTTCACATTCTACAACATCTTCATCAAATATTTTAAATTTATAGTGACATTTGTTGATTCGATTTGAATAAACTTTTTTAACATTTGCAGTAGCAATTTACATTAGATGTACAGTTTGCGACATTTTATTAGGACCACCCATATTTTTTTAGTTTTTTACAACTAGCTACTTGTTGATGTCATATTATCTTTCACTCTTGTCAATACATTACATAGGCATGTATGCCAACAATATACCACAACATAGCCATCTACTGATTAATAACACAGACACCAGACACTCAAACATAAAAATTGACCGCGACATATTATTAGGACCCACCTTCGACATTTAGATAAGAAGCTTTCTTTTAGACATGACAACGCTAGATAGAGATCTATTATCAGTTATTTACTTATATGTCGATTTCTTAGCAATACAAATTCTGTGTTCTGTTTGCCTTATTTGTGCATTGTCGGCTTGCTGTGAGAAAGCCCATGTGAGAAACTATCATTAATGTGTGGTGTGTGTCGTCGCCTGCGCGCGCACACTGTTGTCTGTCAACAATAAAGACATTAATATTCATTATCAAATCGATCCTTGATTTGCTTTGCATCATCGAGACCAGATATCTGAACTATTGAGATAACATGGATATCTACCAATACGATTTATGTTTAGGTCTAACGTGGAAAGTCTAAATCTTACTCATGAGTAAAAACGGATCTAATAACAAGCATAAGTGGCTCGTAGATGGAAGCTTTGTCTCGCGAAGAGTTTTCTCAGCGTGAAATCGCTACTCGTTGTTATGTTTCAAAGTCGTCGGCACTACTTGTTCAACCGAATATGACTTCTGGAAATCCTTATGCAGCAAACCGACGATGACGTTGTGGAGCATGATGAAAATCTACGACACAAGATGGCCGATTCCAAGAGCGCAGGCCTACTGTTTGAAAAGGGTGGCTAATAACGTCGTCCCAGCTACGAAGAGCATGGTAGAAGCGTTGCATCAACGAAGCGTCACACACTGTTCAACGAGGGATGCATAAAATGATTGCCAGCGGGATTGCGGTCAAGGAAAGTGTCGTAACTGACCCCATGCATGAAGATCTAATAGGCTTAATTTTGCCACTCGTCATGTCAATTGGAGCGTCAATGACTGGTGAATGGTGGCATTCTGCGTAGAGCCGAGCCTTGAGAGTCACCAGACTACTCGTCAGCGAATGTGGCAGTCACGTGGATCACTTGCTTCTGCGTTTCAGCCCGTCAAACACCAAGCAAAGGTCATGCTGTAGGCCTGTTTTCTTGCGAGGAAACTGGTAGGCTTCATGTTTGTGAGTGCTCTATTAGCTCGATTCGACTTCATCTTACAAGTGCTTCAGAGAAGGGTGATTCCATAGTTCGTGACTGCTGGTTTCCGGAAAACAACGGACTGCTTATGCAAGAGGGAGCTCCCTGCCACACTGTCAGTATTGTGAAGCGACATTTTGATGACATCAGCGCCACTTTGTTGGAAGGACCATCTCCGATGTAAACCATTCAGAACATTAATGCGCTATCATGAAGCATCGGCTGCATAAGATTTAACATAAGATGTTTGGGTTGCTAATTACAAAACAAAAGCGCAGCGTTGTCATGTCCAAAGGAAAACTTTTTATCTAAATGTCGAAGGTGGTCCTAATAATATGTCGCGGTCAATTTTTATGTTTGAGTGTCTGGTGTCTGTGTTATTAATCAGTAGATGGCTATGTTGTGGTATATTGTTGGCATACATGCCTATGTAATGTATTGACAAGAGTGAAAGATAATATGACATCAACAAGTAGCTAGTTGTAAAAAACTAAAAAAATATGGGTGGTCCTAATAAAATGTCGCAGACTGTAGTCCATGGCCAAAACCGAGATGTGGATAGAATTCATTATCCAACCTCAGTGTAAGACCTTTAGTAAAAGAATGAAAGCGAAGGAACTGTCTCCCACTCCAATGATAGATAGTAAACTCATAAACTTTCTGATCCTTATTCTTCATGATGGATGTATTACCACTATTGAACGCCTTAATAATTTTCTCATTCCCACATGGACCATAATAATCTGATTTTATCTGAATCCATTCATAGTTCCACTTTCCATCTGATGTTAAATTGTATGGGAACTGGAATGCATTATTCATCGTTATTCCATCATGGGTGCGAGGAGTCAATATCATTTCTTCCACATCATTCACATTCTGAATATTGCTATCATAGCAAATACTAGAAACGCCAACCTCCCATTCTCCTTCTAAATGTAGTGGGCGATTTAATTCTACTCGATAGTCTGATGGTTTATTTTTGGGAAATTTATTCATAGAAGCATTACTAGGCAAGTAGATTAGAAACGAGTCCTTATTTTCACTTTCCATATTATTCACATTGGAAAAATATATTAGCATACTTTTGCATTAACTCTTCATTCGGATATGGAGTGTGATACTTGTCACAGCATCTTTATGAAAAGGAATCAACGCACCAGCTTCGTCATAAATTGCAATATCAATTTGTGGGATGTAGTTTGATTTCAGCTTCGTATAATGCACTTTCTTGAAAGAATGCTCAGATAAAATACTTCAGCTTTTTGGTTGGTATGGTATCATTGCTAGCAATGGAGCTTCAACATCTCCCACACGTACATCTCCAATATTGGAATATGTCTGAAAATAGTTAATACGACGCGATAGCGACATGTCTGCGCTAGTTTTGGTTACAGTACCACTTTTAAAGATATTTTGATCAAAACCCAAAATGTCCATTAGAGTTTTATCCATAATTAGTTCAATACCTTTTCCATTTATAGTGAGAGACAAAGTACCTTCTTTTTCAGAAAATGAAATATGTTGCTCATTAATCACTTCATTTAAATAGTCTACAGCCAATTTAACTGAAGTAATAATGCAAGGCATCGACACTCTTGTTTCATGTAAGATACCACCTAAAGGCTCTACACACTTTCTGTATAAAGATAAAGATTTGATTGATTTGACCTTTCACATGGTAAATGTTGCATATCAAATTTTCCATGAACAGCTGCAGAACGATGTCGTAAGAACTGATGAAAATCTTTTGAACAAACTAATACTAGATCATCATCATTTAATTTACTTATTGCAATATGATAGATGATTTGATATAAGTCAATGTTGCCACTTGTTTACCATCAACTCGAAGGAGATAATTAAATTTCTTCAAAAATGTTTCAGGAGTCATGTTTGTCTTTCTTAGCTGAATCACAATCTTCTTCACCAACTTCTTCTCATTTTTTGGAAGAAGATCTACATAATAAGCTTCCTCTCGATATATTAACTGTTTATGACCACTTGGGTGGTAATTGACGTTATAATTATCATAGCTTGTTAAGGCGCTAGCGAGGTAACCTAAATCATTTGTTAAACTTGGACTTAAAACCAACAATCCAATCTTTCTCAACTACATGATGTACATAATTATGATCGACATTGTGCGGAGTAAATTGGACAATATGTTTACACGCTTTATTCAGGAAATCATATATAAACTTTTTACATGATAAGAGATCTTTCATTGACCACTGTGGAATGTATACTCGGCAGCCCTTTTCACATTGATAAGCAGCTGTGCGTCTCATATTAATAGTCATCACCTCATGATCAAAAGTATAGGCACAGTTGCTATGAACAAGTTGAGTGACACCCACTTCCCACTTTCCATTTAGCTGTTGTGTATGATCAATGGGAGTAGAAAAGAGTGCGGCTCGATTACTAGCAAATCTATTTGCGGCCGCATTGCTAAGCAAAATATGATAAAACGACATTTTGATATTGCTGATCTGCAGCTTTGCATAACATCATGAAGACTTGGATTTTGGACTCTCTACAATATATCAGAGTTGATCGTAATGGAAACGTACATTTCAAAAATTCTCATGGTCATACATCAACAGGTATTACATTAACATGGCGACAATTTGTCAACCTCAATGATATCCTGAGGGATTTGGAATATTTTGAAACATTAAGATTCATCTCCTTGGGTGATCAAGTTTGGCTTCAACATTACAGAAATGAAATTCAAATCTACCATTCTCATTCCGAAAACTGTTTCTCATTTCGCAAATACAATTGGGAGAAGCATAGAAGATACATACATTGCTCCATCATGACATTTATTCGTCGTGACTTCATCGCCCTACTATGCAAATCTTAATCAGACATGACCACCACGCACCATGAGTTGGAAATTAGATTCCCTACAACGTATAGAAACGTCTATTTCAAAGATTCAACAGGAAATGTGAGAAGAGAGTTTGCTTTATCTTATCGTCATTTTCAATCTCTACATCATATCATGAAGGATTTGAAATACTTCTATATGAAGACATTCACGTATTGGAAATCGCATCTGATTGCGCGTCAACAAACGGCGAATTCAACTCTATCATTCCCAACTCCATACTAACTTCACATTTCATCAAGGTAGTTGGGAAAAGTATAAAAAGAAGGTACATCGCTCAATTTACTCATTTTTTCATCATGAAGCGCCATCGCTACACCATCGTCAACATTCTCCGTCGCTTCAGACTCTACACCAAAATCAATCTCACAACATTACGCCAACAGCTTCCAACAGCAAGTATTACCCGGGCCGACCTCAAATGTTAGTGGTGAAGATGAACAATTCACGGAATCTTCAACTCTTCCCAAATGGGACTGTACAGATTCTCGGCGCCCTTTCTCATTCATCGGCGCAGTCAATGCGCTTAGAGCTACAAAGACTACTACGTCAAATATGGAAGAGGGAGAGGTGTGTGATGTCGAATCTGACTGTGGACAATATGGTGATCTATACTCAATTGAGTGAAAGTGTATCATTTTTGAAGATTCGTACCAGCAGTTACAATTTGTGTTATGCACCCGCATTTTTTCCTGCAGCTCTCATTAGTTGTTGGTTACCTGTGCATGTTGCAATCTTTCATAATAGAAAAGTGATCATTACTGGACTAAAATCTCATGTACAAGCAAATGTGATCCTAGACTATCTTATCGAGTATGTACGTACCCAGCGGATTGTAAAATAAAAAACAATTTTTTCAACATGATGTTTTTATTTCAAATCATGATAGAACTTACAAATCATTTTTTCATTAGAGGATGGATTACATGAAAAGTTTTGAATAACAAATACAAATCGAGATACATGTAAACGTTTTAAGATGAAGTACAGTACAAAAGCACCACACGTTGATGAAAGTGGATGTTGTAGTATGCGTTCATTTCGCTGATATTGACGCGTATGTTTTCTCAACCACTGCTGTGTTGGTATATTTGGAGGTTGAGCAAGAGAGTCAAATAGTTCACCAGGTCGGTCTTCTCCAATAAAGGTCGCTTTCCAATGCTCACCGCCTAAATTCTGCGAATGAGTGTTTAGCACATTAAAGATGGGGTAGTGATTTACTGCAGGTGGTAAGGTATCGAGCGAATAGACATTATCGAAAGCTTTCAACGTCGCTTCGTCTGCATTACGCTGTACTTTAGTTTTAATATCGTCAGCAGTCAACCAACTCATTAACGATTATACTGAAGAATCACGTCACGATACTTTGTAATTTCAATATTTGAGTCGAAGACTGCATAAATTAATACATTGATCGTCTCAGGTAGTGTTCTTTTGAACGTCAAATCCAAACGAATATTATGAGGCACGTTCGCTTGACGATAGGGTGCACTAATATCGCTGTCAGCAGTCAAATCAAATGCATAAATAGTATATCCACTCTTAAACTCTTTCATAGTGAGTCCGTTGGTGTCATCCGTATTGTAAAAGCCAAAGACATCCATAAAGTCAACATAACTGCGCATAAATTGATCCGAAGCAAAATCTGGTTTGTAGGGTGGACCAGGATGACTCACACCATTTACACGTAAAGCAATTTTACTTAACTGATTGTGTTTAAAATAGAAAGGATTCTTCTATATATTGCCATTAAATGTATCATTTTCAACCATTGCCACCATGAGGAGCTTCGGTGCTTCCAATGGAAAGAGGCCATCTTTCATGAAACTCTTTTGAACCTTAGGAATTGTAAAGGTGAGAAGCTTTGTATGCTGAACGGGGTAAATGGCATTTTGGCGGTTAAGACCTTCAGCATGCTCTCTAATGACACTTGGATTCGGTACTACTCGACGAATGTAAAGTGCAATATCTTCCACATGACTTCTAAAATTGTCAACTTTAGCAAATGCATTCAGCGCAAATTCACGCTTATTCAATGTCAGCTTGAGTCGCATGCTGGTATTACAGAGTAAAAACTTTGACTGTCTAAAGAAGTCTAAATTCAGCGGACCATATAGCTGACATACTTTACTATCTTTAATCATAGCAGATCGCTTTACAAAGGCACTGTTTCTTTCAGCATCAAATTTTCCTGCTTCATCTCTGTACCATCCCATGGCTTCCATATGACTTTTTTGTGCTGCTGGATGAAACTGTGATACATGATTGAAATATGATTTATAAGGATAATCGCTTTGACCACCTTCCACCTGCTGCTCTCCAATCGTTAGAGAAACATCGCGAAGTAATGTAGTCAATGGTAAATTGTTCAGTCCAACTTTATGTGTATCGTCAATAGCAGTTCCATCTGCTTGCTGAATTCTAAACCTCAAATCAATCATCGCATAACTCAAATCTATGTAGTCATCACTACCACCAGGAATAACAAATTCAATGGGGCCAGCATTCTCAGCTGTTCGAGGATGATAATCTACAATACTTGAACTAAGAATATCTGTCTGTATGGCTTGTTGATCAAACAAACAAAAACCGGAAGTTTTACACTCCATGGTTAGAACTTATGGCAGCGTCGTCGTTTAGCGCCTGATGAATGATTAGAGCCTCTGCGACGTTTGCGTGAATGCCTTTTGACTGAAGATCGCACCTTACCAGCTCCGCGATGTTTCCTTCTTCCTTTATTCATTCGTTTAGGCGATTTCTTTCCTTGAGTAACACCAGCAAAGGTCTGCTTCAATGTTTTTAAACCGCGTTCCTTCCCACGATTCAACAAACTGCTCTTAAAACTTCTACCTCTGGAAAGATCACTAGCAACATCACCAGCAAAGCCAACGGCATTACTTAAAACATTTCGTTTTAAAGATCTACCGACATTGGATATAAGAGGTGCTACAACAGATTTCAGTGCACCAAGTATGCTACCTCCACGTTGGCGGCGAGCGCCGATGTAAATTTGTCCTCCGCCACTTACATAGGAGGGTCGTGAATAAAATGAGGCAGTTGGATTCATAGCTCAAACCGTAAACATTGTTAGTTATAACTTTGCATGAATCACTGTCGATCACTTAGATGAACGATGTCGGCACGACGCATCCAAGAGTTCATACTTGAAGGATAACCAGTCCATTTTACAAGACACCATTCTTCACCTTGTCGTTTTTTACATCAAATGATTTTCTCTACCAAATATGTTTCACTTTCAGTGACTACCTCAATCTCATCGCGGTAAAAGCTACCCTCAATTTCTTCATTATCGTAATCTTTCAACTTGTAGGTGGTGGGAGAGTCTTTTTGATCAATCCTTGATACTGTAAATGCCTCCTCTGTCCAATTCGGAAGGTACCCTTAAGCAAAAACACTCTTCACTTTTGAGATACGAACTTTATCACCAACTTTCACATCACTTTTCACATGAGTGCGTTTACGTTGGAATGATTCGCGCACTTTATCTACATTGTCAGCATTTACATCTACTGGTCTGAGTCCAATAGAACGATGGATAGAGTGATTGTAGGCATGGAGTGTATCTTGTAGAACCTTTGTCCAATTTTGTGTCAAGTTGGCAGTAAAATGTCGCCACAAGCGATTTTTTAATGTGCGATTAAAACGTTCAACGAGAGCAGCTTTATAAGCACTCTTTACACTAAACAACTCAATGTCATGCCTCTCACATAATCTTCTCACATGCTGATTTTCAAACTCTTTTCCTTGATCACTCTGAATTCTTTTTGGAATGCGACCTTCTCGAAAAATTGTTTGGAATGCTTTTGCTACTCCTTTCCCTTCTTTAGTTTTTAAAGGTTGAGCCCACGCATAAAGCGAGAAAATATCAATGACGGTTAAAATAAAATTATTGCCCGAGTTATGTTTTGAAATGGAGGCAACATCAAACAAATCTGCTTGCCACTGTTCATAGATGTCATGAACAATATAATGGCGGGTGCGGTACTTCTTTTTCGCTTGTTTGTGGAGTGTATAGGTAGCCTGACCCTTTAACCATCGTTTCACTTGTGATTGTGGAAGACCACTCGCTTTTGATAATTTCTTGATAGATGCAAATCCTGCCGGATGTTTTACATCATAATAGATTGACTTCAAACGTTCAGTCGATGACGACTGACTCTTTTTCCTCCTTCTCATCTTTTTGTTTTCTTGCCTTTCTACATTTACAACAACTGCAGCATTTAGCTATAGCGGTTTTGCGATCGTGTTCACATTGCTTAGGGGTTTCATTGTGAGAGCTGGCGCAGCAAGTGCAAGTGACAACGACATTCACCTCTGGCGGCTCATTACATGGCAAGCAACACATCTGCTTCATATTAATAGTCTGAGAACATGTATTTCCTGGGAGGAGCTGTTTACGTTTTCCTTTTACTAGTTTTAGTGGTGGCGTAGATCTACGTCGAGTTCTTCCTCTTGTTTGCTTAGTGAGTGTGGGAGGGGATGTAGCAGGTGACGTCTTAAACCAATTTGTTGGCATTTTCATCGTCTGAAGCATTGGAGCAGTAGCCACTGTTGAATCAAGTTCTTTCAATGTCTCATTATTCAAAGCAAATTTTGGCACATTATGCTTTTTCAATAGTTTAAGAAAGTATGTCCAACCAGGTGGAACATAGCCCTGACGGTGCTTTCTACGTGTCGCATACTGAATCAAGTCTTCATAACGTGAAGCATCAATCACTTTATTTTCATCTGTAATGATTTCTCCTCTATCATTTACATTGAGATGGGGTTCAATACTGTTGAAAAGAGATATGGCATGTGCGCGAGATGCTAAAGGTGTAGCAGTCGATACAGAGTCATGCATCTTATTCTTCAAGTTTTTCAATTTCTCAACAGTTTCCGATTGTAATAATACAGTACGATGTGGATCTTTGATGTGAACATTTTGCTGATAATCTATTTCTTTCCTATACATTTGATTTGCAAGAGGTTGCTTTACTTGCTGCATGGCAGTCAATTGTACATATTCACCCTGAGGAATAACAATCATGCGAGAATAAGAACTCATAGTTTGTAGACAATCATGCGAGTTTTCAAAATATCACTTCGAAATCTAAATTCTTCCGGACACTCTTGCGTAAAGTCAATGAATAAGTAACCGTGTGGTTTTTCAGTAAGCTGCTTGAAAAATTTCAATTAAGGCTTTTGATCCTCTTGTTGCAACTTGTCGCGCTAAAATTTCAAATTGACTTTTATCTCGCGGATTCTTGAAAATAGCATAATAGTGTGTATTCAGGTTTCGTGTACGAGCTTCTTTTCCATCAGGAAACAAATTTTGTGCGATATAGATGATAAAGCACCTTTTATGATGTGCTGCGCGAGTGAACATATCTGTAACATCTTTTGAATTCTTACTTTCTTTTAATAAATCATCCAATACAACAACATCATTAGACTGAAGTTTATCCACTGGAATAATTCCTTCATGTAGAATAAAGTTGCGACTTTGCAATTCCTGAAACAGCGACGGTTGATAAATACCATAACACCAAATCACTCGATTGATAGGTTCCATAAACAACTCCCTTCTTTTATCCAATAAATTCAGCGTGAAAACAGTTTTACCTGCATGAGATGGACCTGATACAGTCAGAACTTTATCACATTGAAGTCTGAAATCCATTATATTACTTTGAGATTCAACATTTGCATAATTAACGTCTAGAGCCAAAGATATTACCCAATACGTTGCCCACGATAGGAGCTAGCATCGGTAGTAACGCTGGAAGGAAACCACCCTTTTGTGTTAGAATTTCCCTCTTTCTTTGAAGGGTGACTTTAGGATTGGATATGAAACGCAATTTTGTGGCATATCGCTTAAGTAACTTTCGTTGTTTTGGCGCTAATTTCTTCGTCCTCAACTTTCTCACATGAGAAATAATTTCACGAATGAATTTATCGTTAGCATGTCGTATAGCATTGTATCGCTGATTTGCTTTCATTCGTCGGAAAGCTTGAATGGCTGAAGAAAGCTTTGAAGACTTTTGACTTTTACGTTTCGTCATTTTACGTTTCGCCATTTTCCGTGTTAGTCTTTGCTAAAACCTGTCTTTACCACATTTGCATAGGTACTAACTATTGCGACATAAGTGACACTCGAAATGAGCAATATCACAGTGGTTACATTTGAAAAGTTGAATGCAATTACGTATCAAACAGCGTTGACAAAAAGCATGCTTACATCTCTTGAAGATGCGCTTTTCATTTCCATCCTATCGCTTACATACATCGCAACACATAGTTTCACCGTTACTGATGTCTATAGCAAGTCTTTTTGAAGATATGAATTTTCTATCCTTTTCTAAATAATAGACGCATGTACAGAAGGAATATACTTCGAGAGTGAGCAGACATAGCTCGAAAACCAGTTGTGCTACAATCAAGTACCACTGCATTTTCAATTTTTCTTTATGGAAAGTTGAATGTGAATATCTGAAATATTTTCAATCACTAGACTGCTGCCATGATGGTTAAATGCGTTAGGACGTTCAGCAATTTTTATCATATGTCTTTCAAAAAATTCTTCGGGGTGATCTACCACTTCATTGAATAAGAAGCAAAATGGAAAGAGCGACTTTCCACCTCTTCCTTTCCAAAATGACTAAACTTAATTTTCGCAACTAATAGCGCCATTACAATGCTATCAGAGAATGTATTCATTAACTCTAGAAATAGAGTGCTAGCATCATCGACCACTGCTTCGATGTCGGTCTCATCTTTATGAAAATTTATCACATAATCTTGAACAGCTCCTTTTAAACTTTGCCTATGAAAATGTAATGTTCCGCAGTCGTTTAAGAAAGACATGATCGCGCTTTATCTAACCCATCCATTGCATGAAAACAACAACTTTCTCATAGTAACATTTATTGAATAACTGTAACAAGCATGCATTATAAATCAATGGTTTGAAACAGATAAAATAGATACAGCTGGTAACTATCATACAGCGAGCAATGATAACCATACAGGACTTTGGCAGTGTTGAGGTAAGGAGGAAAGAAGCATTGGTTATGAACGTAGCTACTACAACGAACTGACAAAATAGGAACACACAAATCCTTAAAACGTTTCGTGACTTCATGATAATGTTGATTCACTCTACTATCCCAAGGCGGGAGCAAAATATCATCAATGATTAGATTGGGAAAACTTTCCTCTCCTTACCAGGATTATTACAAAAGATGCGTATAACATTGAAAGCAGCTAACCATCGTTTAAAGTCAATAAGAAGAGCACTGTCACAAGAAAAGCCGTAGTCTTGCAAATATTTCAGATTAAGTCCATGAATGTGTTTTCTCGCCCATTGATCAACATTGGGATCGCAGTTGGCATGTTGATGATAGACACTAACAATCTGATATGTCCAATTGTTCATAGCAATAGCACTGAGCTCCTGTACAGGTTCACCCTCACAATCCCTAAAAATGATGATAGAAGCCTAAAACGGAAATTTACACATCTAAGGAAACGTTCTATAACATATTACAAAATGAAGAATTACATCGATGCTTTTCACGACAAAATACACAAATGATATGATGGCAACGAAGAAGTAAAATGTATCTAATAAGACCACGGTCACGACACTCAAAGCACATAAGCGAATTGTCATAGGGTAGAGTTAGGAAAGGACTAGTAATTCTCCTTCTTTGATTTGCGTTTTGAAGTAGCATTCTTCTCCGACTTGCGCTTCGTACCACTGCTGTTAAGGATTTGATCAATTATGTCGTCCACGTTGGGTGGTTTTGGAATATATAGGATGGATTCCATATGCATGGAGAGAGTGGCTATTTTCTTATCCTTGTGCCGACCATAATATAGCCCATTCACTTTGAAAAGGATATCCCAAGTACCTTCTCCGAGGTCGTCGCATGTGATGGATGTTGAATGATCTCCCTCCTTCTTATAGTAAGTACACCAATGTGATACCGGTAGGCAAATTTGATTACCATCCCAAATATTTCTATAGGGAGTATCCTTGTCATCTCTCGCCTTCCACTCTTGAGCAAGAGGAGTAGGAATGTCCATATTTAATGTCACGTACTCCTCAATAATATCAAGTTGGCGGCGAATGTACGGTCTCACGGGGATCAGTATGTAGTCCCCATACTGATTGCGTATTATCTTGACATCCGTGGAAGGGAGCATTCCCGTTTGGAGTACTACGCTATGATCGTCATAACGCAAGCCTTGTTTAAATTTACGCTGTAGCGGTGTAGGATTACGTACCTTGGTTGTTTCTTCCACTGGCCTCAGTTGTAGATGATCTGATCGTAGCAAACCTTGTAAAGTTTGACCGCCATTTTGTCCTACTAGTGCAGCAGATGGAGTAGATGCCTGGAAATGAAAAAGATTGTATTATGTTTGCGTTCAAGGGAGGAGAGGGATGGAAGTAGCGACTTACCATTTTAGTTGGATAATAGAATAGAGAGAGAGAGAGAGAAAATGTGCGTCCGTCACTCGTGTGATTCAACGATGGAATGATTCTCACTGTGGAAGGCTCGCTATTTATATAGAAATGCTTGATTCTCATTGGATGATGATCCTCATTGGACAATAACATGAAGCTGATTCTAAATCTGGCCTCCGTTTACCAATCCGAGCCTTCATTCGTCCGCTGGAGCCAAAACGTTTCTTGGGAAATTCTAACTCTGTCGTTTTTCGCCAATGTCCCAAAATCTTAAATGGCGTCTCAGATCTAAACGAAGACAGATAGGAACAAGCCGATTCTTTCAGTGAATTTGTCTCACTCTTAGCTTTCAAACGAGCTATCGCACGACTTTCTACGATCACTAGAGGCAAAATTGGAAGATCGGTGCCGGGGGGGGGGGACGTCAGCGAAAATTTTTTCTCTCCGATTGCTTTCAAATTCACTATGTTGATAGAGAATTTGACGCTGATTCCAAATCTGAAATCCGTTTTCCCATCCGATGCTTCGTTTTGGCGCTATAGCCCAAAACCAACCCACATTTGCCGTTTTTCCGAAAAATGTTGAAAATTTTTTCTCGCCGATTGAGCTGGAAATCACACCACAGATGCAGAATTTGACGCTGAGTCCAAAAATCACATTTGTAAAGTCCTCCGAGCACTGCTTCTACTCGAAACATCCCATTTTCACCCCAAAATTCATGTTCACGAACATTAGCACCAAGTCAAAAGCTGGCGGTCGCCCAAGTCCACCACGACACTCTGTCGTTTATCGAAGGGAGGGGGGGGGACGTCAGCGACCATTTTTCGACGGCGGCCATCTTGCGCTATCCAGTGGTGTAGATTTACTTACTACTGTGTGTCACATAGAGAGCAAGCGAGGCCCTGGCAATAAAAATGATAACGGCAAAATGCTTACGTCTATAATTATATAATTATAAAAAAATTAATTGACAATACTACAAATTGTCGCAAGAAGTACCACGAAGTGGTTCATGTATTTCGCAATAAGAAACCAACAAAAGGTTGTGGAAAAGATAGGTGGAACGAAAATTCTCAGAAATAGAATGTGTTTCCCAATGATAAACAAGAATAGGCTCTTGAAAAAATGCCCTGTGTCGACAATTTTACTTGTCATATTTTCTCAGATGAAGCATCCACCTATTTACCTATAAATGAACCACACTAGTTTGTTGTGTGGACTGAGTCTCCGCTTCAAAGTTTATTGCAGGCTTTGAATTACTGGCTATTTTGAATATTAGTGGTTTGTCTTAACGATTAATGCCATGCTATCTTGGGGGATGAAGCCATTTGATTGGATGCCACGGATTCTTCAATTAACGACTTATGTCACACTGTCACTCGTCGATAGCTCATTTAGTAGAGCGTTGGCCTAGAATGACAGAGGTTGGTGGCTCAAATCTGCCGTCTGTGAAATTATGATACAATTTTTCCTCTGATGAGAGAAAGCATCGTCTTGCTGTACAATGAGGAAATTTTCGGTGATAATTTATAAGATAGCTCTTGCTCTATCACCGACGCACACTCAACATACTAGTGTGTTCTATGAGCACATAGAACGTGCTCTACAATACCTTCATCAGAATCAAGTTTCTTTTTTAAAATTCTTTCACTCAGACTTGCTGATTCATCAATTACTGTTGACCAATCAATGCCTTTCGATAATCTGATATTGTCTTGACTCTCTGTGGTCATATTACTGCTGCTACTTATAACAGACAGTGCAGGAAGATTTTGGATTTGAATTTATTTTCAACATGCATCCTTGTAATACTTGCTATAAATATTTGTCATAAATTACAAAAACACAGCATGAACAAAATGATATCTGAAATTGTAGAAGTAGGCCTGCAAAAATGTAATACTTTGATTGTTTCGAAATCTCGCAGAATAAACGTGTCCTGAGGATCACAGTGGTAGTTACACACTTATTGATCTTAGTTGACATTCAATTATTCTGTAAAATAATGAAGGTGAGAAGTAGGAACATAAAGCAAAATAACACGTTAGTTACATACATAGATATTTTTCTCAGTGGTTAAGACAATATCAATGCTGCTAAACAGAAGATTCGCAGATCTTCGTATTACCGACGCTGTGGCCTTGTGGTAGAGTGTTTGCTCTGCGTCCGGGAGACCTGAGTTCAAACCTTGGTCAGGCAAAACCTGATACCTCTAAAACTGGTTCACTCTGCATTCTTGCAAAATACTAAGCACGAAAAGATTGAGAGTGGGAAAATTAACTACTCGTCTACAAAGAAGAAGACATCATTCCAAATGTGCTTTTGATTATATAAACAAGGTTTATTTTCTTTATTTATATGACTCCTGTAATCATATATTAACAAAAAACCCAATCAATTAGCTTCCTTTTTTGATAACTTGACACTTAGCATAAAATGCATGCTAATAATGCTTCGTATCATAAATCTTCTTCATGTATAATGAACCAATCATATATGAGTCAAAAGAATCAGCATAATGGCGTAAAGCTGACGACAAATATTAATCTCATGCATGGTGGGCATAACTTCGAAATGTCACCATCATTGCATTCTACAAAAATGTTTATTGCTACATACTCCACTTGAGCATTTAATCATTTGGAATTTCTGTTGCGTGTCAGAATGATTCATATTAGATGCGCAAACTATTCGCAAAGAGTCAAAATACAAAACGAAACTGAAGAACTATTTTCAGAGTTTGCAGCTTTTTTATGATGCTCGTTCAATTCACAAATAGATTCGCTTGCTTCACAACAAATTTACTCTTCATTTTATGCAATATAGCACTAAGGAAAGTCAATCACAATCTACAAAATTACTCAACATGAAACAGATTGTCTCCGAAATATTAATTAAAACGAAGTTTCACAAGTTTAAGACAAGTATTTTGATAAAGGTAAATTGTTTGATCTGAAAGGAAAATCTCTCAACGCTATCAAGCGTTCAGGAACTCTCATTTAATCAGTGATTAAAACATGCATCATACCTTGATTGAATTGTACATTTACAAGTCATCTCAACCGAGACAACGGGCAACATTCCGGTGTGAGACAACTGAAACACACTGCAAGACATCGTGACATGTGCTGTTGTTAATGCAGCCTTTGAAATGAATGTTGTCGGATATAATACTCCAACTGCCCATGCGGTAAGAACAGTTCCTTTTCAGAAGATTCTAGATGACACAATATTCGGGTTGAAGACTTAGATTTACAAACAAAACACTGTATCTGAAATTCAGACACCCTTTCGGTTCACTGAAGACTAACAGAGGTTCCTTTACTTTAAGGCTACATTGAGACCGCAGAAAGAGTTATCAAAATGATCAAAATTGATCAAAAGGGATCTCCTTTTTGTATCCCTGACGCAGGCTGTGAAGCCGAAATATCGGATATTATGATAGCAAAAATTGCAGCTTCTGGCTTTGCAATCAATTTTGATCATTTTGATAATCAATTTGGTAATAATGCTGCTAAAAATCAATTTTGATATTTCACTGCAGAAAGGGGTCGTTCTGTCATTGGAGTGGTGGCTACACATGGTCAGGAGTGTCCATATTTCAGAACAGGAGCTGGACATGCATCGGTGCAACTAATTCTTCACAAAAAGATCATGCAGTCTGAGAAGATGCATTTAGATGTAGTGAGTAATAAATAAATCTTGAATCTTTGGTTGAATCACTTGATACAAGTTCTACAATTTCTTCAAGAAGTAAAAAGTGGCTATTTTCTTCATGATCACGCTCAATGTTCTCTGGTGTAGATACAACAAGAAATTACATCCGACTTAATAAAGTTACATCACAGAGACATGAATTAATTAGAACTAACATCAGTCATTGATTCTCTGTCGATGATAGCACACCAGCTATACAGTGCGTCTCATTAATCGTCTCACAATACGAAAAGCTCTTTTATCCTTTGCTTATTCTCATAAAGTTTGATCGTGTGCTCATAACTGATTGATTGCTAAATTTCTTCCCTTGGCCAGTCGAAACACTAAGCTTTATAAAAAATGAAAATGAAAATTAGTTAAATGAAATACTCAATGATTGCAAGTTTGTCATTTCACAGCTGATCATTTCATGTCGGCAGTCGACACTCGCCTATCTTCCTGTCATCATTGATAGACTTATAAAATCTTGTCGATCCCCTTATCGGACGCAAGCCTCATCAACTGCAGCATTGAGATGAAAATGCTATTGTTTGTGAACAGTTGCACAGCAGAGAGGCGGCCCCGTTTGCAGATAGGAGACTCGAAGTCTTCTGACCTCAACCGAGGGAAATAATGACTCAGCAAATGACTGAGTGTGGGAATAATACAAATTTAAAGTTCACGGGTGAACGGATGAACCGATCTTGATAAAATTTACATATTCTTGGAGATGATAACACCAGCATTCTTTTAAACCCAAACTCGAAAACACCGGCACAAAATAATAAGTATCATAAAACTTATTAAGTTGTGTGCATTTGACCAATAAAATCATTGTTAGCGCGACAGTAGGTGCAAAATAAGGCTGAAGTGTTAATTGAGTAAAATCGTAGTAAATGTTGTCAAAATTCGAAAAACAATACATCATCTGAAAGCTTAACACAAGTCTGATTTTTTTAGGATTTGAGAGGATAGAGATGGTGGACAGAGAACCGGTATGGAGGAGAAGATTGATAAAAGAAGCATTTTGGACTGAGAGATATTCATCGGCCAATCGAGTAAAGTTCTCTTTAAGCAGTTGCTGGAATTTTTGACGTTTACTTTTCTCTTGTATCTTTCTAGCTTTCATTGCTTCTACTGTCGATTTTAGTATTAGTAGTGTTTGCTTTTATGTATTTTCGCTTATCGTATTGTATTTTATTTTGGACAGTCAATGCTATGTTCCGGGTTGAATGAAAAGTGCACGTGATGACTTGAGCTCATCCACCTCAATCTTTTCTTCATTCACTTGCCTGACAATGGTCGCCTGTAGCGGCTGAAAGGCCTCGCACATGTTGCTACAATAAAGAAAAACAATCAAAGCAAGGACTTCTCTCATCTTATAAATTAATGGCTGGTCCTTCATTTTCTGAAGCAAGCCTGATTCAATGGTGATAGTCTTGATGTTATCATTCCGTAGGCATTGGTGAATAAATTGACTAAACATTCATACCTTTAAGTCTGCTGACCGCAACTGACCAGATTCATTCTTAATGCTCTGGTAATCTAAAGTGCTATACGGAACCTTTCACATGACATAATGTTTTTGAAATAGATCATCTTCATCATCGAAAAATCCCGTCAGATGCTCTTTTAGTAGCAATCTTCTGGTAAAACTTATTGGTACTGCATCGTTTTGAACATTAAACGAAACTTGAAATCTTTATATTATGATGAAGATGAATGATAGCTCACACAATGTGTCAATTTTCATTAAAAAATTTGTTCGTCTTCATATTGAAATCCTGCATCAAAGAAAACGCTTATTTTCTTTCATAGGGCCTACTAACCACATGCACAACTGACCACTTCAGGAAGTAAAATGTATGAAAAAATAATCTATAGAGTATAGGGTTTCATATGGTATATCGTTTCTTAAGATTGAATCAGGATTTCCAAACGAAAATTATCTTTGAAAATGAGTTGACTTTTGTGGAATTATTTATGAAACGGTCTGCATGTGCATGCATATAAAGGTCAATTAACAGTGCATTACCAGTAAATTCACGCAGAGTTCTTAAAAAGTTTGGTTCTTGATTTCGTGTTGGAGATTTGCAAAATTATGATAAATCAACCCAATCATTAGATTGTTCAAACTAACATGCACAATTCACATGTAGGCCTACATGTCTCTTAGTGCGCATAACTGGTCAGAAAACCGCCTCCATATTCACTTGGTTCTTTCGTCATATAATCATTAAATATCTACTTTCTCAATCTTTTTGAGACAGTTAAAAGAAGTAAAATTGTAATAACAAACTAAAGGAATTTCTTCAAAATGTACAGTTGATACATTTAGCTAATAGCATGAAGCATGAGGCATTTTAGAGATATACGAAGTGAAAAATGGTGAGTCATGGCGCTACATTTGCATGCACTTTTCTATATTGAAGAAACAGGTACAGTAGATATCTGAGGCAGCGAAAGAATGGACATCGGTACCAAATCAATCGAGAAGATGAAACTAATGTCTTTTTATTGCGTCCATGATGACTTTTAAATAAAACTCTTCATTTTGAGACAACCAGCGGAGTAGATAAATAAAGAGGTGCATCATATATAACGACGACAGACAGCAAAAATTTCATAATACACGCATGATCAACTTTAGAACATATGCTTGAAATTAAGTAACTTTCATGGTGCTAATAGAAGTAGCATGGACAGTAGGTAGTGGGATCCACAAAGTCTAGAACGCCTGTCGACTTCCATAATACCAGTCATACTGCATATCAGAGCATACTACATTATCTAGAATAATGCGTTCAAATTATATTGCTGAGAACATTCATTTGGTAGTAGGATGTAGAACACCTAAATTTTGCTAGATGACTCATAATCTCTCTACCAAGGATATGCCAATGAGGAAGGATTTGTATAAGGATTTGTTTATGAAACATATGAAGAACTCGTATTTTATTGTACAGCACCAAATTACAGATGGAATAGCTCGTATCGCTATATATAAAAGTCATACATACGAAAGAAGGTCAACTGAGAATTCGTGTGAAAAACATACCAGATCTCTGTGGACATGCGAGAATCTCGTATTAAATTTTAGTTTCAAATTGCATGTGAATTTCGCATCCAGCGGTTTAAATTGTAGTGTCAAGTTTCTATTTTGATTCTTTTAGCTTCCTGATTAAGCTTGTGGCAGATTTTTTTGAACGAAGATATTTTTGTATAACATCATAATTAAATAGATTTGCCAAGCCGTTTATCTTGTTTCATGCATAGTGTGCTACAATTCTTTGAAATTTTATTGCTAATCTATCTGTCTTTATGAGTTGTTTGTATAAATGGATGGAAACTGCATAAAGGTTTCAGAACATTATAGATCTACATACGTTACAGGTAGCACAAAAACAAAAAGATAGGCTTCAATAACCATCAAATAACAAAAAATAGCTAGTCGGTTTAAGTCACCTTGTATATTCTCTTTCAATGACAAGCGTTATAGAGAAAACAAAATGAAAAGAAAAAATCGAGACATCATAGATTTGACGATGAAATCCAACAACGTGGTTGGTTTCAACTTTGTGTTTGAAGTTGACAACATCAGAGAAGCATTAACGGAATAAGAATATCTTGACAATGAATTTTGTGTACAAAGCAAGAGATAAATTTGATTTTTTGTCAAATTTAGATAATGTTTAAAGAAAATTCGACTTTTTATGAATTGAAGTTATTTTGTTTTGATTTGTAGACTTTTGTTCTTAATCTACCAATCGTTTCCTCAAACCTGTTCATGACAGATTAGACGCGCGTGTTGTTGTCTTCAAAGAAGATTGCGAAGTTGTATTCACAAGCACGGGCGTAGATCAGTCAAGATGTGTTTGTGTTGACAGATGGAAAATAGGAAGTCATTTTTTGATATTTAATCAATAAGATGAAATGGTTCAGTCGAACAAATAAAATCTCAGTCAACTCATGTAGCAAATGTGGTGGTCTGTCATCTAACCGGTTCCATATTGAATTCTAGTGCGAGTGCACCCGCGAATCAGTTTTCAGAAGAATGAAACGCTCCATTGATTAAAAAAGGAGGATTTTGAGCTTTTGCTTAGATCTTCACAAATTCAACGATAAGATGTCGTGCAGCCTCAGCTTTTTTCAACTTCTAGATTAATAACTTCCTCGCAAGTTTAGGCTAGCAATATGCATCAAAGTGATTGAAGCCATAGTTTGAGGATAATACAGAGTAAACCAGGACTCATTAGCGAATTTAAAGACGGTTTTTGTATCTTTTGATCCCAGTATGCTACTACTTCTATGCAATACAATTTATACTCGAGCATGGTAATTTAGATCGAAATCTAACCGCTCATATACTTGATTGACTGTATTGAAGAGGTACGAAAATTTTGAAAGTTCTTCGAACAATTAAGCAGACTGCATTGTTACTCACAAAGTCCTAAAAAGGTTCTACCCGTAATAAAAAGATAACTGAACCTGAGTACTACCACTAAGAAATAAGTTCTAAAATCTATTGCTCTTTTGAGTTTGAAAATACTAGTACTCATTTTAGAACTCTTTGGGATCGAACGCACAATACTCAATTCGTACTCATTTAGTACTCATTTTAGAACTAACTGGGTTCGAACACACAGTACTCAATTCGTACTCATTTAGTACTCATTTCGTACTCGTTTTAGACCTACTTGGGTTGGAAAGCACATAGACCAACTCGTAGTCATTTCAGTATTCATTTAGTGAGTAGCATAGACACCTCTATACTCACATTAGTGGGTAACATATCCCAAACGCATATGTTGTTGTGTACAGGAGCTGCTGTAACAATTAAACACAAATGCATTTGGATCAGTAAAATCTTGTAGAAAATGTTATAAATAGATCGAATCCATTAATCGGTTTAAACTTATCGAATTATATCTATGATCAAACTGAGCTAACATATATTCTGAGGAAAAGGAAATATGTAGGCTTTATACAAGGGTTTCTCTGCGGCAGAATTAATAAGTCAATAAAGAATAAAATAGTCAGATATAGTCAGCAAAAGCATATAGTATCAATAGTGAAATTAAAATAATTAAGTTAGAATTCATGTGTCATATATTTTTGAAAACATCATGACTGTTATTAAATTTCGCTATTATACAAATGAGAATTCACATGCCAGTGATGGTCATAATTTCCACGCGGAGAATGTGCATAACGGTTGATTCGGCTTTATAATCATCATCCTTGAAGTGAAAAGAGCATACGCGTGTTTATGCCATCGGAATAGAGTTAGTTCGATGAATGCAGTTGATCCAAATTGATGTCTTGGGTTCATGAGCAGGAAATCGATGAAATGTCACAGGATCGCAGGATCGCCTTTTGCTTCACTGAGACCACTTCGACAAGCAGGAGCACAGCAAACCATCATAGCCAGCTGTGAGCACGCGCTACCTGAAAAGGAAGCGACCCGTGTGACAATTTTGGAGCAGCAATTATGAGGAACTGTTTTCCTTATTGGTTAGCTTCCCACAGTCGTTGCTCATCACCGTCGACAATGGGCACTCGTGTAATACTTCGTTCGTCTGTCTTAGCTGGGAGGATCAGACAAAAAAGTTCATTATCCAAATCGAACCGTGCGCCGTCAACTTGCAGCTGTGCACTGACTCACTGAATTTGGCCACGTGTCACGTCCTTTATTGGCATTGATATTTCATCAGACTAGTGCTTAACCCTTTGGCTGCCGTGCTTATTTCATATACCTATCGACTTTCACTGAGCCCAAGTTAACTGGTATCGAGGTGGCTAGACAATATCACTGGCACGTTGCAGGCGGTAATACAATGAGAAAGTAAGTCAGTGGTTTAAGTCACTTCATACTAGAAACGAGTTAACCAGTTATTCGTGAAATTAGAACATTCCAGCAGCCCGGGTTAACTCGGGATTCATGAACAGTGGAAGGAAAAAATTATTTGTCAGTGACAGTTCCATGCCCTACGATACGAGTTAACTCGGACTCAGCCATTAAAGGGTTCATGAGAATTTAGTACAGTACTTCTGTGAACTTAAGTTCGGTAATTGTGGTTTTCTTCCGTCTAGCACTCCGATTGATACTTAAATATGACTTTATGATTTACAGTGTAGTTAGGAATATTCTCCAAAAATGGTCATTTCAGGCTAACTTGTCGTTCAATGTCACATCTAAACTGTTCACTTGAGAAGTCAATTTGATGCCATCGTGTGGACTAGTTATCCCGTGATTCCCCGATAAATAATCATTTGCTGACATTTCCCGCGATTCAAAAACGCTTTATCGACTTCAGACCAAGCTTGAATTGCATCTAAATTTGAGGGATTAGAATTCGCCTAGACACTATCTCAAGTTTTGTATGCCATCTTCAGCAAAGATGCGAACAATGCTATTAATGCAACAATTAATATTCCGAGTTGCCGCAACACATGGACCGCAATCAATGCGAACATTGTGATAGCCAGTTGATAATCAGTGATAATCAGTCGTAAATACTAGCATAATGTCACGCCGAGGTTCTTCAAGCAAATGCTTTTCTGCAAAAAGCATTAGGATGTTAAACGAGCAGATAAAACTAATGCCCTATTGACGTATGGTACTTGGTTTGCTAAACCACAGCGATCGAACACCTTTTTAGATCAAAATTCCTATGAAAAATAATGCATGCACTTTTTGTTTCGGGCAGGTTTATGCGGACTCGGAGAGCGTCTTATTGCGTGATAAGAAGATTAGCAGCCAATGTTTTGTTGGCTCTAATAGCATGCCAAATAATCAATAATCATTTTTCCAATTCTTTGAAGGCCACATTTTATCATTTTCAAGCCGAGATGATGTCTTTTCTCCTGCACAAAGGACATTCAAATTATATGTGTGGATTAGAGGAGCATAATTCTCCCATTTCCATCTTTTCTAAATCAGCTTTGTTGCTTGAATAGAGCAAAAAACCGGACACTTATAATGTTCTTGTTTCACTCGCCAAATATTCATCTTTGAAATATTGTAAAAATGATCAACAATAAGTTGCCAAAATCGATCCTGAAATCAAGATGAAGCGTTTTTGGCTTCTAGAAAATACCAAAGTATTTTTTTGGCATGCTCTTCGTATGTTGTTTCAAGTGTGGCATGCTTTACATGCTAAAGCCATACCAGCACAATGTTAAAAGAAAGCATGAATCATGTTCAAAGCAAGTTGATTTTTTAAGGCCTTTTGTCAATAAAGATCACACTAATGTTACTACTGTTTTGTAAGTAGTGCGACAATGACATTTAAAAGTCAAACTTACAATACTGAATTCGATTTTAATACATGTAAGTCTAAGGCATTTCATAAATAATCAACAAGTATTCAAACATCAACAATTATGCATTATGTAACTTTGAACTTAAGCATATTATCAATCCGAAATAAAAACACATTATAATTCATGAACGCAAAAATAGTTATGATTTAGATATACAAGTTAACAAGATTCTACGAAAGATATCGCTTGAATGAACTGATGTTCATCAATCGTTTATAAAGTAGAGATAACCAAGCGTCCTGTTAATGTTGCTAGACAAGTAGCAACGATGTTATACTCGAGGAGCATTAAATTCACAATAAGTCTAATCTAGTTAAATATCACACTATCAAAAAGAAAATTCACGATTGGTATTACTGAAAAAAGTCACTTGATAGTAGTATGTAAAACTTATATTTTTTTGCTATGTGACTTAAGGCTGTACATACCAGAGGCATACGAATAAGGATGAATTTGGATCTCCTATATAAAGCATACCAACAACTAGAATTTCAGTGTAAAGCAGATAATCACAGATAGAATAGCTAGTATCGCTACATACCAATCGCATACGAAAGTAAGTGAGATTTCGTATGAAAAACATGCCAGATCTCTGTAAGCATACGAGAATCTCGTATCAGATGTTGATTTCAAATTGTATGTGATTTTTGTATCCAGCGATTTACAGTGTATAGGCCTAATCACGCTATGATTTCCATTTATCAACTGAAAAAATCTTTTTGATTATTGATCGAAAATTCCAGATAGTCAATTGCTTAAGAGCCACTATTTGTAAAGATAGCCAATATAAGGACAAATATGAGGACTGCAGCCCTCAAGAAACCTTACATATTGTAAATTCCGATCATGGGATCAAGAAAAGTCCAGATCTTGTATCTTCGCTAATTCCGGTCTCCACTTCGGCTTGATTACTGAATAATCGGCAATTTCCTGTTTCCTTTGCTTCTATCCGCTGCCATTAATAATCATACATAAACCTCTGTCAATATCGCTGCTAATACCGACTTTTGGTGATGCTTTGCCTCCTATTAACCCGTATTTCCGCAAAAAAGACATTTTACAGTTCTGCTCAATCCCTGAGTGAGATTTTCTGAATCTCAGAATCCACAGTTTGCGGGAGAAGTATAAAAAGTGCTGAAGCATCATCTATTAAATACCCACGAAAATTTCATTTTATTTAGAAGTCGCCATGGACATGTTTGCGTGACCTGCGAAGCCTGACGCCTCAACTTTTTAGTAGAAAGGTAGTTATCACTGGTATTACTTGTGTTCATATGCATTTAGGTTTTTTATATTTTTATGTATTTGGTCGTAGATTATTGCTCTATCTTGTTGCTCTCATCATTGAAGGCACATTATGTTTGTTAATTTTGTTTTTCACCTCAACGAATTTCGTGATTGATTTTATAGTCATTTTATTTCAAGATTCATATCGATCGACCTATTGCAATTTTAAATTTTCCTGTGTGTTTCATATCAAGTTTTAGCAAATACATTTCCTTTGGAAAAACAATCGTTTAATCATATTATGCTCTTTATCGGCTATTTAATTGGTCAAGTGCTAGTTGGTCAAAAAGCATTTAGAGGATTTTGCAGTTTTCAAATACCTCAGGATATTTAGATGATTGGGAAATTGATGGATACCGATATTTATACACTTCAACTTGAACAAATTAAATATAAGAACTGAAGTAAGTAAGAGATTAATGTGTCATCGAGACAAAAGTCATCGCAATGACGTTCTTCATTCTTCATCAGCTGTTGCATATTCATGTACTAAAGCAGAATATATGCACTCATACACATCAATCAAATTTGAGAGATGCAGAAAATGAAGTTGATGCGAAAAAGCAGAACACATGTTCTGGTGCCTGTTTGATGGCTTAATGAGTGGCAGACTGAGTCACATGGTGAGTCACATGATGAATATGCGTGATGCTTGCTCATGAAAGTGTATAGAATCAGATAATCGCTTGTATTATAAATGGGAAAAGTGATAAAGAACTAGTGATTGTGATGGTTTCATAGTTAAAGTAATGTTAACTAATGAAAGTTTTGTATCAAGAAACATAATCAGGCAACCATCATAAAAATCCGTCATTCTATGACAGAGGTTCTCAGATCATTGCTCAAAAGTTTTCTCGATAATGTTGTGCACTCCGATAATTATTAAAAAGGTTAGCAGGTACACGAGAGAAACGTTCACAAACTTCTCTGTAGAACTTGACATCGTCTGTGTCTCTTTGCTGTGTAATCCGGCTGATAGAAGTCACTGAAATTTCGCACTATTTGGCGTGTTTAATGTTGAACTGGCTGCACATTGTTCGATTGCTATGGTATTATGTCAGCAGATTGTGCATTTTCCTTAGCATTGCATGTTCAAATGTTTCCTTTCTAGTCAAACAGAGGAGACGACCTGTCTAATTCTGTGAGTCTAGCAATCGGCGCATAGACCAGCGGTAGAACTTTCCATCAACGAACAGCTACTGTTCATTCTATGATAAGTCAGATTTCTATGGGATTTACCATAGAAATACAATATCCCATAATTATAAAGGACAAGCACGGACACGTAAATTGAAAACAATATTACGTTATGGACATGCGTTGTGATGACGACCGCACCTGAAGAATAGCGGCTTCCAGTGATTGATACTGCTCAGGTTTCGGTGCCTTGAAGTGCATTTTGTCAAGATTCAAGTTGCCATCATTTCCGTTTAAAAATATACACGTATTCATTTTGATGAATTAACTTTTGGGATATCGCCTTACGGCAATAATTTGAAACGGCACATTTCAGTTAATTTGTTTCTTCATAAGATATAGCGACTTTGACTTAGATCAGTGCCTGCTCGAACTACAGAATGAATTACGTTGTTAAGCTGATTCAAAACCAAAACGATAGCATATACAGGAACTTACTAAGTGGGCAAAAAGAAAACTTTAATACGTTGTACAGAGATATAAGTCCGGCAGCCAGAACGAGTTTCTGCAGGGAACGAGCCCGAACGTGAGACTTTCACAGAATGATGTACACCCTATGCCTACTACGAATCGGCACGTCTGCCGAGTTCTAGTGAGTTCCTACCATGATCATTGTATCCTCAATGCTATACATATAATGCTGCATATGTCAAATGAAATTGATTTGCAGTTGCTGCAAAATGTTTGACGTTCAGTGTACACTGTACAGGAATGTCTTCATTAATGTAAATTTAGTGGTACACTGTAAACCGTAGACCGACAATTATCCTACAAAATTACTGACAAAATCAACCGATGATTGTCACCTCCAATATCCTGCGATATCCGACGAATTTGTAGGTTCTCCGCCGACATCGAAACAGTTGCTTTGTATGCAAATTACCCAAACAACAACTGTTGAATATTGATTGATTTTTTCGTTTAGTGATTGCTTGACTTTTGGGCAATCTGTATTATTGTGTGGCAAGGCAATGATTTATTTTGACATCATCTAATTAATCACTCACATTTTTGATAAAATTTAAGCTATAAATCATTGCTATTCATTTTGTCGCTTTCTGTCAGATATTGTAGGTGTTCAATTTGCAATCATCCTACAAGAACTAACAATGACTGACAAAATAAATTTTGTAGGATAGATTTTGTCAGTCAAGTGTCACTCAACGGTTTACAGTGTAGACCACATCATTTACGTGACAAAACGAAACTGAACTTTCAAAGTCAGAGCTCAAAGTTGGCCTCAAACAAGAATTGAAGTTATGTCTACTGTCGATGTATATAATCGAGTTGAGGTTGAATAACTATTGTCAATTTGTTAGAAAGCAGGAAGGTAACTGACGTTTTAGATCTTGCTACACCGCTAAAGAATCATTCAAGTATATTTCATTCTGCATCTAAATTGTTAATCAAATTCTATGCTTCTGTCAGCAGTCAAAGATGCCGAGTACTAGTTCTTCGACTGGCGGCATCCGATCGTTATCAATATTTTTCACCGGCAGAATCTTTCTCGTCAACGCTTTCATTTGAAGAACAATAAAGTTCGGAGGACTCATGTATTCGTCATTTAAGTATCACTATTATAATTTCTTTGATTTTAATTTTATTTTATGCACCGTCGCATCGCTGGATTCTCTTTGGAAAGTTTTTTCCACATCAAATTTAGCTTATTGTGAACGATAGCTTTTCTTCTTCAAGACATTATCGCGATCTCGATAGCTATGACATGCACTGTCTTTCTTCTTACAAGGAAATTCAAAAACAGACGGAAGGTTTAAAGCTCCTCATAAACAAAAGGTTTTCTTTCAATTGACTTAAGATCTTCCTGGTTATTCTTTATACGTCTGATTCGACAGATTCATTGCCCATAAATTCGTGATTTAATGCGATGAAAAAGTGAAGTCAAGTGTCTAGTCTACAATAAAAGGATATAGAAACAGACATTTCGGTTGTGGAGTCAACATTTTGTCTATATACCCAGGAGTCGAAGAATATTTCGATCTTTGTCGTTGCTAAATGAATGATTTCCAATGCGTTTATTACTTGAATGGTGAACTTATTTATCGTATCTTCAAAATGGTCTAAAACAATAAAATTTAACATCCCATGATATTTGATAAAGTAGATTGTAAAGCATTATAGTGAGAATTCCAACGAGCCATTGAGATGAGAAAACTAGATAATGACAGATCGATGAACCGCGTGGAAATTGTGAAAGTTTGTACAGTTTCATACCGTTGCGTGACAATTTGATTTCATCTCACTCACGTTAAGTGTCACAGAGGTCAGCAGTCAGGAAAGTAGTGGATCAAGAACAGCGGGAAAAGCGATCTCTGCCGGTAGGAAATAGTCTGTTATCCGCGGAAAGCACCGGTGGGTTGCTTAGTCAATGCGGCAAAGGATAGGGAAGCCAGCATCTTTACTTCGCGATAGTGGTTATAGATACGCAGCGACTATGAATTGAAACACGAACTCGACCCGATCACCTTCCACCAAAACTTGAGATAAATTCGCAAGCCTCAACCGAATCCGAATTCGGGTCGGGTCAAGTTCATATACCTTAAACAGTTGTGAACCCGAGAATATGGCGGTAGCTGTTTATATTTAGGAGATGCGTGCCTCAATGTTGATTGTTGGAATTGGCTACTTCCGCGATCATTGAGAGAGACAGAAGTCCGCTGTTGAAAAAGATGTGTAGAGAGATTCGTGATGAAAGTAGCCGTGTTCTTTACACGTACTACTTTCAAAATACATGCATTTATAAATTTCATTGCAGTCGGAAGATCATGCAGCATACATGTAAGTGAATGAGCAATCAAGTGTGACTTGATAACAAAACATAAAGTATACCTTTATGCGTTATCATCAAAATGTTGTATTTTTTCACACTGGAGGTAATAAATATGTTAATCACTAAATTGGTCTACTACTGCTCTTGTGAAATTCATATGTTTGTAGTAGGATAAAAATAGCATCACTAAATCTTTATCACTTCAATTGAAGGTGCGAACTTCTTAGGGGTTGACTTCATTGCACAACAATCAGTCAATAAAACAACATCATAATCATTCTAAAACAATCAATTAATTGCAATTATTCTATCATAATCACAATTAACTTATTGCAGCTATTCGATGACAGCCTACTATTCGATGTTGCACCACTCACAATTAAACTCGCGCTTCACTGTCGTGTAATCACTCTTGGTGTAACCTTCACCTGTTCGATGACAACAATCAATTAATAATAAGCGTCTATTGTGATGATTGGAAATAATAATAATAATATGTTTATTCAATACTAGACAGCAGAAGCTGATCATTTTACAAAAAAGTGAAAATGAGAAGATATACATGTATACACACTAAAAATCAATTACGAGAAGTTCTGTACTCCAGATGGCAAGAAGGACTTTTTATACCTGTTTGTGTTACAAAAGATGATATTTGTTTTACGTCTCAATATTTCTGTTTTTTGTGGACGATGTGAAATTCTTTCACTTAAAGCTTCTGGCAAATTGTTAAAATAATTCCGACAGATGTTCATACGTCGTGAACTAAGTGTTTCCAGTGAATATTTTTGCAGAAGACGGTCATAATCATAATCATGATAATCATATGGGATGTGTTCCATCATTCTTATCAGTCGTCTTTGAACAGATTCAATAGCAATTGATTGAGCTTTGGTGATTCCGAAGTGCCACACTGGAGCACCGTATTCGAGGATGCTTCGGACACAAGCACAGAAACACCGTATAATATCCTCATTTTGAAGTCCATATCGCATCATTTCACTTATAAAATACATTCTCATTTGTGCTTTCTTTACCATTTTTTCAATGTGATCAGTCCAGGACAAAGTTTGGTTGATTATGAAGCCGAGAATTTTTGCTTTCTGAACAGGAGTAACTATTTCATCATTGATTGTCATTGAATCCCATGATCTCTGTATCTTTTTGAAGCTAACTCTCATTTCATATGTTTTCTTGGAATTTAGTTTCATATTGTTGTTCTTCGTCCATTGCACTATATCATCCATTCGTGATTGTAAAACGAAACATTGGGAATTTTCCAAAGATTCATAAATTGTACAGTCATCAACGCATTTTACATTTGCAGATATATCATTGATCATTAAAATGAAAGCCGAGTTTTGCACCTTGCGGAATGCCAGCAGATGCTGTCCTTCATTCAGAATATTGATCTTGGTATTTTACCCTCTGTGTTCGTGCAGTAAGAAAACCAGATATCCATCTACATAACCACACTGGGACTTCTAAATTGAGAAGTTTGCTGATCAGAATGGTCAATTCTATCGAAAGCTTTTGAAAAGTCTATCAACAATAGTCTACCATCATCGGCATTTCTAAGCAGATCATCCATCAAAGTGAGCATTGAATTTGTTGTGGAACCTCCTTTGACGCCGCCATACTGATTTTGATCTATTTTCTCACCGACGTAATAAAGAATCGATTTGATCATAATTGATTCGGCTACAGCTTTGCTTACGACACATGTAAGGCTGATAGGTCTGAAGTCAGATTCCAAAGATTTTGGTCTTGCAGTTTTGCTCAAGATTGTAACATCATAGCTCTTCCACATCGCAGGCCATACTCCTTCTCTTATGGATAAACATACAACGGACGCGATAGGACCAGACAGTATCCTGCAGCAATCCTTCCATATCCAGTTAGGGATCCCATCAGGACCCAAAGACTTCGTTACCTTGATGCCGCTTAGCATGTTTTCAACATCTAAAACAGTTGGTAAGAAGCAATTAGGAACATAGGCACATCTGCTGTCAAAAATATTCTCGTTGAATGGTTGGATGTCTTTTGCAACATATACAAAAAAAAGTTGATGGATTTGATAAAAGTTGGGACATCACCATCAGAATTGTTCTGAATAAAACCATTAACTTTGTTGTTAGCATATTTACTGCTCTGACATATAATTTATTTCAATCCAGTCCACCATTCTTTTTAGGTCTCACACAGTTGGCCTTTAATGTTTTTCGAATTTCTTCCGTCTTTTTCTTATAGTGGGAATAAAGTACCATATTGCCGTCACACCAATGCTTATTTCGTAGTTCTACTGTCTGTACAAAGTATTCCGAATTTGAATATTCCGTATTTTGAATCATAATTAGTTCTACGCTCTTGAATAATTAGTATTAGGCGAGTGTTTTAGCAGGTATGTTCCAAATTCCTAATTTTCAGCATAAAAATGTGTCTTTTGATACATCTTTTCAGTTCAGTACATCCCAGAGATCTTATTCTTTGTAATTCATTTGGTGTATAGGTAATGCGTTGATCTAATTCCATCATAGATATGCTTACGAGCAGGTGCACAGTCTGCAAGAGCCGCAGAGCAATCCGACCGTTAACCATAAAAATCGAACATTTCAGTCTCAGACAGCTATGCAGTAATACCAAGTAATTTTTGCAGTTCAAATTCAAAGTCAGGCAATTACATTACACATTTTTGTGCAGCTGAGAATGATGGAGTTCTGTCTTCTCTCAGAGCGACACTTCGGAGGCAGCAATTTTTTAGAGGTAGCCAACGCCGGCGGGGGCACCGAGTCATGCAGGATGTGGTCTTCGTCGAACATGATTTGGAAGATTCTCGCCGCCTGTTCTTCCCTTCTTTTACACAATTCAGTAAGACACTTAGAATTACAAGTGGGGCAGCAAATGAGGCGATGACAACGACGGTTTAGTGTTCAAGTTTCTGTTTGTTTGTCACCCTCAGACCCACAAAGACAGGATTGCGGTACTCAAACATACTGAGCATGCAATGTTTGTAAACCTGTACAAAGTCAGATGCTGAGAAGAAGTATTTCAAAGAGCGTAAGCGATATACATGTACATGCAGACGTTACAGCAGATATATAAACAGAGTTGGAAAAGTCGGAATTGGAATTAATTCCGATCACGAATTGATTCCATTTTTCGTCGGAATTGGAATTGACGATATTCAAATCTACTGGAATTGGAATTGGAATTGACCCTGATAAACCTCAATTCCACTTTTTCGATAGACCTGTGATAAATCTATTTGTACAAAAATTGAAATCGCAACAATCAACAATATTAATTTTTAAGACTCTATAGATACGATACCCAACGATAAAAGAAAAACTTTAAACTTACAGTTCACTTCTTAAAGTTGAATTCACTTCAATTCGATCGGACTTATTTATACCAAAATAATAACATAAATATCATAAATATCATTCTCACTTACACCGTCAATCTTCAATCGCGCTCGCTGATGTGTTGCCGTATACGCTCCTGTGTTGTTGTTCGCTGGCATGCATTTGTTGTTGTTACTTCTGTAGTTATGTTGCACCGCGAGAATCCGGAGTTCTTCTAACAGCTGCTGAAGATGTCGTATGTGATATTGTTGGTAGTTGTTGTGTCAATTTCTCATTGTTTCTAATTTATACAAATTTTTGAGACTTGACGATAAATCCTCTTTCTTTTGAAAATTGGAAGAGTTTCCTTTAATCTCTGCCTGCTAGCTTTCGAACCGACTTCATTTCGTTCTTATCACGGAATTTTTAATCTCCTTTTTTAACATGGACCATTAATTAGTTTTCTTGATATCATTTTTATCGTCGTTTTTTTCGGTCATCAACAATCACGTTATTCGCACATTGAATTTCTCTCTTCTATCAGTTTATTAATCGATTTATTCGCATCTCGTCTCTCTCTCTCTCTCAGCGTTTGATTCTTTGCTGACCGTTAACTTTCTTTTCTTTCTTTTTTTCACGAGATATTGAATATCTCGTTTACGAAACGAAAATGGCGTGGGCTGACCGGTTACACATATACATGTACACAAAAAATATGAACTATGAACATGAGAACGCACATAGAAACGACGCACGGAACGGCACAAGGAACAAAGAGGATAGGATTAGGGAACATGGGTAAGATTGAAACGAACAAACGTTAGATACATTAACATAAGACACTATACGCGACATGAAATTATCGGAATTGAATCTTATAATGGAATTGGAATTAAGGAGTAGATGAGTGCAAATGGTGCTGGCATAGTGCTCTCTATAAATAACATATTACATTAGTTTTGGATTCCCTCAGTCTAAGGCCGAGGCCGTCACTCCATTGAACGAAGTGAGCTATCTCATGGTCCATGACTGTTTGCATGTCACAGTCCTTCAAGATGGCACATAATATTGCAATGTCATCTGCCTTGATCATTCTCGCCTCAGAATGACAAGACATCAGAGACTGCACGTGGACAGCAAAAAGAAATGACGCAAGGACTGCACGTTGCCGAGTCCCAGCAGTAACATCCAAGGTTAGTTACTTTCAATTCTCTCGATGACAACTCCTTGTTTGCAATTTTTTGAATGATTATGACACCAATTGACAAATGTTTTCGAAGAGTCGTGCTGTGTCAGAGAATTAATGAGCGCAGAATGTCCACATGCAGTCTTCGATTCCTTGCAATTCGATGACAACAATCAACTAATTGCAATTATTCGATGGCATCTTATTCTGTCACAGCAACCCGCTATTTGTTTTTTCCTTGGAACAACTCAAAACTCTACTCAAAACTGCGTATGAGAGATGTGGTGGATTTTCTTTCAAAATTTACTGCACCGATGTATATGTGAAACGATTATCTGTAAGTCCAAGTAGCCTTCTATTATATGAGAGACGACACGAATATAGTTCTAGCTTGCAATGTGGAGAAAATAAGCAATTTATGTCATTTACAAGGGTAAATTTACCAGTAAAATCTTAGATACCGTACATAGCTTTCAAATTTTGAACACTGAATTACATACAGATGAGCATAACATGATTTCTGGATTCATTTTTCTACAGTAGAGTGCTGTCATCATATCAACGTTGTGTTTCATTGAAAGCAAACATACAAAGGGTTACAAAGCGGCAATTATCAGACCATCAAAAAAAAAGTCTTCAGTTTCACTTTCCAGCGAGTTTTGTAAAATAGTTTGAAAATTGAGTCAGGGTTGTTTCAATAACTTTTGCAGCGTCAGCGAGAGAAGTAATTCATCATCAGCTACTATTTGAATTTAATGCAGAGAAGTTGGGACTCTCCGTTTATTCAGCACTAGGCTATTGAAGCGACTACACTGTTTGTCTTGTATGTAAACATCTGCTATTTAATGATGAAGGCTGTCATTGAAGACAAGCAATTTCAGCAGCGTTTGACTGAAGGAGTTAATTGCTTAATATTTCCCGTATCTGCTGGTTTTTTAACGGCTTTGTTTCTCATTCGAACATTTCAAGATATTGCAGTGAGATAAAAATAATCAAAGTGGTTAATTTGATATTTGGTAAATTTTACTGATTATTGCAGATTACTTACAAAGTTGCTATATTGATTCTTCTTCAATTATCACTTTTGAAATTCTTTATTGTCTACAAATATTAGATTTTCCACTCCTAAAGTTATAATTAGGCCTACAATATAGCTTAAGCTATATTTTCTTAAGGTGACTCAACTTCTGATAACCATTAATAGTGCGTATTCATTTCTTTGACAGCACAATTACACACAAATATAAAATAATAAGAAATTATGAATTTTTCAATACATGACTTAGTAGTTGCTCGCTGTCTTGCAGTTACTATAATTATTTTTTACATTTACTGGATATCATCAGGCATTAGTAGGATACAATTAGACCTTGATCTATGGGTCCATGTTGCTGCGTCTGAACGATTGTCATATCAGGGAGATGATTCGCTTACACTGTCGAGCTTCATTTAAAACTTACAAGAATGCAGGCACTGAAAGACTCCACCTGAGACTTGATTTACTTTTCACAAACACTATAATAAGTAATGTATTTATATAATGAAAAATTGAAGGCTCTCGTCAATGATATACTTTTGAAATCAACTTTGCTTTCCCTGAAATTTGCTTTTATTTGTCTAGTTTTCCAATATTTTGCACAGTCGGATATCTATGTTAGAAATAGTCCATGTACAGCAGCCTACTACCTTCTACAGAGCGGATCATAAACCACGGACTACCTAAATTATGTCGAAATTCAATCGATTCCAATGTCATCCAATCGTGTCGCACATCGACGTGCCATGGATCATTCGAGAGCTTGTATTTTCTTTCAGCTTTTAAGTGTCTCCTTTTAAACCAGTTATTGTATTTGCTGAGCAGTGCTCAAATTGTGAAAATCGCTCAATTTACAAATCGCCAATTTTCAATGCGAAACATGCAAGTATGACAATGAATCAGGGACAACGAGAACGAGCATTTTCTGAGCTTTCTTTTGATATAATGGTCATCTTCGGTGAACTAGGAAAAGATTAGTGATATCGTGAAGGTATCACAAAATCGTGACTCCTTTGGTTGAAAACATCATATTCCCATTTTTTTCATCAAAAATGTTCATATTTGGTATTTTCATGATCCCTATGTTGTGGGGAGTAAGAATATGTAAGTTAAATTCAAATAAGTAAATTAGGTCTTCATCAAATTTCTTCAACATTTTTTCTCACTACCGTTAAAGTACGCAAACACCATGCAAGGGATGTCTTTGTTCTTTCACTGCGACTACAGATTGTTTGCCATACATGCCTGTGTAAGATGAAATTTACTTGTAAATTAAGCGCTCAGAGTGTACCATCTCACGATAACCTCATTTCGCAGTTAAGTTCTTTCTTGCTTCCATCCGGTCGCATTTCTGTCTCTTTTTGTAGGACAAGTTTGCGTCGCAGTGCTTTCGTACCGTCTATGTGCATATTAGAATCCAGCACCTTCTCCGACCAGTTCCATTTAATGCATAGTCTGTTTTTAGTAACATTTCTCATTGAACATGACTTTATTTGTCTTTATCAAATGTAAACTTTGGATTTTGTAACATGAATGCTATTCAGATTCCCATTTATGGTTTGAATTAACGCATCTCAGGAAGCAGTGGAATAAATATGAGTATCTCTTGTCAAATCTCTTTCCTCTCTTCAACTACATTTTGGTATTATTTGTATTATTTCTACGTCTCCATCTCTTGAGAAGACAGCACTATGATTGTCATAACAGTGTCATTTCTTAATTTTCCAATTCGATTAGGAAATCCTGTCCAACGGAATTATGAACAGGTCATCGGATTAACAAAACTTACTCATGTGATTAAGTTTGAAATCTTCTCGCGTTTAACTATACCTACTGCTCTAAAATTTGACATTGTGAAGAAAAACTATTGAGAAGTCAGTATAGTTCTGGATGGCATTAGGAGACTTAATTTCATTGTGTCGCCTTAATGGACAACTATTACCGAAATTCATTTTCAAGTTTTGAGAGAGGCAGGTCATTCCAATCAGATTTTATCAACACGCTATCGCTCATATAGCTTCAGGGAACAGGCGACCAAAACTATGGACAGTTATGGTGTTTTATTCGATTTTGTGATGCTTGCGATTATGCCTTTATAATGTGGTATTCATAATTGCGTTTAACCTGTCTAAGTAATGAGTCTGTGGCACTTCAGACTTCATTCCCAAAAGAAGATGCAGGAGCGCCGCCTGACATTGTATTGAAGGAGCCATAAAATTCCAATCTTTTATTTCGCTTAAGTAAGTGAGACTAGAGTGGACAAGAACGGTTTGCCGAAGGTCATTTCAGTCGTTCATTTATCACTGTAGTATGATTCACTGTAAACCGGAGACCGACAATTATCCTACAAAATTACTGACAAAATCAACCGATGATTGTCACCTCCAATATCCTGCGATATCCGACGAATTTGTAGGTTCTCCACCGACATCGAAACAGTTGCTTTGTATGCAAATTACCCAAACAACAACTGTTGAATATTGATTGATTTTTTCGATTAGTGATTGCTTGACTTTTGGGCAATTTGTATTATTGTGTGGCAAGGCAATGATTTATTTTGACATCATCTAATTAATCACTCACATTTTTGATAAAATTTAAGCTATAAATCATTGCTATTCATTTTGTCGCTTTCTGTCAGATATTGTAGGTGTTCAATTTGCAATCATCCTACAAGAACTAACAATGACTGACAAAATAAATCCTGTAGGATAGATTTTGTCAGTCAATTGTCACTCAACGGTTTGCAGTGCATATATGACAATGCAGAGTAATGGAAAGAAACAAAATTACTGGAGAGATGTACTTCTGTATAAAATCCGGATAAGGTCCGCATATTTAGAAGTAGAAGTAAGGTGTTTATTTGTCATCATGAATGAAAATCGAAAAAGTTGCAAGAAATTACAAGTTATAGTCACACTAAGGTCTAGCATACATACATGTACATGCAGTGTAGTGTCAGTAGAAAACACAGCAGTAAAAAATATCCGCATGAATCATTTGTTTAAAAGGACAGACGTCCACGGGAAAAAAGAATGTAGTCTCCTGGAAGTGTTGATATGTGGCAAACAAAGGTGTCCAGTTCTCAACATACGCTTTGGCACAAGTGAATGCAATGGATGGGAACTGAAAGACTCACATTTGGCGAAAAACTTCAACGCACGTTCTACTCTCATTGATGAGAGAGAAGGAAAGCAATCACAGGAGCAGTTCCTGCCACAAATTATTTTGTGAGCTCTTTTGTGAAAGCATTCGAGCCTATGCTCCACAGAACTTGGCAACCACACAAAAAGTGGCGTAGCATATAATAGAATTGACAAAATGATTGAGTGATAGACCAAAACCAAATGATCACGTGACAAAATAGATTTTAAGACACGGATTACATAAAGTCGCTGTGATGCAAGCTTAAGAATTATATCAAAATGTGAGTTCCACGTAAGTCTATTATTCCAAGTGACACCCAGAATCTTGAATTCACTGAAGACACCAATGTCAGCATATGCAAATTCACCTGTCGAGCTTTTTTGAAAGATAAGTTGCTGAGATTTCCTGATGTTCAGGGACATTTTGTTCTTGATTGTCCAATCTTGAATAGTAACCAGATTATTCGGCCCGAGTCCAGTGCGCGAAATTGGCTCGATAATTGTAACGTCATCTGCATACAAAACAACGACAGAATCAGAATCGATGGTCAAAGATCCCATAAAAGCTGCAAACAGAACCGGGCCCATCACTAACCCCTGAGGAATCCCAGATGAGATAGCCCGCGTGGAGCTGTAGACATCATTGACCTTGAGCCTTTGTGACCGCCCGGTTAGATAGCTTACAAGCCAGATGATGAATCCATGATTTATATTAGTACAACACATGCGATTGATCAGTAGACTTGGCAAGACTTTGTCAAAAGCCTTTGACAAATCATGGCACGTCATCCTTACAGCCATGACATCAGGTTTGTCCAAAAACTCAGTGATAGAATCATGGACACGAACAAGTGCCCCTTCCGTGGACCCATGCCTTCTGAATGCAAACTGATGAGGTCCATACAGAGGAATTAAGCTGCCCATCAACGAACCTAGAACTAACTTTTCAAAAACCTTGCTGAACACTGGAGTCAGCGATATTGGGCGAAAGTCGGCGATTGTAGGATTGCGACATTTAGGGATGAGGATGACGTCGGCCAATTTCCAAGCTGCAGGGAACACACGATCATCAATGGATTTGTTGAAAATAGTCGCAAGTGGTTCAGATATTACTCCAGCAGCTTCACGGATAAGGCGATTCGGAATACCATCACTCCCAGCTGCTGTGGATGACTTCAGATGTATAAGTGCTTGAAAAACATCAAAAGGATCAACTTGAAAATCCCACAATTCATCATTAAGAGTGCACAAATCATCATCACTAGCATCATTAAAATTCTTTTCAAGTTCTTGTTGAACAGAAGCCAGAAAGGGTTCTATGCCGCCAAGACTGGCTATCAAAGCATCAAAGCTATTCGAACTGGATTTGCCCCGAGCATCGTTAACAACTGGCCAAACATTCTTGGACGACTTGATCTGCTTTTTGGTCCAATTCAATTTTGCTTTCGTCAATTCCTCGTTAACTCTCCTTTTGTAGTGAGCATACAAAGGCCAATTCTTCTCCCTAAAAGCTCTCCACCGCTTGTTGATGAGGTCCTTCAGTATTGGGTTCATCCAAGGCTTATCCCTTTTAGATAGCAAAGCGTAGCTGAATGGAATGAATGATAACGCTGCTTGAACGATGCAATAGAACTCAAGGCACATGTGATCAATAGATAAACCAGCCGTGTTCAGCTCAAAGTGAGCCAGTCCAACAGAGAGAAGATAGTTGAACCTTTCTACATTTGATCTTCGAAAGTCCCAGACTTTGGTCAGTTTTTTACGACACGCAACATCATCATCTTTACTGGCTAGCAGAATAGTTTTGTGGTCAGATGAACCAATTGGAGGACCAACAGAGGCTTCGTGCTCGTAAAAATCAGAGAGGTCAGAATTGATCCAAATCTGATCCAGTAGGGAGGTATTTCGTGTAGGTGTCGTCACACAATTGCGCAATGAAAATTGATGAGAGAACATGGATGAGTCAAATTGGTTAAAGTCACCACTAATGATTACATTTGAATCAGGATATTTCAAAAGCTCGGCATCCAACACATCAATTATGCACTCAGAGATCATCTTGAGTACATTTACCTTCAAACCAGGTGGAATATACGTACAAATCAAAAATAAATTCAAATTAGGTACTCTCAAGGAAAGCAACTCAATTTCACATGGACAAGGATAGCTGTTAATTGACACACATGGCAAGGAAGAGGAGATGTAGGCACAAACTCCACCACCAATGCGACCTGACCGGTCAGACCTATACAGATCATAGCCGCTGACGCAGATCAGTTCATTAGATATGTTGGAATGTAACCACGATTCAGTTATCAACACAATTCCCGGACGCAAGGAAGACAAGACAGCACATAGCTCATCAAATTTTGGCAAAAGCGATCGAGCATTCATGAGCATTAGAGAAGGATACTTTCGATTACGATTGTCAGAGGTAAAATCCATCACCGAAAATTTCCATTGGATCCAGTTCCCTTCCGAACGACGACACGTTGTTTATATATAATAACATCTTCGCCGTTTGCTTTGCGTTCTCTCAATTCTTCTTTGAGTCTTCTAAACTCTTCACGTTGAGCACGAGTCTTATCAGCATTCACATACACGTTTCGGAAACTTGCCGAATTCCGCAATTCCTTAGACTTTCGTAGTAAAACATTACGCGAATTAACATCAGTGAGAGTAAGACGCAAAAGCCTAGGTTTTCGTGAACCGGGGTGGCCGATACGCTGTTGAGAGACAATGGATTCAACCTCGATCGGATTGCCAACTTCAGCCAACAAAGACTCAGTTTTCCTCCAATCCTCTGCTTTCCTCTCCTCAGGCGAACCATCAGATTCGGCTAAGCCAGCAACAATAACGTTTTGACCGTGTAAATGCGTTCGTCCATTTCCTGAAACATAGGACGACATAGCTCATCTGGAGACATCCTTTCAAGAAACTGCTTGATTGAAGCTATTTCGTCTTCATGCCTCGAAACCAGCGACTTCATGTGTGAGACAGATTTCTCCACACCTTCCATTCTCTGGCTAATTGCTGAAACCGTAGAGACAATGTTGTCCAGTTGAGGTCTCAGCAAGCTGACTATCTCCTTTTAATTGACACAAATGAAGGTGTGAAGTGACAAGTGCAGTGCGAGTCCTGGATGGGTATGTATTTGAGGCACAAAAGAGAAAACGGGTACGATGAGCTTGTAAGTATAGTTATGAGCATATTTCACGGTTCAAGATATCCTACCTCCTTTGAAAATTGAAATGACAGACAAAGTCATCTAAGGCTCATTCTAGTATGGATAAAGTGCATAATTATCAAATGATTGTAAGAATTGTAAAAATTTGTAGAAGAAGTAAACAGCTACTATTTACATTAGTAATTTTAGTTGCAAACATTTTGCAAAGTATTTTATATAAATTGACATATCAACCTAGGAATTGTAAGACAAATTGTCCTCTTGGTAAAGTGGTAGAAAGTGAAGAATGGGGTTAGCACGGTATGGGTAGGCATCTGAAGGTAAGTAGAAAATAGTATCACCATTTAACTGGCCCATAAATCTTTGGATCATTTTATACACTGTAAACTGCACGATACCAAAGTTACTTCATGCTCGCTGCTCATAACCTACGATTGGCATTGGCTCTATATATTGGATTACCTTATCATCAATAGGAAAGCCAATCGCGCAGCAGTGCAACGAACACGATAATACTGCTTTCGTGCATTTTGTTATTCTCCTTTTGTACATCGGTTTCGTATTGAAAATCAGTCAGCTTTCGTACTCTACAATTTACAGTGTACTATAAACCACTATATGGACTCCTTTTGACCTTCAAAATGGATCCCATAGTAATACGGACCATTGCTGACCACATGGTCCCCATGCAGTGACTGTCCGGATCTATGAATACGGACCTTTTCGTACCATATGTTGTGACTTTCTATCTGATCCTACGCTATTTCTATGACTTCATCGTTCATTGCTCTGTTACTAATCTATGTACATATGCTCATGCTCTATCTATGTTTGACATAAATTTGAATTTATAGCTGATAGCCATGTAAATCGTAATAAATATGTTGATGCTCAACTAGCCGGACGTTTTCCGTAACATGGCGCCCAACGAAAAAATGAACCAATGTCCACTGAATGTCCACTGAATGTCCAATCAATTGGAAATATGTGCCTACTTCGGAACATGGCTGCATGCTAACGTCACGTACATGGATTCGGTGAGAAGTATCGTTCATGTTTTAATTATAAATTCACATTCTGGCTAAAGTATTCTGTATATTGGTAAAATGAGCGAGTCTATGACAACCGCTACCAAGTCCCGCAGAGTCCTAAGAGCTCAAGTCACTAAGGTTGCGTCAAATATTGAAAAAGATGAATTTTACAAACTAAATAAGATCGATCCAGATGAGAATGATACATGCAAAGTTGAAGGTTTGATTAATTCACTTGAGTCAAAATTACAACGGCTATTGAAATTGGATAATACAATGCCGATATTGATGATGACCAAGAGTTAGAAGACAAGCTGGAAAAATGTATTATGTATGAATCCCAAGTTAACACTATGATTGTAAGATTGCGAAAACTGATTTGCCCAAAGGAAAAGCCAATTGCACCGGAAGCAAGAGAGCCTACTGCATGTGCTTCAAATAATACCAAATGTGATAGTCCCGCTCGTGCTACTGCCAATGTAAGAGTCAAATTGCCAAAATTGATTTTACCGATGTTTTCCGGTGACAAAACTTACTGGGCTTCCTTCTGGGATATTTTTGATGCGAATATTGATCAAAATGATCATCTTCATGATGTCGATAAGTTTTCTTACTTACGTTCTTGCTTATCAGGCGAAGCTTTGTCATGCATTCGAAGTCTCAGCCTTATGTCTGCCAATTACGAAACTGCTGTTGAAAGCCTGAAAAAAGAGATTCGGCAACCCGATTGATGTTCGCAAAGAACACATAAACGCCTTGTCGAATGTCCACTGTAATGTTACTACTGCAGAGCAGCTCCGTGCGTATTATGATGCCATCAACAACCATGTAAGTAGTCTTGAGAACATGCATGTCTATGCGTCTTCGTATGAATTGTTTTTATCACCTTTGTTGCTTTATCGACTACCTGAGCAAGTCAGAGTGAATCTGATTAGTAAATCAAAAATGATGCACGTGAAGCTTGATAGCATTGAAATGTTCCTAAATTTGTTGAGTGATGAAATTCATATTCATGAAGAAAGTAGTGCAAAAGTTTTGATCGAACGTAAAATGTCATTCTGATGATTGGATGACTCTCGCGGGCTTCTCTACTAATGTTGAAAAGCATGAAGGAGAAATCCGCGGCAGACATTCTGAACATCAAGAATGTTCATTCTGTCATGATGTTCACAGTTAGAAGAACTGTCAAGTATACAGTAGTGCTGACGAACGTATTCGATATGTTCAAAAGAACATGCTATGCTACATGTGTTTGAAAAAGAACCATTCTTCGAAACAGTGTAGGTTTCGCAAGGCCTGTACCAAATGTAGTAGATTCCATCACATTAGTTTTTGTAAAGGAGAAGCTACTGATAGGAAAAATTCATCAAAAGTCGTTCCAATAAAATCCTCAGAGACTAAGCAGAAACTCGAACAGACTTTTTCGCATGTCGCTTCTGATACTTCTGCATCAGATTCTCAGCATGAAAGTTCAAATCATGACCATGAAACTACATTTTCTTAAACTTTGAGAAGCTCGACCACAACGGTCATGCCAAGTGCCAAAGCTATTGTGATTAGTCCGACTGGCGGTGAAGTCTTAGTCAAAGTCCTTTTCGATACATGCTGCAACAGAACTTTTGTTCGAAATGATCTGGTAGATGAGCTGAACCTCAGTAAAGCTGAGACAGAGATATTGAATGTCAGCGCATTTTCAAACCAAAATGTTTCAATTGACAGCAGCACAGTTTCCTTGAAAGTGAGCAGTTTGTACAATGACAAGTCCCTGTGTCTTACTGCAAGTACAAGTCCTTCAATTTGTGCACCCCAACGGTCTTATGTAAAGTCTGCATACACGCACTTACAGAATATTGATCTCGCTGATCCGTATGATTCACGTGACAGTGAAATGCCTGTCTCAACTTTAATCGGATCAGTACTATGATTTTATCGGTGACAATGTTCTTAGGGGAGAATCGGGTCCTGTAGCAACATTCAGCAAATTTGGTTGGGTGTTGACAGGCAAGCTTGAACAAATTGTTGAGTCTAGTCAACAACCAGCAGATGAATGCTGTATTAGCGTGCAAGTCAGTCTTGAGAGATATTCAGTATTCTTCTCGTAGATACTCTGTTGCCCTTCCATGGAAGGATGGTTTAAATGATGAACTCCATTCAAATTTGCCTCTTGCAACTAGGAGACTTCATTCTACATTGAATAATCTGAAAAATAAAGAAAGCATTTTACATGAGTATGAAAAAACTCTTGAATACCAGCATGTGAACGACATAATTGAAAAGGTACCTGAATCTGACTGTGAAAGTTCAGGACAGTAACTTCCTCATCATGCTGTTGTGCGTCCCGATAAAGAATCGACGAAAGTCAGAATTGTCTATGATGCCTCCTCAAAATCCACAAAATCTTCCTTCAGCTTGAATGACTGTCATGAAGTAGGACCTTCAACAACGCCTATGATACCTCAATTATTGATGAAGTTTCGGCAGCACCAAGTAGCTCTTGTTGCTGATGTTTAAAAAGCTTTCCTTCAGGTCGGCATAAACCCCGATGATAGGAAATTTCTCCGGTTTTTGTGAGTTGATGATCCTTTGAGTCCAGAGCCCAATGTTGAGCATTGGCAGTTCAAACGACTTATCTTCGGAATGAATACGAGTCCGTCTATCTTGCAGGAAGGCATTAAGCAACATATACTCGTACTTAAGAACACAAATGCAGAGAACGAGTTTGTCTCGAACAAACTCATGAACGATTTTTACGTTGATAATTTAGTGACTGGATATGCTTCAGCTGAAGAAGCCATAAAAATCTATGATGTATCAAAAGATTTGTTTTCAGAGGCTAGCATGAACCTTCGGCAATGGAATTGCAATGACATGAGCCTCTTGGAAAATATTGAATCTTTCGAGGGCCTATGCAAAGAAAAAATGGATGCGAAAAAAATGACTAAGGTCCTAGGTGTCCCTTTGGATACAGTAGACGACCGATTACAGTTTTCACTTACTGAAATATAAGAGAAATTCAGAAATTCCCCATTTACGAAAAGAGTAGTATTGAAAGCCTTTGCTAGCATTTATGATCCACTTGGTGTGTTTTGTCCGATCTTCGTAATTCCAAAGCAACTGTTTCAGAGACTATGTATTTTGAAGAAAGACTGGGATGAAATCCTTCCCGCTGATATTGTGGAAGTTTGGAAACTTTGGCTGCAAAGTTTGCCTTCGTTTCGTTCCATATGACTCTTCCTCGTTGTTTATTGATGAAAAAATCGGTAACTGAAGTCCAATTGCCCGGATTTTCTGACGCGTCTCTCAATGCCTATGGTGCAGTTTCATACCTCAGAATTCTTTACGACAATGGAAGTGTATGTGTGAGATTTCTTTCGGCTCGATCGCGTGGTTCACCGATACGTCCTATGACTTCTCGGAGCTTTGATATTGTCAAGATTAGTGAAATCTGTTATTACAGCTTATCAAGAATTGAATGATCTGCATACAATTCGTTTGATGTGCTGGAGTGATAGCATGACTGCATTACATTGGATTCACCAGGAAAATGTGTGGCCATTGTTTGTTCGTAATCGTGTGAATAAAATAAGAATGCACTGTCCTTCTGAAAAATGGAGACACTGTCCAGGGATTGATAATCCTGCTGATATTTGTTCGCGTGGCATGATTGCTGAGAAATTGCAGATTTCCGATATTTGGTGGATAGGACCCAAATGGCTGTCACAGCCAGAGTCCGAATGGCCAAAATGTTCCTCATTTGAAATTGATGAATCCAAAGTGGATGAATCTTGTGTCGAGGAAGATGCTGATTGCTGTTTATCTGACGAAATTCACGTTAGTTCTTATGTGAGCAACAGTGAAGGACATACATGCATACTTATTTCAAATGAAATTCCACTTACTCGATTCAGTAGTTTTGAAAAGATGATACGTGTAACTGCTTATGTCTTGAGATTTATTAATCGGCTGAAAGGAAATACATGTACAAATGATTCATTAGACATTGATGCAGCAGAATACACAAATGCTCAAAATTGCATGATTCGGTCACTGCAGAACCAACGTTTTGATTCGGAGTGCCGTTATCTGAAAGAGCGGCATGGAGCATGTACATCACGAATTAAAAATCTAAATTTGTACCTTGATTCTGATGACATTGTGAGATGTAGAGGTAGAATTTCAAGTGCTGTGGGTACTGAGATGAATAACCCTGTTCTAATACCAGATGACAATGATTTTGAACGACTTGTAATTCTTGAAGCGCACGAAGTGTCTGCAACACTTGCAAAATTGAGAGAAAATTCATGGCTATTGAAAGGTAGGCAGAATGTTGAAAAAGTACTCCGACGTTGTGTGACGTGTAAACGAATTCAGGGTTTACCTTTCGTTCTTCCACCGACTCCAGACCATCCTGATCATCGTCTGGCCAGTATTCGAGCTTTCCATACTGTTGGGATCGACTATTGCGGATCTCTTAGGTATTCGTCCCGCAAGGGGGAGGAGTCGAATAAAGGCTACATTGTGGTTTTCGTTTGCACATCAACACGTGCAATTCATTTAGAGGTCACAGGCGATATGTCCACCTTTTCCTTCTTGCTTGCTCTGAAACGCTTTGTGTCGAGGCGCGGTATTCCTGATGTTGTGTCTGATAATGCGCAAACTTTCAGATGTGCAGACCGTATGTTGTCGAGAAGTGAAGTCCAGAGATTTGTCACCGGAAAGTGCATCACCTGGAACTTTGTCACACAGTACGTTCCATGGAAAGGCGGTTTCTATGAACGACTAATCGGAGAGTTAAAATCAGCCCTGAGAAAGACAATTGGTAAGCAGCTTCTCACACTGGAAGAATTAAGAACTGTCGCTTGCGAAATCGAAGGAATCTTGAACAGCAGACCATTGCTGTACGTGGCAGATGAAATGGATGAAGTGTTGACACCTGCACATTTCCTGATCCTCCAAAGAATGACAAAAGAACCAACAAGCAAACGGGAAGACCGATTTACTCCATGTGTCCCATCGATTGGACTAATGAGAGCGCTAGTGAACAGGTTTTGGGACAAATGGCTGAACTTTTACGTTCTCTCTTTACGTGATCGATCACTTTCTGGTGTACATAAACGGCGAGGTGATCCCAGACAGCCCCGGAAGGGCGAAGTTTGTTTGCTGAGTGACAAGGGTCCCAGATTGAAATGGACTCAGGTTATTATTGAGTCAGTGAAAATTGGACGTGATGGACTTGTCAGGTCGGCTATCATAAGGTTGCCGAACGGACGTGTAACCAGGCGACCCATCAACTCTTTAGTTCCCCTTGAACTAAGCGAATAGTGTTTATTATGCATGTATATACTTGTAAATATTTTTGGATCATTGTACATAAACTTTGCATTTCATGAAAGTTTGGGGGAGTGTTGTGACTTTCTATCTGATCCTACGCTATTTCTATGACTTGATCGTTCATTGCTCTGATACTAATCTATGTACATATGCTCATGCTCTATCTATGTTTGACATAAATTTCTGATAGCCATGTAAATCGTAATAAATATGTTGATGCTCAACTAGCCGGACGTTTTCCGTAACACCATATTGCTTATTAGCAGTGTATTGTCACCTAAAATCACATCAGCCAGGCGGCAATTCGCGGCGTTGATTCAATCTCAGGGACCAAGCTTGAATCAACCGTGCTTCCACTTACGCGCAGTCAATACTGTCCTGAGCACTATTCTTCGTGGTAATGATTAGTTTCACAGTAAATCATCTCGCCTCACATAATGAGATGTTACACAATTTCTAGACGGAAACATTTGGAATAAATCACTAAAACATCTTCAGACCGATGAGAGATGTTGAAAACAGTCGATGTATCAGTTATCGCTTCATCTGACTCGAAACATATTTCCAAAAATATTCACAAATGTCTATGATATTTCAAGCATTGGAAACATGAGCTCTCACTCACTCTATTAATCATTTCTCATGGAAGCAAATAGCAACCTTGTGTTGAGAGATAATTGATCTTCCTCAACTAATATTGCCCTTTTCTACAACTCTCTATCACTTAATAATTAAATTTTTCAGAGTTTTAGATGTTAGTTGAAATTCAGAACAAAACACGCCCTCATCATGTTGTTAATTTCCTCTCCATTGTCTTGCGTTCTAATAGATTCTGAGGCTGTCAATTAATGCCATCCATATTTACTTGATTTACAATGAAGCTGCAAAGAAGTACGCGATCTTGAAGGAAGAATCAATATTTTCATTACAAATGTATCGTCACACTGAGAACAGTTCGAATCAAGACTAATATTGACGTTGTGAAAATTGAAATATTGTCTCTGCTCAAGTACAATGAGAAGTAATAGTGTCCAACGGTGGAATATGTAAGGATTGAGGCTGTTGCAAGAAAATGCGAGAAGTGTTTTATAGATTCCCTTTGAGAGAATAAATGCTAGAAATTGCATGTAAGTTCAATTTGAGTAAAATATTCCTCATTTAAAGCTCAATACTCGCTTTAACGAATATTTTGACCCGACGATTGTGGCAGTGTTGTACAATCGTTTTGTGAAGCAGCAAATGTCACACCCTAATCCCCTGGTCATAAGATGAGCGCCATACGTCAACGAAATTTCTACCCATTCAGGGGGTACTGCACCATCTTACTGATAGCGACTTTTTTCTTAGCAGTGCTAGAGAGCACCATTAGTGACACAGGTATAAGACAAGACGTTAGAGGCTGTATTTGATCCAAGTACAATGTGGAGATTGGAGTTTGACTCGGATTTTATGCGTCAGGAGTATCAACATGACAGAATAAATGCCTTGCAATTACCAGATGGTGATTTCTTTGATCGGTATCGGTTTACCAAGCCCATTGTTTATGATTTGATTGAAAAGTTCAAACCTACCCTTCAAAGAGAAGATCTTCCGATTTGAATGTGGAAATACAAATCTTGTGTGCTTTGCGGTATTTCAGTCAGGGCGACCATTTACCTGTTGTCGGAGACTTGCATGGAGTTTCTCCAAAATCTGCAAGGAACTGTATTCATTCGATTGCCAAGGCCATCGTTGGGAAGTTGGTGCGGTACCCCCAGGTCAGTACCTTTCAGGATGGTGAGTCGTTGCGCCCAACCGAATTATTACAACGGCAAAAATTGAAGAAGCATCCATTCAAGGCGCGGTCGAGTGATTTATTGGCAGGGGCATTCCCACTAATGACAGTCACCCTCACGATAATATATGATGATAGTTACTGAAAACCATTCAAATCTCTCAATGATATTGTTATATACATCACTGATGCTCTAACTTTTGGTGGCTAATATAATGAACCACTACATTATCTGCATCGTTGCCTAATGAACAATTTGACCAAAATGATCAACTGAAGATGAAGTTATCTGATAGTGATTCCCTTTCATTCTCACACCCGCAAATGAACTTGGAGCTATTGTTGGACAGCATCTCGATGTTGATGGCAATCTCGAGGTGCAGGTACAACAAGACAATGATCGACTACGCCATTTCATGTACTGTATAGAGCGTTCATTGCTAAAAACGAAAGTGAGGTATTTTTCCGAACGCGCCCCACTGAGGGGGAGGGGGAATTTCCCCCCTGCTGATCTCCAATTTTACCAGACACACATCAATCGAAAAGACATTGAAAGTAAATTCAAAAAACAGCATTATTCTTATTTTTGAGGTCATTTGTGGGTTGAAGTGAAGATCAAAGGTAAAAAAACGCCATTTTTAACAAAGTTTCACTAGATCATTATTTGAAATAGAAAATGACGATAAATACTAATAAAGCATACACTAATCGAAGGATCTGGATAGGTTGGTTAATCAAATGATCATTATTAATCGCTCTGAGATTACATCATTGTATTAGATGAGGTCAAAGGTCAAATAATTCAAGCTTTTAATTCAACTCAAATAGCACTAAAATTCATTTTCTGAAAAACAGTAATGATGCTTCTTAGGAATAAGGTTGTGAAGTAAATGTCTCTCATTTAATGCGGCGTCAAATACTTTTAGTGCGTGGTGGTACCTTCTTATGAACAGAGGGGTGAAACAGCCACATGAACACTCTGAGCCGCAAACGGTGTGGTGGCATTTGCGACGGATTTTTTCTAATCTTTCCGACAATTGGTTGTTCAGACCAACAAAGAGAGCACTACACTGTAAATTACTACACTGTGTCGCTACACTTTGTCGCTCAATACCAATCACATACGAAGGATGCATACCAAAATATTTTTTGGTATATTTCTGTATTCTCTTGGTATATATTTGTATGCTTTTCGCATGTTATTTCAAATATGGTATGCTTTACATACTAAAGCCATATCAGCACAATGTTAAAGGAAATCATCAATGATTTCTAATATATGTTGATTTAAGGCCTTTTGTCAATAAAGATCACACGAATGTTACTACTGTTTTGCAAGTAGTAAGATAATGACATTTAATAGTGAAACTTACAATACTGAATTCGATTTTAATACATGTAAGTCTAAGGCATTTCATAAATAATCAATAAGTATTTAACCATCAACAATTATGGATTATGTAATTTTGGAACTAATCATATTATCAATCCGAAATAAAAACACATGAACGCAAAAATAGTTATGTTTGACATTTATATATAAGTCAACATGGTTGCTCGAAAGTTATCTTATTATTGAAATGATGTTTATCAACTTAGTTCATGGAAATGAAGTAATTATGAGACTTGTGAATTCCATAAGACAAGTAGCAACGATGACTTGCGGCTTTAATTTCACAATAAATCTAATGTAGTTAAATGCCACACTTTCACAACGAAATATTCACGACTGGTATTACTGGAAAAAAAGTTATTTGACAATAGTATGTAAGATAACTTATTTTTTGCCATGTGACTTAAAGCTATTCATACTAAACACATACCAATGAGGACGAATTTTCATCAGGTCTCGTATATAAAACATACCAACAACTCGTATTTCATTGTAAAACAGCCAATCACAGATAGAATAGTTCGCATCGCTACATGCCAATCACATATGAAAGTAAGTGAGGTTTCGTATGAAAAACATACCAGATCTCTGTAGACATACGAGAATCTCGTATCAAATGTTAGTTTCAAATTGTATGTGATTTTGATATATGTTTGTATGTCATTTTCGTATCCAGCGATTTACAGTGTACAGTATTCCAAGCTGCTTAGTATGAAAGCTGAATAAATTTTAACCAGATCCTTTTTTGAGATATCCTTTCTTAGTTTTGACAGAAGAAATTTTTTTTGTCTAGCTTTCCTTACTGCTACATCAATATGAGCTGCCCATGTGAGATCACAGTCATAAATAACTCCGGGGATTTTCAGCTGTGTGCACATTTCTGCGTTAAAGTGTAAGGTGATCAGACTTTGATTTCTGAACAAAATGGTCTTTGTTTTTGAAACTTGGCTGCCAAACCGTTTTGTGAGCACCATGTTATTATACCCTCATTTTCAAAACGTATGAACTCGTCAATATCCGAACATGCTCGGATTGGGACCAAGGTTACGATATCGTCCGCATATTTGACAGTAACGGCTGAGGCTAACTGGCTTTCGAAAGATCTCATGTGAGTCGAAAAGAGAATACCTTGTAATGTACCTTGTAATCTCTGTATTCCAAACATTTAAATTTTAAAATAGATCTCACGCCAAAAGTATGATGCCAAATTTATTTTCTTTCTGTCAAAAGTTGTGCAATACATAGAAAGTAAGCTATTAGAAATCTGGTGACTATGGCTTGCTTGGTTTAAAAGATATTCATAAGATTCCCCAGAGATCGAAAAACGGTCCCTCAGTTGGGCGAGGATTTGGAAAGTGCTGTGATGACATGACGCTGATTAACCAGACAGTGGACGAGGGCTGGCTGTGGGAGCAGACAACACATTTCATTTACATTTCCTCGGTAAAAGTATGATAATAAAATGAATATGTAAACCTCATTTAATACAAGCGAATCATTACTATGCATTAACTTTAGCTTGACTATGAATATCTAGAAATTCAAGAATCTGTTTAACAATGAAAAAAGAAATAAATCGCTTATATGCATTAATTTCCATGCGGCGTCTGTGTCAATGTACAATAAATTGCATATGAAACGACACTGGATGCTTCAATGCAGGACAAATGATAGTCTGATCAAAATGTCGTTTATTTCCTACACTGCAATAATCACTCAGATAGTGAAAATCGTGATGTAAGTAGAAGCAGGATTGATAAAAAACACTACTCATCAATTTTGCTATTGAGAACACAAAGGAATGCTGCTGAAAAGTTTGCATGAGGCGAATGACCAACCTGCAACCCACCTCACGCCCCTGTTTATCGAGATGCGATGAAATTGATAGCAGAGAACGCGAGACAGTAGCAAAAATAAGTTAACCTCTCGACATGTCGAATAGCGTCTACAAAGTTATGAAGAAAAAAGACATCTAACATGCTAGAGTTTGACTGTTTCATACGGGCAATTGCTCAATTCCTGTGCGTGATCAGTTATAATTATCCATTCAATTCGAGCGCTTCGTAGAGCATGGACGGCTGTCGATAGCCTTGTCATAAACAAGATATTTTCCACTCAGCATCAACCATGAACAAAAAGAAAGGACGGTACTTTTTCTCATAATTACGTCTGGTCTTTCGTAGAATTATTATTTTAAGACAAAACTCCGACGTAGGAAACTGATTTGATAGTTAATTTTGACAGTCATTCTTTCTGTGATTGATGAAATGAATAATTTGGCTTTCTATTCTTTAGAACAATTCTTTGTTATCTGAAGCACTTTTGGAGTTTCTTTCTAACGTCATTTTCATACGCCATTATCAGGTAGAGTTATCAATCAGCAATTTGAGATGTCATTCGACTTTTGCCATCAAAACTTTGTTTCTTTGTGACAATCTTCAATTCTTGTATCTATTGAGACCGTCAGGGATTGATTATGTTTGCAGTGAAGTCTGTCATCTGAACATCGTGTGAGAGACCAGAGAAATGCACGTCACTCATGACGTATGACTCGCATCCAGCTCTATGTCACACAATCTGAATTCAAGGTTCAAACAATGAATATCGAAGAGAAGTCAGCTGATATATTGAAAAATCGAAATACCTGCCACAACCATAGGAACACCCATTATCACACACATACAACACGAATAATTATGGCAACCCAAAGTTTCATTCATATGTTTGGAAATAATATTGTTACTCAATTGCTACTGTAAGGTGGGGTGAGATCGCCCACTTTTCAACATTTTTTTCTAATGAATTACACTGCATTTCCCCGATGATTTCGACTGCAACATGACAAAAATGCATAAAGATTAAGTGCAATGGACTTCTTTCCCACAGGAGACTGCATTTGCATGAACAACAGATCCATGTAGGTGTGGAAGAACTTGCCCAAAGTGGGACGAGTAGGCCTACATCCACCGTTTACCAATCAACCTACAGTATATGGATAAGCTTCAATGAATGCATTATCTCGAAGTTTTCATAATTAATATCTGTTACGTTTTTACATAGACATAGGCTGTTCTTTTGCGCTAGAAATTTTAGTGCTATAGATGAAAATTTTTTTAATCAAATATTCCGTTTTTGGGTATTCTACAATGCCCGAATAGAAAAGTTCCGCTACAAATTGGTTCACGATAAACGAGAGGAAACTTTAGGGTCATCCAAAATAAACAATATCCTATATTCAACAACAAATTAGCGTTCAACTGATGTAATGCATATCACTAAATCGCAAACGTACATTGTTTGGTAAGACATTGCCTGAGAAGAAAGACTTTTTACACTTTTACTTTTGTTCATTAGCATCTCATCTATGCAATATTCGGAAAAACAAAAAAAAATTGGTGCAGAAAATGACGATGCGCATCGCCATTTTCTGCTGGAATATCAGACATTGAATGGCACTATGCCAGGCATCCCATCATTAAAAGATGCAATACCACGACGTTTCAGATTGTCCCTCGCTAAAGATATGCATTTGAAATCCCCATGTTATGTAGGCCTTCATTTATCTCTTCCTCAGAGGGTAAAATAACACTTTGACCACCACTTGTATGGAAAATTGTGTGTGGTGCTGTGTGTGTCTTGGTAGCAGCTTGTTGCGTCACAGTTTCATCTTCAACGGCAGGCATTGATGACCTTTTTTCGAGGATTCGTTCAAAATATTGACGACAGCCTGATTTCAGCTGGGTTATGTGTGTATATGGCTGTGAGCTCTAACTGTAGAGATTTTGAATTATTAATTCTATTTCTTGCAAAATTATCTTCAACAGTATCAATGTTGACCCCTAATTTTGTATAGACCTACTTAGTAAAACTTCTGCACACATGCCGCAGAATGTGCAATGTACATGAATAGATATTTGCTTTCGAAATCATAACACACTTTTTTCATGCATTAGTAGTAAATTTAACTGGGATACATTTATTACCGCATAGCTTGCAGCATGCAATGTACGTACCGTCAAAGTTATTTGAAACACGAGACGCAAGGCGTCGAGTTTTTTAGGTAACATAGACAGTAACTTCAATTTGGTGTAAGCACGAAAAGCTAATCTGTATTAAATTTCCCAAATTTCTCGCATGATATTGAGTTCTTGCGCGAGGAACTGTAATGATCACTGCATTCAATACATAGAAATGCAAGAACCACTTTTCAAAGTCATTGGTCAGGAAGGGCAATGATGTGTAAGTTCAACATGCACTACTGCGAGTCTAATTTTAAAAATTGTGAAGTAGTTGTATTTGGTTTGGAATTGCCTCATTTGCTTTTTATTCTATGCACATTTGCCTGGCTATGTCGTATTTGCTTTTACATTGTCGCATTTGGATCAACAAGTGTTCACGTTAGTCTGGCTATGTCGCATTTGCTTTTGCAATGTCGCATTTGAATTTACATGTGTTCACATTTGGGTCTCAAATCCTATAAAAATGCAAAGAACTACAACATCATGCTGGAAATAATCCTGTCAGTGCAAATTACTTGTGTGATACTTCAAAATGAAAGTGGACGAACTCATCCTATTTGATAAATATGACCCACCTTCTTACGTGAATTTCCAATGCAGCACAGAAAAGGCATCCGCTTCATTGGACGTTAGCATTCGAAATGTTTGTAAAAAGGAGCCTCTTTCAAATATCTGAGTGAACTGCTCTTCATAGAAAATAGATCACACATTTGATCTTTCAGTAGGCCAAATCCTGCCATTTTTGGTGAAAAGTTTGAAACCGCGCAAAAACTACATGTAATAGTCCAAATGTCACGAAAAAGCAGTCAGGCGGCTTAGAAAGAACACGGCCACAGCAAAAATACGACAGAGGGTCCACCCCTCCACCCCACCCCCAAACGGTTGGTGCTGGAGGGGGATGTAGATAATTTTTGCACTCAAAACAGTTGAAGTGTTTTGCAAAAAATGTCACTGCCTTCTCATGCAACGCAAATCAAGACATCCTTGTATCTGGTCAGAAGCCGACAAGTAGATATTCAGCATTTTTGCAGAAAGAATTAAATGTCTTTTGTGAGCGGATGAGCAGTTGCGAAAAACAGCAGAATGAAGAATAAATCTGAGGATGTGAGCTATTATGCTGCATAATTAACACATTCAAACGAAAGAATTCACGCCTCATCTAGCAATTACTCACAAATTTCGGAGGAATGTAACTGCACAAATGGAACAACATGCAAAAAGTCACGTTATCTGCAGCTATTAACGTTTGAGCTGGCATCGATGCATATGAACGGCAGTCCAATAGACAGGATCATTGACGTAGATATTCAATCAACAGAAGCATTGAAATATTCTAAATCGCTACAAGAAGAAGCTATTTGGCTATGTATTCAAAGGTGATCAAAGAAACAAGAACGAAAGTTCTTTGAAGGCTCTATCCAAAGTACAGGATTCCTCATTCGACATCGATCAGCGTCATATCCATAGAAATGCGACTATTCGCTTTGTTTAAGTTCATGAGACTAGAATGGACAACAGCTGTTTGGTGATGGCAATTTTAGCCGCTCGCTATGCGCCGATTGCTAGATCTTTAGAGGAATCAGAACATCCAACAATTGTAGATTCTTGCCGCAAGGCGATCTATTGTAAGGTATTTTCTCAAAATGCTTTTATATATGAGGAGACATTACAGTAATCATGAAAATCTACTGAGTAAATTAGTGAGCTGTGGCTATCTTCTTGTTGTCAACTACTGGAAGCCGCCATCGTTTAGGTGCCTTTGTAATGTCAACACATGTCCACCGCGTTCTACTGTCTTCATTGTCATGGCCGTTCAAGTCTGTTATTATCATAGATGGTCGGATTTCTATGATGAAAAGGTATAATTAAAACTCAACTTGACATTCATTCGATCGAAGGGTGTTGCCCACAGAATTAGACAGGTCGTCTTTTCTTGTTTGACTAGAAGGGAAACAATGGAACATGTAACGTTAATTAAAAGACGCAATGTGCTTGCATAGTACCATAGCAATCGAAAAATGAGCAGCCACTTCAACATTAAATACACCAAATTGTGCGAAGCTTCAGTGACTGTTATCAACCGAATCACGCACCAAGGAGACACAGCCGATGTCAAGTTCTACAGAGAAGTTTGTGAACGTTTTTTCGTGGGCCTACTATCTTTTCTAGCAATGATTCGAGGGCCCAACATTATCGAGAAAACTAGTGCGCAATGATCTGAATTCTTCAAATTTGAAAGAATCCCCGCGATCGGATCATTTTGAAGGAATCCCCAGCCATCCGCAAGCGGCGCACGACTATTTTTGATATCTCTGTGCACGGTATTAAAATTTTCTTTTTTGCCCACTTAGTAAGTTCCTACATGTACCATTCTTTTGAATAAATTTGTACTTCTAGCAAAGTGATGCAGTTAAACAATCTAATTCTGTGGTGTTGCCGATTCAAGGACCCTTCTCTTTACGTTAAATCACACCATAAGATTTGCAAGTATAATGATGCAACATGATACAAATGTGTGCTAGATATCTCACTATGCTGTTGAACTGTTGTGCTTATTAATTTACGTGTTTGATCAGAATGATAAATAAGCTCTTGTCATAAGCTCGCACAAACAATTATGAAGCTTTACACAACTGTGACATATAAATGCAACGTGTGTTCAGGGCATGTAGGTTGTTGACAGCCAATATGGAATCTGTGCACAAACTTGAAGTCTCACAAAATACCGCACTTCCGCGGAGTGTGATGAATGCTTTCAATTCCGTTGCATCTGATGCCATTTCTCACCAGTCCAATGATCAAAGTGATTCATTGGACAATGGACTAGACATGCTTCAAATTAAAGCGAGGAAAGTCCACAAAACAGATAAGGTTTCTTCTCTCTCGTTTATTGCGAGGCCTCTCAACCGTAATCAACGGTCATCGACAGGCAAGAGTCACCTCTCAAGGGTTGCCTGAAGATAACGGTTGAAAGGTCTCGCAATAAACGAGAGAGAAGAAACCTCATCTGTTTTGTGGACTTTCTTCGCTTTAATTTGAAATGATCAAAGTTGTTTTCAAAGGGTTCCATTTTTGGAATATTGTGGTTTCAAATAGTGCAGTAGACCTTGAGAATTTCACAATAATTTCAAATTGAGAGTTCATGTAATGTGCCATTATTTTCATGTTAAAAATCGTTCTCTTTTTGCCAATTTATGTGCGTTTTGACGCAAAGAAAAGTGCCACTGAGTCGCACAGGAAATAAATCAGCAGCAACTGTCAGATCATTCAGATAGACGCAATGGCTTGAGATCAGATCATGGACCGATGGAAAGTGTCAAGAAGACCATCTACGACAGTCATCCCACGTTGGGAAAAGAAGATTTGTTGCGAAATCTCGAGAAGATGCATTCCTGTGAATATATCGAGCAGTGAAACTAAAGACGATTCAATCTGTAACCGAGTACACATGCTGGCAAACAAGCACATTGTAAGGTGAACGAAGGTTCAAAACAAAACAATTAGCGAAGGCATGTCTTTGTTCTCTCACAGCGACTGCCAATTATTTACCTTCACTGTTTGTGTACTTGTGTGGGAATGAGAAAAAATATTGAAGAAGTTTGAAAAAGATCTACTGAACTTATATGAATATAACTTACACATTCGCACAAACATGAACACATGCCATTGTGATAACATAACTTTTTCAACCAAAAAGTTTTGTGATAACTTCACGATATCACCCATTTTTTATTAGTTCTCCGATATTGATGAACAGTACTCGTATGTAAAAGAGAGCTCAGAAAATGCTCTTTCTCCTCGTGTCTGATTCATTATCATACTCACATGTTTTCATTCTGAAAAATTGCGATTTGTAAATTGAGCGATTTTTATATTTTGAAAACTGCTAAGTAATACAATAACAGATGCAAGGATATCATATCTCATCTCAAAGAGTTTTTGAGTTACCGTCTTTCCTCATTTTGTGGCTTTCCAGTTATTTATGTAACCGTATTCAGTCTGTCAGAGTCCAGGATGCCTACTCTGACTGGGTGCATGCACGCAGTGGTGTGCCTCAGGGGAGTGTCCTGGGGCCCGCCCTCTTTTGTATGGTCATTGATAGTCTCTCTTGCGTCTGTGAAAACTCAATTTGTGTTAAATATGCTGACGATGTGACATTTTTGCACTTTGTTCGTCTTCCATCGGACGACAGACTACAGGATGAGTGGGACAATGTTATGGCTTGGTCCAACGCACACAGGCTCCCGATCAATGAAACAAAGTCTTGTGTCATGAACATTATTACGAAGTCTACCTTGTCTTTATCAAATGTACAGCATGCTGATGGTTTTTTAAAATCTGTTGAAGATGTCATGATTTTGGGCGTTAAGTTTGCATCCAACTTGAAATGGAATGGACATTTTGACTATATTGTCAGAAGGGCGTCAAGACGCATGTACCTGATGTACAATTTAGTCAGGTCTGGTTGCCCAAGCGAGCTCTTGTGGCAAGCCTATATTTTTTATATTCGCTCGATTTTATTGTACAATTATCCAGTTTTTTGCAATGCTCCACTGTATCTAAACAACAAGCTTTTGCGCAGTGAGAAGCGCATTCTGAGTCTCACTGGTGTCACCCCGAAGTCTGACATTTTTAAGGCTGCTGATGTTATCTGTAGGCGTCTTTTTGCTAATATCGAAAGAAATCGGCAGCACCCTTTACGTGTGATATTTTCAGATAGATGCAGAAAGTCTCGTAATTGTTCTAGTTTACAGCCTCCTTTTGCACGCACTAGTCGTTTTAGCAACTCTTTTATAAAATTTGCACGTCCTCTGTAGCTACATGTTCACATTTTATCTAATTACTTTCTTTTTTTTCATGTACCATATTGTCACGAGTTCACCGAATTGTCCTCATTGTGAACCAATAAAGATGCTTCGACTTGACTTGAAAGCTGAGAAAGTAACTTCTCGAATGATGTATGGCACGTTGTTGTGTGTTGAGATTTGAAGGGACCAGAAACAACAGAACTTAAGTACACAAACAATATGTAAGTGAACGAAGGTTCAAAACAAAGCAATTACCGAATGCATGACTTTGTTCTCTGACCACGACTGCAGATTGTTTACCCTGATTGATTGTGTACTTTAGCGGTAACGAGGAATAATATTGAACAAGTTTGAAAAAGAGCTGTTGAACTTATTTGAATAATACTAACATATTCGCATTCCTTACATCACAAGGATTCTCAAGATACCAAACATGAACATTTTTCATGAAAAGTGAGAATATATCATTTTCAGTAAAAAGACTTATGATCTTGTGATACCTTCACGATATCACTAATCTTTTCCTAGTTCACTGATTTTGATGACCAGCATATCAAAAGAAAGCTCAGAAAATGCTCGTTCTCCTCGTGTCTGATTCATTATCATACTCTCATTTTTTCTTATAGAAAAATTGCAATTTGCAAATTGTGCGATTTTCACATTTTGATCGTTGCTTAGCAAATACAACAGCGGATACATATCCATCATAGCTCATTTTAAAGCTGAGAATGCAAGCTCTCGAATGATGTATGGCACGTTGTTGTACGACACGATTAGAAACATGAGAATCGATTGAATTTCAGCGTATTAGGTGGTCCGCTTTTTATAATCAACTATGCAGTATGTGGATTGTCACCCAAATTCAGTAAAACGACAATTCTTAAGTTGCGGTGATTCCCGTCGTCTTGCAAGTTACATAGCCTCAAACATCACAAGATCCCATTTTTGCGGTCATTTTTGTCATTTTTGGCTATTGGTTTCTAGCAGGCCTTATCATCACGTCAGGTGTGCGTTAATTGTGATCTGCTGTGAATCAGTTCAATACCTTTTCAATAAGAGTTCCATTATTCAGTATTTAGTTCAACAGACAGACTTATTCACATAGAAATCCGACATTCCGTTTTGCGCAAGCGAATGGAACCACAACAGACAATAGCTGTTTGTTAATGGCAGCTTGGTCAGACACCGATCTATCCAAATGCTGCCAGATATTATGAAGAATCAAAACGTGTTGCACCTGCAATAAATTCTGTGAATGTCATTTTTGTGATCAGGAGAGACCATAGAATTAGATTGTTTAAGCGTATCACTTTGCTAGAAGTGCAAGCTGATTCAAAACGATGGCATATGCAGCAACTTACTACGTGGGCAAAAAGAAATTTTTGATACCTTACAGAGATAGGAAAAATAGTCGTGCGTCACTTGCGGATTGCTCTGAATTCCTTCAAAATGCTCCGATAACCACGATTTCTTCAGATTCGAAGAATTCAGATCATTGCACAAATGTTTTCTCGATAATGTTGGGCCCTCCGATCATTTTTAAAAAAGTTAGCAGGTGCATGAAAAAACGTTCACAAACTTCTCTGTAGAACTTGACATCGTCTGTGTCTCTTAGCTGTGTGATCCGGCTGATAGCAGTCACTGAAACTTTGCACAATTTGATGTTTAATGTTGAACTGGCTGTTCATTGTTCGATTTCTATGGTATTTAGTCAAGAGTTTGTGCCATTTCAATAACGTTACATGTTCCAATGCTTCCCTTCTAGTCAAACGGAAGAAGAGACGACCGGTCTAATTCTGTGGGAGAGACTGCCTGTTTATCTGCAACAGCAGCATCGGTTCTCATGACTTTTCCATTATCTTTAACAGCAAATAGGTCAAGGCACCGGTAATGAGGAATGTCACATTTCTTTCTGATGATGGAAAATTCTGCCCTAAACGTGCAATAATAATCACAAAAATAACAAATATCATTTTGAGTTTTCAAATTTATACTGAATCATTACGCTATTGAATGAATGGATCTAACTCTAAAATATATGGAACAAGTGGGATCTTGCAATGTTTGACCCTCCATAACTTGCAAGACGACTGGAATCACCACAACATAAGAATTGTCGCTTTACTGATGTTGGGTGCAATCTACATATCAAAAATTATAAGAAGCTCGTGCGCGAATTTCGGAAGAAAATAACTGTAGCTCTCGGACTAATATACCCTTTCCCTTTTCTGTTGTCACTAACTGCAAAAGTGTTGACACGCTTCCGAAAGCGTGCGTGATCAATCAGGGTATCACAACAATGAATCAAGGTGAATATTACGCGACAACATGCAAGATTGAATAAAAAAAGCAAATATTTGTTCAGATAATTATTTTTGTAGTGATCAAGCCAAATAATTCATCACAAAATAAAGAAATCACAGCTTCCACTTTGAGTTAGTAGAGCTGTTACCCAGAATGCATAGCAGCTGCTTGTTGATGGCAGTTTCAAGCATAGAGTATATAGGTATATAGGTAGAGTATCGACTCAAAAAAGCATCTGTATACAGCGAAAATTTTTATATGAAAAGATTCAGTCTTTTTTCGGAGATTACGTTCCTGTGGTCCAAAAAATTATTTGAGCACTTTTGAAAAAGTCAAAATTTGCCAATTTATATAGCCTACTACCGAGATGACTCTCATATGTAAGTAGTGTGAAACAAGTTGGATATCAAAAGGAATGAATATTTGATAATAAGCATCCTAACTAAGCGGAAATAAAGCTGATTATCAATGGAATTTCATGATCCGCATTATTATGGAAGTCTTCATGAAAAAGTCGCGATATTATTCGTGCTTTCTTGGTTGAAATTTCAAGGTTTTAATTCAATTTTCACCGACATGATTTTATGATTCACTAAATTCATGTTTCATTTCCAGACTCTGAATAGTGATGTGGACCCATTTGCATCTTTCAAAGTTAATTGAAATCATCGTCTTTGATTATGTGATTTTGCTCTGCAAGTGGCGGGTTGCCTGTGAAACTTAAGAAAATACTCTTGAGGTTCAGTATGAAAGTAATAGGAACCCATCGAATTACTAATTTAGCAAACATTAAATCTCCAAGGCTGTCATGAGAATCTGTAAAACTTCTCATCTTCTGCATTGCAATCATGATCACTCAATTCCATTGTAATTTCTTCAAAACTGCAAAAATTTGCATATCTAACATTTGGTGACAATAACACCTGTATTCCCTACGAGTTCATTCAATAAAATGGAACGTGCATACACAGTGGGGATTTATTAAATGCGGAGTTACCACTCTACCTAATATACTTACTCCATGGTTTCAACCGCTCGTCTATGCGCAGATTGCTAGATCTTTAGAAGAAACCAGTTACTGAAACATGCAACAGTTGTAGATTCTTTCCGCCAGGTGATCTATTGCTACTTCATCAAGACGATTTTACATTTTAAAAGGAATGATGACAATTTGAATCTTAACAAAGATTGAGGAACAGGTACAAGGTCCTGTTGCCTAAACATTGTCGGTCACTGGTCACGTGGCATTGTACGTAGGCATTGAGCAAAGTGTCGGATTTCTGTGGCTGTAGTTGCACATGCTTTGTTTAAGTGCATTTCGTCAATCAGCATTTTGTAATGAATCGTCTGAAAGCCTTTCATTAAGCGAATCGAGCCCCAAATTACTTAGTAGCAGATAAGATATTGACTGTGGAAATTATCCCAGCAGATGACTCAAAGGATGATCCGAGAACGAAGGGATTGACTGTTTGTCGGAAATGAATTAAATAACTAAAGTGCATTTTATACATATTTCGGAGAATTTCATTCTCGTTCTTGTTAAGCTAAGTCGTCTTCATGCTCAGGTATGACTGCTTTCACTTATTCTCATCTTTTGTAGAAATTCTGGCTGAGACTGGAATTAGAGTGACGAACTTGATTTATTCCTCCGATTATCTTCTTCATCGAAATGATTCAATTTCCAGAATTAAGTTACAGAAAAGAAAGTGATCAATCATTGAGCCGTGCCGCGTACTGTCTGCTGAATCAATCATTGCATCTTCGTGCATGAATTCGAACGAAAGTCAACCATCTATCTATTCCTAGATTCAATTGATCATCTCATAAGTGAGCTTGAAAAGTTTTGTCGAATGTCCTCTTACAGAGGAAATATTCGCAATCTCTGAAAATTAAGATGGAAATCATCTCTCTCACTCAGTAATATTACTTAATTTTTCCAAATGTGTAAAGTATAAAACCTTCGGTTATTCGTTAATATCTCGGATTTTGGCAATCACATAGCACAGATACGGAGTCCTATCATTTTGATAGGACTCCGACTCCGCGGCAAGTATATAAAGCCTAGTTTTTAAAAATAACTGGTAGTCTACATTATAGAGATCATTATACACTGTAAATCGCTCAATACCAATCACATACGAAGGATGCACACCAAAATATTTTTTGGTATATTTCTGTATTCATTTGATATATATTTGTATGCTTTTCGCATGTTATTTCAAATATGGCATGCTTTACATACTAAAGCACTGTTAAAGCATACTAAAGCACATTGTTAAAAGAAAGCATAAATCATGTCCCAAGTATGTTGATTTCAGGCCTTTTGTCAATAAAGATCACACTCATGTCACTACTGTTCTGTAAGTAGTGTGATAATGACATTCAAGAGTCATACTTTCAACACTGAATTCGATTTTAATACACGTAAGTCTAAAGCATTTCATAAATAATCAATAAGTATTCAACCATCAATAATTATGCATTATGTAATTTTGAAATTAGGCATAATATCAATCCGAAATAAAAAACACATTATAATTCATGAACGCAAAAATAGTTATGTTTGAGATATATAAGTCAACAAGATTTCACTAAAGATATCGTTTAAATGAAATTATGTTTATCAACTTGGGTCATAGAGTGGAGTTAAGTAAACGTCCTGTTAATGTTGCTAGACAAGTAGCATCGACGACATATTTGTGGAGCATAAAACTCACGATAAATCTAATCTATTTAAATATAACTCTATCAAACAAAAAATATTCACGACTGATATTACCGAAAAAAGTTATTTGACAGTAGTATGTAATATATGTATATATTTTGCTATGTGACTTAAAGCTGCACATACCAAACACATACCAGAGGCATACGAATAAGGATGAACTTGCATCGGGTCTCGTATATAAAACATACCAACAATTCGCATTTCAGTGTAAAACAGCCAATCACAGATAGAAGAATAGTTCGTATCGCTACATACCAATCACATACGAAAGTAAGTGAGATGTGTTATGAAAAACATACCAGGTCTCTGTAAACATACGAGAATCTCGTATCAGATGTTAGTTTGAAATTGTATGTGATTTTGGTATATGTTTGTATGTAATTTTCGTATCCAGCGATTTACAGTGTATAGAAATAGTATTCCAATGCCGAGCGAAGGCCTGTGGTCTGGGAGCACGCGACGCCACTGTTCCAAAACCAGATTAGCACCCATGGTACCATGACTGACAATTCTTTTCCACTTAGCTTTAGAAACAGCAAAGCTTTTGACAGATGAATTGTGATATTCTGATCTTTCACATGTTTGAAGAATTTGTTATTCTACTGATATTCCATCACCGATCCGTTTCCCAAAAGCAAGGATGAATGAATGATAACTACGTTTTTATAACCATCACGTCAAAGTGTCATTTTTGCGCCTGTTACCGTAAACAGATAATGCATTTTTTAGAGAAGGATATTTTGCAATGATATTGTACCTGTAATTCAGCACCGTATTCTCTCTTTTGTAGGCCCATTTGCATCAATTTTAGAGTGATTTATGAGGAGAGCTTAATAGGGGAGTTTGTCAGATATTGGGCTTCTACAGTATGCTATTTTCACCATTGTGTAGCTTCAATGGTGCTCATGAGAGCTATAGGTAGAGATGGGTGTTTATTAGAGAGTCGGCGTATATTTGAGAGATTACGGTACATAGATATGCATGTTGGGATGCAGGCCTACACGCAAAAAAATTGAGTCGTTGCGTAGGAAACAATTTGTAAGTGAAAACTCGAATTTTTGAAATAATTATATAAAATTATATTCTTTTTACAAATGAAGAAATATTATCAAAATTGATTTTAAAATTTACAATCATGGGTTTGCAAGCATAGTATTCATAAAATTATGTGTATACCGATGACTGGTATGTATGCGTATTATCTCAATATTTCAATACAACATCATCGAGCATCACATTTCGCCAATTTCTAAGGTTTCAAAAAATTGCCATTCATGGTAATCAACGTCCGTAAAATATCTTGGTAGCACAAATGTTAAATATGAAGCAAGCTACATATTCTCAAAGTCTAATTCACTTTCGCATTATATCTCTACGCCGCCGATTTAAATATGATCTGTACTGGGGTAAAGTGTGCAATTTACGGATTTTTTATAATATTTTGGGATCAATGTACAATGTACATTTTATATAAAGTCGAACTTTGTATACTCACATGTCCATCAAATTCTACCTACCTTTAACACGAACAGCATGCATGTCATAATTTATGCCATTATAGCATTGTATGTGCCACTATTACAATATCGCAATGAAGCTAGCTATAATATTGTGAAAGGGGAAATTTTATCCATTGGAGCTAGATTGAAGACTACTGATTTCATTTTGGTTTTTATTATACAAATTAAGTGTAAATGCCAAGTTCTACAAAGAAATTCATGAAAATCTTTTACGTTCTCAAGTATTTATTATCAGTGCAATGTAAGCATTTGCAATAGTAAGTCTTAGTAACCCGAGTGATCATTTTCTAGAGATTTTACGATTTTCTACTGCCTTTCAAAATCGCTACAGATATTTGATTTGGCAGTAAGCATTTTATGGTTTTTAGAGACATTTGTATGAGCTATGAATGCCTACTGCAATTCTAGAGAATTCTTACTGGCATTCATGGCATCCATATAATGTTTAGCAGGCAAATATATCTGTAAATGTTTGCTGGAGACACGTGTCTCTAAACATTTATCGACGACAGACATAATCTCTACAAGAACGTTGAACTCAAGCATTTTTGTATAATACAGCAATTCTTTTACTGTAATATACAAAAGAAAGATATTTGTATATAAATCTCGTATTATTACCATCTAATGTATTCATAGGAATATGTACATGTAATACAATTTTATACGCAATTACAAAATTCTATCTTATCAAATATATTGTTATGTTTATATATTTGATATATTGATATTATGTCTACATCACATTTGATACTTATTATATTAAATATCACATGAATAAATGAATGTGATATGTAAATGTGCATGTATTATATTCATTTATTACTTGCTTTACACCTGTAAAAAGAACATTTCGTTTTATACATGCGTCCCTTCTCTTGCCACTTTGTCTCCTCTAAATGATTCGCTTTTGATGGAGTGTCACAATGCACGAGGCACAGAACTAAGTCCTTCTAGTCTCTTCTTATCTCTCTTTCTCTCTCCGGAAACTCCGGAGTCTCCTCGAACTGTTTGTTTTTGATCGGGGCCATAGTGCGCGAAGCACAGGGGAACAAGCTTCCTCTTTTTTATCTCTCTCTCTCTCTCACACACACACACTCTCTCTCTCCTTATCTCCATCTCTCCATTCAACTTCTTTTATTCTCTTTTCTCCATTTGAAAGCTGATTTTCTGATTTTGAATGTATCTTAGCTGGAATATTCAAGGTCACAATATGCGGATCAGTTGTTCCCCTATTTGCAAGACTGTGATGACTAAAGGACGTAATGTATATACAGATATCCGTCACAATTTTTCTCTGCACACATCTCTCTCCCTACTGTGGAATAAACAACTCGTCGATCGCCTGCCTGTTAATGACTAATGAATGCCCTCATAACGACCTTCGGTCCATGAGTCACATGACAAAGAGGATGCGAGCGGAGACTGTGTATGCTATATCAACCAGGCGTCATCAATTGCACAGTCATTCCTCTCAGTGCATCGTGCGTGTTTCAGTCATCGCAGCAGCGTCAATACAAGTCGTTCTACTGTCTTATACTTGTGGATTTACAAAACTTTTAACTACGCCTCAAGTCAGTTATTTGTGCTTTGAACATACAGAGGATTCTGTCGTACAATTCGACTTTCACAACCATTTTCAGGATTACGCCGACGCATCTTTTCATTCTGGAAATAATTCCCGATCTTCTCTTTTCCTGACATGGTACTAAAACCAAGCGGGTCACTCCTTTGTATTTGCCTTTGAGGTTATGCACAAGATAGAAAATCAATAAGGTAAAACTACAGCGCTTCGTGTCACAGACACATCAAGGGGTGGGACCTTGCAGTGCGAATGTTTACCGCACGGTCCCACCTGACACGAAGCGCTGTGGTTTTACCTTGCTGGATTTTTATCTTGCACATAACCTCAAATAAAAGGCAAATACAAACGAGAGACCAGCTTGTTTTTAGCACAATGCCAGGAAAATTGAACTACCTCCTGTTCCTAAACTTCAACATCATCTTCATCTACACGTTTTGATTCGCATTATTCTGACTCAACTACCTAATATCTCTTCACTTTCGCTGAAAACCATTAAACAAGTGATTGATTATATTGCTGAAAAGTCATTTGAAGTGAAATTATATTGTAATCAAATATTCGATCCACACACCGCTACAGTCGAACAAATAATCGAATAATACAAGTTGAATCTCTGAAGGAGGATTGGAGAAAATGGAAAATATAATGTGAGTTTTATTATTATTTTTAGGTACTGTTCAATACCTCAAATTCGGTAGTTTTGAATCCTGGTGGATGATTTAATGTATCCACAGGACTTAAAATTACGCTTGCTTGAGGTTCGATCGGCATTTATATTATTCCTAATTAATCGCAAAATATCGTGAAAATTGTTGCTTGTCTGAATGCGTTTATAAATTGATGTCTGTAGGCCTTTTTGGCAGTAGACGATTGATGTCTGTAGGTCTTTTTGGCAGTAGAAAATTACTGCTTTTTGCAGTAGACAATGCGCGATAATTCTACTGCGAAATTTTATGGGATTTCCATAGAAAATGATCACTAGGGAAAGGATGCATCCATGTACAATTGTGCATGCATGAACATAATCATAGCTTATTCGTATTAATGCGCAAATGTGACATGCACAATCCACATGAAAAAGAATGCAAAGCATTGCATTATTATGTGATGCTAATGCAGTATTCAATATATCTTGCGACTCACTGCATCTGAGATGCATACATTCAAAGTACAGCACAAGGTATAAGGCCTTTTGGAAGTGCGCAATAATTTTCAACATTCATTGACTCTACGTTTTAAAATAGGTTTTTCAGGGAAAATTTGCTTCACTAAAAAGGTTGTCAGTCCTCCTGAGCCTACAGGATTTACTACCCTCTTGGACCAAAGGCAATATCTCACCAAACAGTGAGCATTGCGAATAAAAAAATGAAGCTCCAACTTTTAGTATGGACACTGGACAGTGAAAGTGTCGGTAAAATAACAGGAATCAGAGTTTCAATGTCCCACAAAATAACACAGATGATTGCGTTTCAATGTACCTCTTTAAAAAGATTTTATTCGTATATAACAGATCTGACAAGTTCTTCACATTTCTCAATAATCGATCCTATTACAGATGAGACGATGCAAATTGGCGAACTTTTTGGTTAATTTTGAATACAAATTCTGATCTGCTTTTGTATGCCTTTTTTATCAACCCTTAACATTTTTCATTGCAAAACTAAGATGGTGCTTCTTGACTTTTACGAATAGCACTATGACTTGCTTAATCATATTAACTATCAATGAAAACGTCCTCTCGTTACAGACAGTGCCATCTCGTATTTCAATATCATGATTACTTAATCTCACTTCCACTACAATGTCATTCTGTAAGTATTTCAATTCGCCTTGTCATCAGTCATCTCATTCATTTCTATCAACTTTTGTATACGTGTTTTTCAATTGAAACATATACGTTTCTGATATTTTCATACACTATTCTACAGAATACTCTAATAATTGGATTCAGGATACCGGAGTCATCTTTGCGTTTACATATATGCATTTTTGATTGATTGCAGATCAAGATTTTCAGATTCAGATCTCAGGTGGTGTGTCCGAACCTCAAGTTTGTGTCCAAAAGGAAAGAATTCTTTCCTCTACGATAAGATGACTTGCGCATGAAGCCTTCCATTAATCATCTTATTTGCTATTTTATGATTTTCATGTTCCTATGCGCACTTCTTCAATTTTATGAGGTAATTTCGTTATTCATTTGTTTTTAGCTTTCTTGTCTTTTGATTCTTATTACTTGGCGCTGTTTCTTGTAGCATATTTCAGGTTCCGTGGCACTATTGACAACAAAGGTCTGTCGCAGTATATTGAATATCTACAGAGAATGACAACAATTAAGTCAATACAAGACACCAACACCCTTGATTCCCCGACCGCACTCGTCTGACCCAGGAATCGAACCGAAGTCTGGAATGGACAAGAGAATTATTGTCGTGCACTTACTTAGTTGTCATTCTCTTTAGATAGATACTCAATGTACTGCGACCACAAATTTAGATTGTTTAAGCGTATACCTCTCCTAGAAGTGCAAACGGATTCAAAACGATGTCAGATGCAGGAACTTACTAAGTGGAAAAAAAGAAATTTTTAAAACCTTGCTGCGATAGGAAGAATAGTCGTGCGCCGCCGGCGGATTGCTGCGAATTCCTTCAAAATGCTCCGATCTCCACGATTCCTTCAGATTTGAAGAATTCAGATAATCGCGCAAAAGCTTTTTCGATAGTGTTGACCCCTCCAATCATTATCGAAAAAGTTAGCAGGCGCACGAAAAAAACGTTCACAGACTTCTCTATAGAACTTGACATCGACTGTGTCTCTTTGCTGTGTGATCCGGTTGGTAACAGTCACTGATGAAGATTCGCACAATTTGGCGTGTTTAACGTTGAACTGGTTGCTCATTGCTCGATTTCCATGCTATTATGTCAGCAGATTGTGCCATTTTATTAACGTAACATGTTCCAATGTTTCCTTTCTAGTCAAACAGGAGAAGAGACGACTTGTCTAATTCTATGACCGCGATAGACCTTTGTTGTCAATCTTCTGTGTGACGTTGTCAAATGACATGCTAGTAGTAATCTGTCAATAATGATAGGACAATAAATTGTCGATATTACTTAGAGATGATTTCTGCCTTCAGTCGCATTTCTTTTGAACCGGCAGCGTGGCCTAGTGGAGAAGGTGCGAGCTCGTCTACACCGCGGACTTCGGTTCGAGTCCTGGGTCAGGCGAGTGCAGTCGGGTAATTAAGGGTGTTGATGTCGTGCATTGACTTAATAGGTGTCAATCTCTTTAGATATTCCGTGTCACTGCCGTGTATGCATTGATGATTGTCGCAGAACAACATTCTGTTGTTTGTCGGCATGATGCAATGCCAGCCCGATTGATTTTCACACATTGGTCAATCCATCGTCACTCTGCTGATCAGCTCCGTGCTCAGCGTGAATAAAGAACGGACGAACGAGCTACATGGATGTCTTTTCCTTGAAAACTCTACCGATGAGCATTTACAAAAAGATAGCTTATGTCCAATATTTTAAAGATGAATTGCAACTGCAACTTTTTTGCAATCACATGTTCTATAGACAAATTTTTGCTATTATGACGAAATTCCATCTCATTTCAAATACAGCTGCTGTAGATTCTGCTTTTTAACAATTCCTAGTAACTTTGGACATTGCTCAACATAACTGATCAATAAAATTTTCGAAATGTTAAAAAAAAGCTTTCAAACGTCGATGTTGTTGCTCACGTGTCGATGTTAATGTTTATCACGTGCATCAAGCTAAAACAGATATGATCAGAGCATATTTACTGTCTTGAACAATTTCACGGTTTCGTCAACACCTTCAGCTCAATTATATTTTTCTTTCATAGAAGACATTCAACATTCGAAATGATTATTTACTCATTTTCTCGTGCTAGATTTTCAGTCTCATAAGCATCCTTCAGATCGCTGCACAGATGTCTAGATTTCATCTTCAAAACTTATTATCTCTCATAACAGCTCGATGATAAGAACTTTCGCCCTCCACGTAAATGAAATTATTTATCATGCCAAGTGCAATTTTTCTTCTTTATATTGAAGAAATTAGATGTTGTTAATAACATTAACAATTAATTAATAATTAACAAAGCAATAGATCGATCTTGAATGCTTGCACCCTCAGTCGAAAAATGGGATCAGTGCTTACTAGTCACCGCTAGTCACTGCAAGGAGTCATCAGCAGGTCACCTCATCTCTCAATATCAACACGACTTTATAACGCAATAAGAAAAAAACTTCGGTTATCTGTGACCACGATTGTTCTCTAAGCAGAATACACCAAGAATGTGAAGTACAGCAAAGAGACATGCGTTAGAAAAGAAGTTAGCACTAATCATTAATTAAGAGACAATAGAATCATAGATATGAAAAATATGCGTCTTGTCGGGACTCTAAAATGAAAAAAATCATGTACAATCAAGTTACTTACCAATGAAAGTAAATAGTAATACTGAATAACTTAAAATTGACAGTAAAACAATAAATAATAGACAGTCATATGCATGTACTCGCAGAAACTCTCGTAGAACAACTAAGTCGGAGAAGGAATAAGCGGTTCTGTTGGCAGCAAAGATCAGGTTTCATCTGACGTATTGTCACACTTTCGATGATGGAAAGATGGAGGGGATCTTTAGCCTGCTTGTGGACTTGAAAGCCTTTGTCCTTCGAGCTGAGGACATTCGGTTTGTGTTGACACTCAGTTAAATGGCGAGTGATGGCTGATTGTATCGGCTTTCTTGACTTGGACCGCGAATTTGTAGTAAGCAACCAGTTGGGCATGTGCTCCTTTATTCTGACTGAGAGGCATCGCACGCATTTCCCACAGTACCTTGCTCCGCAAGGACAAGAAAAATAGTAAGTTATATGAAGCTTCACAACTTTATATTCTAGCATGCAGCCACAAAATGCTCCAAAATTCAACCAATCAGAAGGCAGTTTGGAGACCACTTAACCCAACCAGTGAGAATATAAAATTGCGTGGTCCATGTGGCCAAAGTCTCCAACTTTCGGAGCTTGTGACACTCTATTAGCACAGCTGGTTGAAGTTAGTGCGCATGTAGCAATGAATAAGTGCTGCTTTTCGAGAACGCAATGTAAGTAGAATGATGAAGCAATCAGTTGAATCCTCAGCTGAAAAATGGGAACATACCTGAAAATTCGCAATTTAAAATAGGTAGGAAGTAACTAGATGTGAGCTAAGCCTGCAGATTGGATGAAGTAGCAGTTATTCAAGTATGCTCTCATCAAATTTTTCTCCTTTTCTTTATAATTCTTGCAGCAGTCGGTTAGCCCATGTCAATGATCGTAAACTTATTTATAAGTATCCTAATACTATTTTCTCCCGTTTATATATACAGCACAAATTCCAAAACACAACGTCATCTGAGTATAAATAATGGTTTCACTTCGATGGACTTTATTGAACGTGCTGTAAATTCCATTAAATGTCCAGTGGCCGTTACCATCAGTCTTCCACCCTCACTTGACAAGGGACACAGCCGGTTGTCATTGACTGCTTTTATTAAATTGTGATATTTGTACTGCGACTTTTTGAATTATTGTTCAAAGAGAACGTCTTCGTTTTATCGATTAGTTCAGGAGTAACGAAGCAGTGTCATCCCAACCTGTGACTATCTTATTGGAAATTAAAAGATTCAGCGCGTGAAGTGGTTGCTGGTAATCCCTGATTTTTGAGGTCTCTGGCGACTTGTAGGCATGTGTAGGGAGGGCTGTTGGGTGATTGCGCCTTGGAGGAGGGAGATGATTGTTCAGAGCTGTGGTCTCGGCCTTGTCCTAGACCAGAAGATAGATGTCAGCTGGATGACGCTGCGATGAGGACATGAGATCTTCCTTTCAGGGAGTTAATTTAAGGCTGCACTGCGGGCGGTTTTTCATTCATTAGGCTAGGTCAAACTTTCGATTAGATTTAACAAATCCGTTTTATCTGAATAAAACGGTTTTATGTATTAAACCATTGCAAGCATTTCATCGCGTTATAACCGCAATTTCGACACTCGATCATGATATTACGATTTGATGAAACTGTCTCTTACATATAAACGGCTTTGTCAACGCTAAATTTGTTGAGGCCCAATATAAGATTTAATAGTGTCCAAAGACTTCGATTGTACAACATTCGATATCAAGATCGGATTTTCGAATATTTTGAACAGAAGTTACGGTGGAAATGTGATCAATCAGTTCCTGCTGCAGCTAAAGTTCGCAGACATGTTTAATCGTGTTTCTGACCTCTCTCTTCGATTTACGCTATTTAACCACCCAGTGGTTTAACAAATCTCACATTGTTTTGCATGATGTGAATGCCACTCACTTGCGATCGTTTAACAAATCCGCATCGATTTGATGAAGTTCATGGTTTTGATAAAACCAAAAGTGATCAGAAGATCGCTTTAACAAAACCGATTTTGCTATTAGAGCAATTGAGGTCAAACTTTGGATTACATGAAACCGTTTAAAAATGGTTTTGTTTAACAAAACGGACGTTCTATTAAACCGTTTTAATTAATCTAAATTAACATGAGGTTTGACATGCGTTTGCAGTAATCCGCTTTAATATTGCTGCGATTTTACAAAAACGGTTTTATCGAAACGAGCTTGTTGAAATCAATTTTCAAATCTAACCGAAAGTTTGACTTGGCCTATGCCGTAAGTGCAACTAAGAGTGCGTTTACACGTGCAACTTAATTGGAGACACTTTTTGATGAGTCAGAGAAGAATGGACAGTCAATAGAAACAAAGGCATGCCTTCAATTCTCGTACTTTGTGCGTCACCACACTACATCAATTTAGCGAGCGATGATAAAGAGAAGTGCATTGATTTCGTCAAGTTATTATTCTCTTATTGTCAGCAAAGTTGCGTCTTGTTTAACTCTTTCATTCGTAAATATCACTGATCATTTTTCTTCATCAATACTACTTTATAACTAAAGATCGAAAATTGAAGCGATTTGCACTTTCCCATGTTTCTCCGTTTGTATCATATATGATCTATTGGGCCTTAACGGTTGTTTTAGTATTGTGTCATATAATGGGACTAAGTAGAGTATGGATGGCAAAAAATCATGACATGCACTTCCTTGATTTGTATTTAACACGAAAAATGAGATTAGTGAGTAACAACGCGAAACAAAACGTCGAATAACAATATTCAACAAATAATAGGCCTACTGATGATAGCCCACAAAGCAGTTCCGTTCTGGTGGCAAGCACAAATGCGTGGCACATTTCATGTAGCTTAAAATGAAATACATGAAATACCCGGAAATTTTTCATGATGATGTAAGAAATGTTATTAAGAGATGCTCAATTTTTCCCGCTCGTACATGTATACCCAATGTGTGCATCCAAATATCCGAAGTGAGCATTCAATTATGCAGGGTTTTTTAAGGTTTCGTTTACCCGCCCACTCCCAAATTCTACCCGCCAATCTAAAACAAAGCAAAACAAAGCTTGTAGATCTTTCTTTCAATTTCCTTTCCAGCTGTAAAAAGAAAGCGGAAACAAAGTTGCATCTTTTGAATATTCAGAAAATTAGAGGTGCACTGTAAATCGCTCGATACGAAAATTACATACAAACATACACCAAAATCACATACAATTTGAAACTAACATCTGATACGATATTCTCGTATGCTTACAGAGACCTGGTATGTTTTTCACACCACATCTCACTTACTTTCGTATATGATTGGTATGTAGCGATGCGAACTATTCTATCCGTGATTGGCTGTTTTACACTGAAATACGAATTGTTGGTATGTTTTATATATGTGTTTGGTATGTGCAGCTTTAAGTCACATAGCAAAATATATACATATATTACATACTACTGTCAAATAACTTTTTTCGGTAATATCAGTCGTGAATATTTTTTGTTTGATAGAGTGATATTTAAATAGATTAGATTTATCGTGAGTTTTATGCTCCACAAATATGTCGTCGATGCTACTTGTCTAGCAACATTAACAGAACATTTAGTTAGCTCTACTTTATGGGCCAAGTTGATTAACGTCAATTAATTCAAACGATATTTTTCGTGCAATCATGTTGACTTATATATCTCAAACATAACTATTTTTGCGTTCATGAATTATAATGTGTCTTTATTTTGGATTGATAATATGCTTAGTTCCAAAATTACATTATGCATAATTGTTGATGGTCAAATACTTATTGATTATTTATGAAATGCCCCGGACTTACGTGTATTAAAATCGAATTCATTATTGAAAGTATGACGTTTGGATGTCATTATCTCACTACTTACAGAACAGTAGTAACATTAGTGTGATCTTTATTGACAAAAGGCCTTAAATCAACATATTTTGGACATGATGCTTTCTTTTAACATTGTGCTGGTATGCCTTTAGTATGCAAAGCATGCCATATTTGAAAAAACATACGAAAAGCATACTAATATATACCAAGAGAATATAGAAATACATGCTAAAAGAATAGAATAGAATAGATACCAAGAGAAATGCTATAGAATAGAATGCATCCTTCGTATGTGATTGGTATTGAGCGATTTACGGTGTGGTGGTACAATATATGCCTACATGACGTACATGCACTAAAATGTGCACAGCAACAATTGCTCGATAAGATGGAGAGGAACAGTGGAAAATTGTCTCTTGAACTTGCAGTAAAAACATATATGATAAATGCATAATACACTACATGATTTCACAGTGAATATGGCAAACTGAAATTTATATAAAGACAAATTGCATTCTGCAACGTCATTCCTCATCGACAAGAGCCTATTGATGATCAACGAAACAGTGCCGCATATCAATGAGAAGTGAAGTTAAAGAATGTAGATAACCGTTGATAAGCGATGAATGTGTTATTTGCACTGTAAAAGTCTGCAAATTGCTTAGTTAAGTCATGGATGATGAAAAGTTGTGTTACAATTATTACTTAAAAATTGAATATGCTTAGTTTCTCTTTAACGATCGAAATTTATTGTCAACTACGTATAGGGGCATACATACATGTACTGTACAGTTGTACACCTCCATCACTTTCAGTGATGCAAATTCTATAAATGAAGTAAGCTATGTGAGACAAGAAAGCACCACTGCGAATGTATTTCTTTATTCGCAACCAGTAAAATGTATTTTGGCATGGTCCACCTTCCTACTTTTAAATGCGTGTGAGTGAAGGAAAGTTTTTGTACTTGTTAACTTGACGATGGTTGCGAATCGCATAATCGAACATAAATAGGTTTCGTATAGATTTTCTACACCTGAAATAGGGTTGGGTTTAATAATTTTTAAATTCGAATTATTCGCCTTATGTGAAAAACAACAGTGACTGACATGGACAGTGGTCCGAGTTGACATCCGAAATTTTTACCCGCCCAAATCGGGCGCGTATATCGCCTTAAAAAAACCCTGCAATTATGCGATATGTGCATTCAAATATCAGACGTGTGCATTCAATTATCCGATGTGTGCATCCAAATATCCGAAGTGGGCATTGAATTATCCGATGTGTGCATCCAAATATCCGAAGTGGGCATTCAATTATATGATGTGTGCATCCAAATATCCGAAGTAGGCATTCAATTATACGATGTGAGCATCCAATTATCCGACGAGCGCATTCAAATATCCAACATGTGTTTTAATTATCCGACGTGCGCATTGAATTATCCGATTTTTTGACGTTTTTTAAAATAATTTACTGTGTATTGAAACATAAGTCAGTGGTATATGTTGACTTATTTTCATAATAATAAAACGTTTAGTATAGTAAATCATTGATCTTCGATTGGGGACTTCATTTTCCAAAGTCGACCCTTCTCTTTTGATTAACCGTTGTGTGGGACGTGACCTAATGTACTACAGTTCCTGATTTTATTTGTGAATATTTGTATTATTGTGAATAGGCTTGCCACGAGTTGAATTGACAGTTAGTCTCTATACAATCAGTCGTACTTGACGATTTCATAGATAGTAATTGTTCGGTGTTCCTAGCTTTATAGAACAAGCAAACAAATAGATTTCCAGATAATGCAAGACAAAGCTCAGAATCTGTCATAGAAAAATCACATTTCTTCAAAATAGAGTGAAATAATTTGCCATATGTTAACCCTCTTCTACCCGGGAGATTTTGAGCTTTGAAAACTCGGGAGTGCACAGCAGTTTAAAATCTGAATTCAACTTTTGAAAAGCATGTAAATTGTAAATGCATCTGTAGTCTGCCCGAATGCATCTATTGAGCAGAATAGAAGCAGCAACTGCACTTCTAGATAAGCAAATGTCTAACAATATTTTTTGATATTTTGCCTTACAAATGTTTGTGCATTCATGCGTAGAATTGCAGTAGAATTGCCTACTGATCCTCCTATAGGCCTACACCCTACACCTCATCATCATGAACATGGGTCCCACTTTTTGTAGCAAAATTTGACCGTGCTTCTTTCAAGTAGTTTCGTTTTCGCATAGTTTTCGTTGTCATTATCTTTGTCGTTTTCGCTTTATTTTTTCACAACTTTTTGTTTTATAAGTGTTTTGCGATTGCAGACTTAGAAATAAAAATAGAAATAAAAATTCTAAGTTAATATTTCGACCATCTGAAGTGGCCATCATCAGAATTGCACTAAATCATAGACATTTACTGAACTATACAAAATTCAAAATACATAGATACTTGACTGTAGTTCTTAATAACTTATTTCTCAAAGTCTTGTGGAATGAAATCGAAATCACTTATACTCAAGTAACTTACATGCATGCTAATATAAGCGATATATACACAGAAAAACTAATCTAGCAACTTGGGTCAAATTGAGTCAAACCGACGAGTTTGGAAGACCTTCATACCAAAAACTTAAATTTAAAATTTGAATTTCCAAATTTTTTACATTTTTACTATGCATACCTTTTTGACTCTTCAAAAATTGTTCATTATAACTAAAGTATATTTCTAAAGCATATCTATATGGTGTTGCTGTAGGCATAATATTCTGCGTTAATTTTGGTACTATAAATAACAATTTGTACGCAAATAATGTCTTAACATGTTTTATAGCATTTTTCTATCTTTACAAATGTTTTGTTCTGACGACTTATTTGTTATATAGACAAGGTTTTGATACATTCCGAATGAAATCTTTCGAACAGTGATATGTATTTTGCAATGTTCTGTGGTTTTCATATCACGACAGAACATTTCCGCAATGGTATCTGCATGCACATGTAGGCCTATACTCAGTGGCGTCGCGTGCGCCCAGACCATAGGCCTTCGCTCGGCATTGGAATGCTATCTCTATACCAGACAGTTTTCATGTTACAACATTAATTTTCATAAAAGTTGAATTTTTAATTACAATTTCCCGAGCATTTTTTAGGCCAAGTTATTGTGCACATGAGAAGTTGATTGCTCATGTCTCTTACCGCCTTACTCAAGGAAGTGATTACTATATCCCCTCTCTGTCCAGACCACATTTTCTCGAGAAAAAGGAGGCAAGGCCAACAGTTTCTTGCGTTTCTCATGGCCGGTCACCGCTTACATGTTTGAAATTTTGATGCATTAAAATGTCTTGTGTATTTCTTATTTCTTTCTCTGTGAGTACTTTCAATTTTTATATCAAGTGTTAGTAGTATAGGGTATGACATCCGGCGCATCGCTTCGCTCACATCGGATGTCACACCTTTCGAGTTTTTCAAAAATTTACGTAGTCTATATATTTCACAAATGTAGGTAGACTCCAAATTTCACGTGGCCGAAAATTTAGTGACAAATTTTCAAAAAATCAAAATTTCAAAAATTTTGGCAGTCGAAAAATATCACGTGGTCGAAAATTTAAGTTGTCTCAAAATATCACGTAATCGAAAATTTAAGTTGTCTCAAAATATTACGTAATCTAAAAAATATCACGTGGTCGAAAATTTCACGTAGTCGAAAATTTAGGTAGTCTAAGAATTTCAGTAGATTGCATTCAAAATATTTATTAAAAAAATGGATGAAACAAAAGTGGAAAAAACCTCAATGGGGACGAAAATGGAAGAAACCTCGAAAATATATCCTTCGTTATCACAATTAAGTATAACTGAATAGAATATCGAAAAACACAAAGATAGAGTTAGGTATATGAAAGATAAGGAATCTCAATTATTATTAAGATTAGAGCATTATAAAAAATTAAGAAGACGCAATTATTACTTGGACATTCTTCGTTATTGTACTCTCACCATTGTTTAAAGTATTAATTGTGTGAACTAGAAGATCATTGTAACTCATAAACACAAAATTATTCAATGAACCCGTACACTGGCTGATGACTGAAGAGAGAGAGAGAGATTTATTGTTCTAGCAACGGAAACATCTAACAGCTTTCAACTAAAATTATAGCGCAATCTCTTGTCATTTCAATTTACGCATCGGTAAAATTTTGACAGTTCAATTTACGCGTCGGTACAATTTTGACAGTTCAATTTACCCCTACGTAAATTATTTTCAGAATCAGTTTTCAAAGTCAGTTTTGCAAATGCATGTCAGTTATAGAAATCCATTCACAAAATTCTTTTAGCGTTTCTTCATCCGCATGAATAAGTTAAACACATAAGGGTGCGGTGACAATAAAAGCAATTCTTCATCTGAAATCAGAACACATAAGGGTGTGGTGACAACAAAAAGCAATTCTTATCGTGAAGCGTGAAACGGCGATAATGAAACGTTCTCTTGATGAAGAACTTGAAACCGATTATTGTAATAAGACAATGAAAACAAGACAAATTGTTTTGATTAGCAAATTTTGATCTAAAGAAAATTGCTAAGCAATTGGGAATAAAGAATTTTCTCATATTCATGTGAGACGAATCACAATTCCTAAAAAATAAGCCATCTATAAGTTTCGTAACAAATCTTTACACGTCAGATCAAAAAGGAGTACATTGGTTTGCGGAGCAAGGAAATAAAAACGGTTCTAATTTTTATTTTGACCGCCCGGAGGCTGAGAACTATTGGTTCGATTCATATGGATTGCCTCCAACAAATGAAGTCAAAGAATTACTTGAAAATGGAATTTATAATACATTTCAAATTCAAAAACCAGGAACAACTTATTGCGGTCAGTAATGTCTTTACGTTTTATACAGAATACAGAAAGGAGTACTATTTCTTGATATTATGTTAGAATTGAATAAGGGAATTGAATAGGAGAATTTCATTCCCGAAAAACGTTAGTTCCAAAAATTAAAAATCAGTCATTTTTAATTCGTTTTCATAAAATCTTCCAGTGATTTCCTCATTATCTAAATCTCTAATTTCATAAGTAATCGGAAAAGTTTGATTTATTTTACAAACTTCAAATATCTCATTAGTCCAATAGCCAACAAAACCTTTTTCAAATATATTCTTATACTTAAATATCCTTACTCTATCTCCAAATTTAAATTTCGGCTTGCGTTTCTGTAAATTTGGATTACTCTCATTCGAATAGTTATTTTCGAATATATTCTTTCGTATTAAATCAGGATCGTCAGAAGCATTCTTTGGAGTTTCTTCAATACTTGAATGAATCTCGTTATTATAATCCTCAACAATTCCTGGTAATATTTTTAACCATTTCTGATTTCCTTGTTCTGTAAATTTCTTGAATATTTTATTTTTTAAAGTTCTACTGAACCTCTCTATTACTACTTTGCCAGCATTTTCTGTGGAATAAACTAAATCAAATAATGGCTTAACATTTCTGTTATAAAACTCAGATCCTTTGTCAAGAAACAATTTTTTGGCTTTCTATTACTTTCTTTAAAGATTTCTTCAAACGCACATTCAACTGACAGAACACTTTTGTTTTTATACTCCAAATTCTATTCTTTAAGCATCATATCCTTTCATAAATTGATTATTGGTATCATCGAATCTTAATGGATCAATTGCATATCGGGTTTGATTTAAAGCAACTTATAAACTTCGAATTGTATTAATATGAAAAAGATTGTTGTTGTTATCAAGACTTTGAGAATTATTTCTTTGAAAAGTTAGTAATAAATATCTTGGAGTATTCGAAGTTCTAGTAAAATGCCAGTTAAATCTTTGTTCAGAAAAAGCTACAGAACTAGCAGTACGCTTTAGAAAATTTACTGGAATTGCTTTGCTAGTGTTTAATCTTTTTGCAATAGCTAATTCGACCTCTAAACTAGGAGTAATATGTTTTATCCACCATTCAAGTCTATCAAATTTTAAATATGCTTTTTTTCCATTCTTACCAAAAAAGATTAATTCATTATTTGCTGTGCGATAAATTATTAATTTAAATTCTAATTGAAATGATATTTTATCATAATCTAAATATCCGAATAATGGAGACAATGACCAATTTACTGTCTGTTTACGTTTCTTGTTAAATTCACGTCTTTCTTTATATGCACTATTATTTGTTTTATTTAAATGATTTGCAATATTTTCTACATCTTTCGCAATTCCTGCTGCGTCTGTTCCAGCGTGAGTTAAATCATCAACAATTATACCATCATTAGCATCAGGAAACCAACCTTCGATTTCATGCTTTTTATTATTTTCTCCAATTGTAACAAATCTAAGCATTGTATCAATTACACCTGGAGAATCACCTATTGTTTCTATATTTTGAGTTGCAACATCTAAACGCATTTGTGTAAATAATCTTGGAAAAAAATTATTCTCTAGTGCAATATTATCGGTATCTGGTAATGGTGTTGTAAAAGTGGCATCACTATATAAGGAATATTCACAGTGTAAAAAGGAATCAGGTAAATATAAATAACTTTACTGATTATCAACTTCAAAGATTAAATCTCGTCCAGTATTTACTCTACTGGAAGATCCGGGATTCATAGTAATTCTTATACAGTCATTCTTTTTTTGATTGTAACTGACGAACGGAGGATCGTCTAATCTAAATTTATTTTCGATAAGAGAAGACATTTTTATAAAAAATAATTTGACTTTTTGTTTTTTCTCACACACAGAAAAAATATTTTCTTAGGTTTCCTTTTCGAATATATTTTAGAATTTTGCTAAACCATTACCTCTTACTTCTTCAATTGATTTCTTCTCCTGTTTACTCTCTGATGGAGTACCAGTCCTCAAGGTTTCACCTGTCACTGCTATGTTAGCAATTTTGTTTTTTGTTTCCTCTGAAAGTTTTTTTAATTTTTTTAGTTCTTCAGAATAATTCTTAAGTTTACGAATAGTTTCTAGTTGTTTTGTTTCGTTTTGGGACTTAACAGCATCTGATATTGCACTGGCTGTACTACCTATAGCAGCTGCTCCTTTGCAGCAGATGTAATCAAATCTTTATTATTTTTAATCAAGTTAACGATACTTCCTATATTATCACTGATTCCAGAAAATATTCCAGCTCCTTCTTTTTGAATAGTTTCTACATTGTTATAATGGTAAACAGATTTCATAGATGGTTCATGTGCTATTTTTTGATTTGAAGCAAATTGTTTAAGATTGTGTTTATAAATTATAGGCATTTTTTAGGAATAAATTTAACTTTTGAGAAAAAATGTTTACGTTAAGATTTACGTTTAGGATCAAGATTCACGTGTGTGAATGGACAACAACCGCGTGATACCTTTGTTAATTTTCTGTTGCACTTTATTTATTGGGTCAAGCAGCGTGTGATGTATTTTGATTTATTTTCTATTAACTTGCATTTTCTGCTGATTCATCTTCAACGCCGTTTTAAGAGCATTCAGTTGAACTTTAAGAACATCTAGCTGATTTTTAACCGTTATCCGCCGTGAGTTCCCAATAGGGAACATATTATCTTTTCACCGTATGTGCCCAATATGGAACATATTTTCAAACCTTATTTACACTGTATATTTTTTAGTTTAGTATTGAAATATGATAATCGGCTATAATGTCATGATGCTTTATGTAATAATATGCTATAACTTGTAAGCCTTCTTTATTGCATTATCTGTAGGACCACTTTTGAGTATGTGTATTTTGCTAAAAATTGATCAAAATATTTGTGAAACTATATCAAACAAGGGAAAAGCTGGCAAGAACTGATCTTGTCGTTCGCAAATTATTTGAGATATACCTTCAAAACGTAGTCATAGTTCAATTATGAATAAACGACATATCATCGACAAAAAATGAATAATATTCATTGTTCCCAAATGGGAACATACGGCATCAGAGATACATGAAAGTACTATCTGTGGAAATCAGCTGAGCAGTTTAAATGCAAACGCTTCTGACATTTAGAGCACATCAAGCGAGTGTTTTTCATGCAGTAAACACATCGACCTTGCTTACAGGGTTTCAGATGATGACCAACTCCATCTTTTCTAATATCTGAAACTTTCGGCACTCCACGTCCATGCATAGGCCTCAGGAGTAAGAGCTTACTTTTCTTTACTAGACATTGCGTAATGATCCGAAGGAATTGTATATGGCTCAAAGTTTCATTCGGATGTAGCTTGTTAAATGCTTTCCAAGAGGCAACAGTCAGAGTGTTCAATGCATTGATGAAGAGATTCCACCACCATTTCTTTCCTCGTATTTATGGACGATAAGACAGCAATTTATCATAAACGTCGACGCCTCCCATATTCATATTGTAATTTCGAATCAAATTTGGCTGCTGGATACTGACTTTCTTTCTTTGTGACACTGAATATCGGGAACATGAATGCAATGGAAAAACAGAGTCAAAGTTCGTGCCGATTGATACTACACTGCTGTTTTTCCATGTACAAAACAAAACGTTGCCATCAGACTTGTAATCAAACGTACCTTTATCTGACTTTTTGATCACATCTTTGGACAATGTACATTTATTGGATCTGTTAATTCTAACGGTACCAGTTGCTCGAATTCCTTTCTCAGATAATTCTCTGAAAAGGTCGTACGATGAGAAAAAGTTATCAAAATATATGACATGATCACTGGGTGTCTCCAAAATTTCCAACTTCTTCATGATCACTGTTTCTCCAAGACCCCGACTTCTGTCGGGATCACGGCCAGTGTATATTTCAAGATGAAATGGATATCCGTCTGAAGAACACAAAGTCCAGATTTTGTAGCCAAAACGGATTGGCTTAGCCTTGATGAACATTTTAGCTGAATGACGTCCAAAATATGGAACCATCGATTCATCAATTGAGAGATTCTGAGCAAATATACCAAATTGAACCAAGTTTTTATTGGTGATATCGTAGATTGACTGAATTTTTGCACATTTGTTGTTGCATAAATTTCGATTATTGGCAAGATGAAGATGTCTTTTTATATTCAAATACCGATCACGAGTAATGGACGACGACAGGAAATCAAAATTAATATTTTCCGATCGACTCCAATAGTTTCTCTCTTCTGGCAAGCATACATACCTAGAGTACAAAAGAACACCAAGAAATTGTTCTATTTCATCGAAGCTAACAGAAAAATAAAGGATTATTTTTCTGTTCATGAGCATACCGATTTGTTCGAATAAACGAAAAGTTTCAAATGCAGTAAGTTCACTTGCTAGAGGATACTCCTCACAAAAATCGTCAAACTGGCGTAAATTTGAAAATGAATCGGTCACTTCAGATTTCGTCCATGATGTTGGAGAAGTTCTCCTTCTTTTCGCAGGTGGTTGGTTTTCCACTTCAGTATTGCAATCATCTTCTTGACTTTCTAAAAGTCCAGCGACATCGCCTAATGTATCAGAAAATAAGTTCTCTTCATCAAGATCATCAGCCTCAGATTCCTGGTCACCTCCTTCATTGCAAGGAATAACAATAATGTCATTTGTCTTTTCGTTGTCGTCACTCATCGCAGCAATCAAATCAGCAGCTTGTTGATAAGTATAGCAATGTCTACCTTGTCTTGATGTCATCTTATTCACACATGCAGTCAGACAGCGTTCAGACAGTAAATTTTTTGCTCTCTATCTGATCATTATATTACCTAGGAAGTAGAAATTCAAAATTTCAACAGTCGATATCATGTCAGTAGGAACAGTTACTGGACATCGAAAATTGTCGTCGACATCAAACATAGACATCTACAATCATAGATATCTACTCTAATTACTGTCGTGTTGCAATTTGAGCGACCAAACCAAATGAACCATATCATTGAAATTTCCTGTTTTTATAGTGAAAAGTGCCGTATGTCCCCAATTGGAACATGTCTATTTCTAGGTAAAAGTGACAAAGTATTTGTTAAAACTTGCATGATGCTCATAATACTTCAAACAGCAAATGTTTATTCAGTTATAATGTTATTTGTTCAAATATTTGTGATGCCGGTATCATAAGCATGAAAATTTTGTTTTTTGCCGCTGGAAAACGGTTAACAGCATCTAACTGCTCTATATTTCCTTTATAATTTTTCTTTGATTCATTTTCTAAATTGATTTTAAGAGTTTTCATTTTATCAACTTTTTGATTAAGTGAGTTTACTTCATTTATTATTCTATTCATCTTTTTCATTTGTTGAGTAATTTTAGAACTTAATTCATCAACACTCTTTGGAATGTAGCTTGTAACTTATTTAAATTTTTAAAAATTTTTTAGGAAGTTTTTCTAATTCATTTTCTAATTGTTCTTTCAATAATTTTATCTGATGTTTATTTTTAATGACTGCAGATTTTAAATTTATAGAAAGTAATATTAAAATTTTTGATCGTTCTGAAATTTTTTTTTCGAGAGTTTTGCTATATCTGCTTCTAGCTCTCTATCCTTTTTATCAAGTTTTAATAATTTTTCGTTTAATGATTTGTCATTAAGTTTAAGCAACTTTAATTCATTCATCAGTGGAACCAAAACATCGTTTATATATATTCTTTTTAAGTCATTGATTTGTGTATCAACATATTGTTTATTTGTTAGCTCTGTATTTTGTTGCGGAAGAATCGAAAGATGCAATGGACCAGATAAAACGTCTCCAGTTTTCATGATATAATTTTCTATTTCTATTTCTGATTCACGATTATTCGGAATATATGCACCTCCACCAACATTTGGTAGCATCATTTTTTTACAATAAAAGATATGTCATGGAAATAAAAATAAAAATAAAGTTTCTCACATGAAAATAAAAATAAAAATAAATTTTTCTCACATAGAAATAAAAATGGAAATGACTCAAATTTGTCAAGTTTGTAATATGCGTTTCACAAATCAAGCGTTCTTATATTCACATATGAAATATACACCATGTGGTTAACTTATAGAACAATCTCAACAAAATATGCAACCTATTCAAAATATGCAACCTGTTCAAGAAAATCAATCTATGGCAAATATTCAACAATTACAACATTTGGTATAGCAATACCTAACATGTTATAAGCAACAATTCATTTCAAAAGCTAAAGTACATGATAACAATTAAATAAGGTACACATAGTAACTAGACTCAAATTAATTTACATTTGAAAAAAGCACCATCATAGTTAACTTGCTTATTCAAAGTTGGGGTGAGTTTCTTATGTACATGGCTTCCAAAATATTTAGGTCATAAGTGTTCGGAGCTTGAGATAGAATTTTGAAATTGTAAACTTTACAGCTGCAACAGCAATTAAACCTATGGTCAGAAATGGCGGACAAGAACATCGGGAAAAAATGTCCGCCATTTCTGACCACAGGTTAAATTGCTGTTGCAGCTGTAAAGTTGACAATTTCAAAATTCTATCTCAAGCTCCGAACACTTATGACCTAAATATTTTGGAAGCCATGTACATAAAAAAACTCAACCCAACTTTGAATAAGCAAGTTAACCATGATGGTGCTTTTTTCAAATGTAAATTAATTTGAGTCTAGTTACTATGTGTACCTTATTTAATTGTTGTCATGTACTTCAGCTTTTGAAATGAATTGTTGCCTATAACATGATTTAGATCTTTCCTATCATTGTTTTCACCTCTTTTAGCTCAATACCTAACAGATTACCAAATAATGATGCATTAAAATGTTTAAAATCTGGAATTGATGATGAAAGAAATGCCCTGAAAAAAAAGCAGCACCAATATTATATGATGCCAAATCTACATTAGCTGAAGCAAAACAAACAATTGAAGATCAAAAACCAATAATAAGCGGTGTGAGTGCTATAATTAGTTATATTTTCAGATATAAATTTCAGATATATATTTTAGATGTAATTTTTTAGATAGAAAATAATTTTTAGTCATAAAATAAAATATTGTTATTCCCACATATCATCATCATCATCATCAAATAAATTACTCTCAGCGAAGAGTGTTTGAAATATTTTAGCTTGAATATCTTCTCCGTTATAAGGTAACATAATTTCATTTTCATCAGGTGCTTGACGTTTAAGAATATTTATTTGGCCAGAAAATCTTTTTTCTTCAGTATTATTATTTTTATCAGGAATACTAATTCCAGTTTCTAAAGATCTTTTCCATGGTTTATTAACTGTAGTCGATAATGTTTTACCCGAATAAAATTTTAGAAAATCTTCTACTTTTACTTTATTTTGTGAATATCCTTTAAATGTTTTCTTTTCACTAAGTCTTCCTTGTTCATCTACAGTAATATAATATTTTATTTTAGGGGCAATAAACATTGCAAAAATAATTCCACCATTTCCATAATCATTTTTTCCTTGACACAATTCTCCTCCAACATATCCAGCAGCATCTAATTTATTGAAGAGCTCATTAGAAATGTATATTGAATCAGTATCTGTATAATGAATGTATTTTTCGTTGAAACCATTAATTTCTAAAATAAAGTTATTCATGATTCTTCTAGAGTGAGAAAGAATAAAAGAACCTGAGTGTGATGGCATGAATGACGTCTTCCCATCTTTTACAATATTAGCTTTAAGAAATTCATCAACTTTCATTTCTACTTTCGCTAAATATTGTTCATCATTTAATTTTTCATAATTTTTTACTTCTTGAGTGAAATTTTTTCTCAATGTATTCTCATTCTATAAATGATATTTAGTGGTTATATCTTTTTGTACAGTTTTGCCATAAAGCGAATTCATCAATAATTTAATTAACTCATCACCTACAGTATTTCCTTCCGTTTTGTATTTTTTCTCAAATTAAAAAGTTTCTCAATATAATTTCGAAATGGTGAAACTTGATAATTTTTTTCATAAATTATACCATCATTAATATGTAGGATTTTTCCACCACATCTAACAATTTCTTGTATGTCTACAGAAGTTAATACATCATAACATATACCATTTCCAAACCTGATTACTTTTACATGAGAATTATTATTTTGATTTTTAACTTTATCTTTTATAGGAACTGGTTGGAAAAACATATCATTCGGATATTGAAACACAACAGAGAATATTCCAGTTTTAGGTCTAAAAGTTTGAGTATTAAATTTATATACTACTTCTCGTTCTTCTTCTTGACGAAATTTTCTAGCTGATTCAGATTTAGGGTATTCTGAATTTTCATCATACATAGCTGATGGATATAAATATGTTGTATCAAAAGCCATTAGAAATTCACTTTTTGTTCAAGTAGTTGATTTGAAATTTTCTTACAAATTTCAGTTTTATCTTTTAAATCTCGATACTGTTTCATTAAATCTATTAAATTACTTCCGGGTAAATACTGTTTTAATATTGGTAACAAGATGCTACAAAATGGAGATATGTATTTTCTTATATTTGCTGACATTCTTCCACCTTTAACAGATTTTCTAATATAATTTCTGGCCCATAAATCTATATGAGAATGAATATCTATATTGTTATTTTGCACGCTTTTCATCCAACCGTTAAATGTTAAAGCGGAGGATGTTAAAATAGTAATTATATCTTCTCCAACTAAATCTCGCATAACATTATTATATTTGCAGATACAAAAAGCTAAAGAAAGAATATCGTTAACTAAATATGATCTCCATTCATTTTCTTTTTCTTTATAATTTTCATGTGTCATGTCTCCAATTTCATAATTTAATTTACACACATTGGTAGGAATTTTAAAATTCTCACACCATTTAGAAAGACTTGTTTTTACATGTTGATAACTACATTTCATTATAATAGTTTGAAGTGCTAATTTACCTGGAGGTGAATTCTTTGTCGTATTATTATTATTATTTTTGAATATATCTACTAACACATTCAGTTGTATAAGGATTTTGTAATGAAGCAGTTAATATTCCTCTTGAAGTTTTAAGAGGCGGTTTAGATAATTTAAAATTAGCTTTTATCGGAAAATAGGAATCAAAACCTGATGAATTGTGAGCTATTAAAGTTACTTTCGAATAATTAAATTTTCCAAGAGTTTTAAAAAATTGATGGATGGGACATGCGTCCTCTGGGTTTTTCCCGATTGGACATTCATCATCCTCAGTTCTCGTAAATATTTTCACACAATTTTGAAGTTTATTAAATTCTAATTCAGTTAAATTATTATACTCATTAATTTGTTTTTTAACTTTTTTGATTTCATCTTCATCTTTTGATCGTTTAATTTTAATCATATCACTTAACAAACGTGTTTCTAATTCTTTCAATCTTTGTTTCGGTAAACAACATATAAATTTGTTAAAATTAATAGCTCCTACAGCATAAGGAATAGGATGAGCTGTCAAGCAGCTAGGATCAAGAAAAGTTTCGAGATCCCAAATATATGTTGAACTATAGTCAATTTTTTTCTTTGTTATGATTTTATATGGACGCGTTGTTAGATTTTTATCAGTAATTGTTTAATATATTGGTTTGAAATTATTTTCAACTTCTCTAATAGCTTTTAATTTATGAGATTTATTAATTAAACAGTAATGTCCAATTGTTTACCCTTCGTGAAAATAATTGTAATAAACATAATTATGAAACGTTTCAATTCCTCTAGGATTTAAATGACGATTCGAAGGACTGTAATACTGAACACTTTCTCCAAAATATTTATTGAACTGAGAAAATTTACAGTTTGACATTACTCCTGTTCTAGATGTGGCTTTCTCTTTATATAAAAAATTATTAAACATTTCTTTCATCATTTCTCCTTGTTCTTCATTAAAACCTCGTAGAACATTATAACATTTAATAAAACAAAAATCTTCAGAAGGAATATAACAATATTCACCGAAATATTCTTCGATTCTATATTTCATATTAATGCCTGCACCTCTATGTGATCCTTGTACTAGCTTCATTCCAAAATCTTCATATTTAATATCACCTGTAAAAACCATTCCTGACTATCTGATTTCTCTTCCAGATTAGAAAACCATGTTTCAAATAATTTTTATTATAGAAGGTTACGTAAAAATTTTGAATTATATTTTCCTGATCTTTAACAACTTTTCCAAGTAAATTAATAATTTTACCATTTGCTAAAAGTTTCCGCATATCATTTACTACATTGATAGGAGATACATTTTCATATTTAATTTCATTTGGATTAAATAAATTACATAAATCATCACCAAGTTCATCCTTAATTCTATCATCAAAAAAATATCAGTAATAGGAGTTTCTAATATTTCTTTGGTTCCACGTTTCTGTTTTTTAATACAACGTTTAATACTACGTTTCTGTTTTTAATACGTTTACTACGTTTAATTTGTGCATCAAACTCAGCAACCTGCTTCTTGATTAATTCATCAATCCTAGACGTTAGTCCGAGAGACATTTCACCATTTATATTTTTTAAAAGAAAAAGTTATTTTTTACATATGCACAGGAATATTTAATTGATGCAATGTTTCTAATTCATGTGTTGTTAAATTTTCTTTCTTAACCAACCACCATAAATTATTGTATGCCAAAAATACTCGTAAACTTCTTAAACAAAGTAAAAAATCATTTGTTTCAACACACGGTTTAATACCATCTTTTGTTTTATAATCTGTAACGAGCGCTACGTATTTATGATGATAATAAAATCTAACTTCTTTCTTCGAATTGACAGGGTTTGTAGGATGACGATAATCTTTTAAAACTGGTGCATGTTCTATCTTCTAAGCATTCAACATATTTTTTTGATTTTTATAAGTAAAAAAAATTATAAGAAACAATTATTCGATCACTCTGCGAAAATACTTTCTATAACTCTATCATGATTTTTTTATCAATATTAATTGTAATGAAGCCATAATCTTTTGACCAAGCATTGTTACACGATTGTTTAAATTCATCCCTATTTCTTACGCATAAATCGCTTAACAAATCACTTAAGTTTCTTGCATTTATTTCAAATGGTATAAATATATTTGCATTCTTTCTAATGACACTTCCATCTAATGAATACATACTTTTTGTTAAATAAAAAACACTACAGTTGTTATGTCTACCTCTTGTGAAATAATTTCTCTGAACTGACTGATTTCTATCATTAACACAATCATCAAAAATTACACAATGTTTCATTGTTTTATCTAGTTTACTGGGATCTTGCATATTACCACTATCATCTATTAGTTGTATTTTTATATGCTTATTTTTATTCGATTCTACTAACTGATTATTTTTTGCTGCTTCTTCACACCACGACCTTATTTCTTCTTCATATTCAGACTTTTCATATTCTTTGAATGATGAAGCAATTGCTGTTTTTTTAAGATTATTTTCAAATCCATATTTTAAAAATTGATAGACGGGTTGTTCTGCTGTTGTTGTATAAATTATAAAATTGTTATAATCCAAAAAATTTGGTGTCGTTAAAATTTTAAATAGTAAATTTGTTTTTACCACATCCTGATCTTCCACAAATAGCTGACAAAACTTTATTAGACAAGTTTGGATGATGATTAAATTTAACTTTCTTTTTATTTAATGGGGGCACTTCACTAATTTTTAATAAAAAGTTTTTATTTTTAAGAAGAAGAAAATTAAACTTCTCTAACCAAAAGATCTATCAAAATCTCTTCACCTCCAAAATTTATTTCGTGTCCTTTCTCATCAGTGATTCTAATGTTAATGTTGTTCATAGTTTTTCTTGTAATAGGGAAATATATTAATGTTTGTGGGAATACATTTAATCTATAACCAATGGGCACAGTAAAAGCTGGAAAACTGAACATTAAATTTGACAATTTACCATTTATATATCCTCCTTCAATAATGTCACAATTACAACAATTGAATTTATTTCAGTTATTTTTGGAATCTTCTCACCTAATGGTAACCTTGACTATAGGTTTGTTTATTAAATCCTAATAGCTTTGACAATGATCTATCATGATTAAAATCAATTTGATGATCTTCGTCTAAAGTAAGAGAAAATTTATTAACTGCCGGTTCAACTGCAAAATGTAGTTGTTTCTTATCTTTAAATGGTATACCTAAATGTCTCTTAATTTCATTTGATATTGATTCAATTTCGTAAGAACCAGGAAAAAAGCTAGTATTTTCCATGTTTTACCTTTATCAGTAGAATATCCAAATTGGTCATTCACATCTTTGATAACGTTTTGAATAGTGTTAAATGTGGAGAAACTAGTCAATGCAATTTGATAATTTTTATTTTGTTCCAAATGTAGAATGGGTTCTAAATTACAAGTGTGTGATGAAGTAGTTGTTATAATTTTTAACGTCGTACTAAATTTTAATGAACCCAAAATCTCTGTTAGATTTTCTAAATGATTATTAATTTTTTCTAGTTCTGCTGATGATAATTCTCTCGAACACATTTTTTAGTTAAAATTTTAAATAAATATTTTTTCCTCTGGAATGAAATATTTTTTTATAAAAAAATTAAAAACAACATATTTCAGCTATACTTTTATAATCCTCTTCATTTAGAATCTTCTTTCCTAAAAGTCTTTTCAATATAGCATGAATTTCATTGAAACTAGAATTATGTCCTTCTTTTATTGCAGATATTAAAATATTTAATATATTTAGTAATTCTTGTGGATCATCTGGTAAGAATACAGTTGTTTCTGTTTTAAAACCTTTTCCTACTTTAAGTCCCATTGATAATAAATTTTCTTATTATTTATAACGTCTAAGAGATTTTGCTGCACCAACTCTATCTAACATAGCTTTATATTTCATGAGATCTTCTACAGCATAATTTTTTAAATCTGCTCCTCTTAAAAGATCAACAAAATTTCTATGTAAACTAAAAGGAGATTTATCTGGTGAAAAAATTAAACCTCGAAAAGGTTGTGGAAGTATTTCTTTTTGTCCGAGATAAAATCTAGGTATTGTTTTTCCATCTATAAATGAAATAGAATGTTCAAATTGCATAGATTTTGGTAATTTCTTATCAAAGTTTGATTCTAGTAATCCATAGTCATCTAATGTAGTTTTGTGAGCTGGATCTGTTATAGTAATTTGTTTATCATTATTTGTAAGTTCTTTTTCAAGATTTGCAGTACATGTACAATTATGCATGTGCAATGTACGTCATCATTTTGGGAGATAAGATGAATGTGCATGTTAACAATCTTGAATTGCACATGCAAAAATATTGTGTAGATATGATACAGACACATTGTATCAATAATCAATGTTACTCTAAATGAAGACCATCAATTTTCTACAGAGTACTTTTAAAAATGAACCTTAAAGCTGACCTTGCAGTAAGTCAATTCTGCAGAAATTTTTTCTGAAACTTCAACATACATGCAAACTAAAAGTCACAAAAAATTAAAGTTCTATCTGACTTCTTTTAGGAGATATAAAAAGAAGTTGATTGTGGGCACACTGTTAATGAGCAACATTTCATGAATCAAAAGATCGTATCTGCCTTAAAAAATAATTTATTATGAACTGTCTGTAGTCAAGTACCTGCAAAGTATGTATTTTGAATTCTAAATAGTTCAGTAAATGCTTATGATCTAGTACGATTCTGATGATGGCCACTTCAGGTGGTCGAAATATTAATTTGGTACTTATTGTTTTCGCAATTTTAATATTTTATTATGTATTACTGAATTGAAAAGGGATTAGAGTATCATTAAAAAGTACCTTCATTTGCTTATTTAAAAGTTAGCAAAATTATAATGCTGCTCAATTACCTACATAATCTTTTCCAATGCTTATATACTGCGTAGAAGATAATTATATAAGTGTAAATCATAATAAAGTCAGCATGATTATTGAACGGTATACTCGTACGTTATCTATCAATTCCACAAAAGCAGTCTCAACCGATGAAAAAATGGAGAAAGTAAAATATTTCATAGCCATTGTTAAAACAAGTTACATTGCTCCCTGTACTTTTATTCCAGAATGAGATAATGTAGTTAAAATAAAAACAAGTAAATGACTGATATTAAAATTAAAGTAAATAAGATGAAGTGATCAATAACGCTGAAGCAAGAACATGATTGATTTAATTAAACATTGCATAATTACGCAATTGTTTAATTAAATCAATCATGTTCTTGCTTCGGCATTATTGATCAGTGTTAACAACCGCCAGGAAACAGCGGACTTCATCTCCAAGATGAAGTGATTATTAGCTATTATTTATCTATAGCCAAATTTATTGAAACCATTACAGCCTCAAAGAAGTGACTGCTATGACTGTTACAGTACGGTTTTGTTGCACAGGAATAGGACCTCCTTTTCGAAGGGCTGTCCCGTAGGTCTGTCTCTTCTGTCACCCGCAATGCCGACTTGAGATGATGTTCATTCATTTTTGCTTGCAGCTACTCATTGTTTATCGGTACTAAAATCAAAAACGGAGATGTTAGCTTTCATTTCCGTTTTCGTTGTTGTTGACGAAAAAACATTGCGTACAAGCCTAACGTGAGTAGTGCTTATATGATATTGTCTTAGATAAAAGAGTCTCTTTTGTCTATGAATATTGTCACTGTTCCTATAATATTTACACTTTTGGACGCAAAAACATGTTGATTTAACTTCACATGTACTTTTTGAATGGCATACAACCAGCTTGATTCTATTAAGGTGCATTATGCTTTTTCACAAGAAATTGATAAAAATACTTGATTTTCAAAAGTCAGTTATTGGACATAATAGGCAATTTCATCATCTCACTCTCTCGCTGAAAAAATTGTCAATGTGTTTTATCGATACAGGCTGCATCATACAGCTCATTTACCGGAAATTTAATCTTGATATCTTTGTGCATCCAAGCGTTCATTGAGTAGGTGTGAAGCACGTCTTAGATGTTCTTGAGATATCATTCCTGATATATTTTGAAGATTGTTGTTCAGTGTATTATGTCATCTGCTTCACCTCTACATTGTTTTGCTGCCTTTAAAGAATGAAGGAATGATGTACGAATTTGTAACGCTTTATTCTCTTTTGTCATCTGTCGAATGGATTTTACATATCCAACGTGTAACTAATGTGGATTATATGACATGCGGAGCTAAAGCTCTGGCTCCTCATGTTGCAATCAATGGTATGCAAAAACGCTCACAGAGTTTACAAATGACAGAACGGAGATTCATATTTTCTACTGTCATTTTTTAAGATTTTAAAAGGAATACAATATTTTTCTCAACAAAATTAATTGGTTTTCATTTTGCAAGAAATTATTCTTGAATGAAAATTAATCCATCATGCGTAATATGATGTGACTTTCAGTTTCGATGGATTTCTGATAATGTAGTCAGATTTTATCAAATTTTGCCGATAAGAATAGCAGGAATTTGACATTTGTTTAAAAGCACTTTTTGAAAATATATCTATTTTGAGAATTTCTTGCAAAATGAAGCACTTTCGTTAATTCAGATTACTTCTAGACCATTGACAAAATCTCGCATTCTTCATTTATTAGGAATATTTCAATCTCAATCATATGATGAGATATCTGATGCCTAGGGGGGTAGAGGTACATGAAGAAAATGATGCCGCATTTAGTGGCTATTCTTGCCATAAATTGATCAATACCTACCGCTATACCAGTGGCGATTTCTCAGGGCAATTTAGGTAAGCAGTGTTTACTGTCAAATTATCACATTAAACCAACTTTTACGGTTTAATTCCTCATGATAGAGAAATGTGTCCTTAAAGTGAATTTTAGAAATTTAATTCTTAGTGTAAGTAATTATTAGTATTTGTCCACAGAGTGGCGAAATCTACATGATGAAAGAAAATTTAATATTAAGAAGATAAACGCACACATGATGTCATCATGCATTGGCATGGAAACATCGTTTGTTGATAATAAACGTCATCCAGTAATAGTATCTCGAGTTGGCAGACATCAGGGTAAAGACTCCTCTCAAATATTACCCAGTGTTGCGGGAATGCTATATCTGTCTTATCTCCTAATGATTTGCTTTGTTCTATAATCGATAAAGATAAGATACATGTTTTGCCAAACAAATTTTGCGCTGAAATGCAAGTTTTGTATAAAACCGATGAGTCTGTTGGTCAGACAGAAAGTGCAACAGGTTTTTGAACCTGTTGACGGGCTTACACTGATGCTTGTTTCACAGGACTGTCTAGGAACGTCGGTCGATATTTGTAGAACGCAGCTTCTCATTGCTTAAGAAGCTGCTTGCAAAAAAATCGACAGCTTAAATCGGAAAGCATTTGAAACATCTCATGCTACGGTAGCGCATGACATCGCTGTCTGCTTGGATTTCAGCGCCTTCTTCAACTTTTTCCAGATGCGACGCTCATGGTGGGTTCTTCATGCATTGGGTTTCCATAGAAACATATTTCTGAGAATTTTCTTTCAATTTTTTGCAATTTGGGGAAATAAATGAAGCATTTTTGGTTTCATGAGGCAACATAAAAATCGCCCAAAATTGGTAAATGACAAACCATGTCGCTTTTCAGAGACCTATCATCAATGTCGATCAAATTCTCGAATAATTCAGTTTCTTGAAAAAATGGAGTTCAAATTTCATACACGTATATCTGTTTATCGCAACAAGACGAGTGAGCTGGCGAAAACAGATTCCAACACCGAGAAGAGCATGCGCTAATTGGGTCTTGTAGTAATGTTGGAGGATGTTAACCGTTGTCCTATGTTTGGGGTGCTTTTTGGCACCCAAGCACTTTTTCGAATGCTCTAACCTTTATTGTATTACATTTCAGCCTCAGATATTTCAAGACTACTACAAATTTGACTTAAATTATCTGGGTAAAGTACTAGAAAAAATAAATTCATAATGTTGGAGATTGATCTAAAAACATGGAAGTCTATGTTTGGGGTGCTTTAGGCACCCCACCAACAATCATCACGGCAACGTACGATCCTCAGTTCTACTGACGTCAACCACAGACCAATTGAGCGTCTCCTCTTCACGATTTCAGGACACCCGTTCTCAATGACAACAATAGACGTTATTGAGACAGCATTGACGTTGTTTTTATTATTAGATCACCTTATACTGCTGCAAAATGTTTCACTCATTGGTTCGAGATGAAAAAAATCGACGAACCACATCTTCATGTGTGTTGTATGCACAGTAGTACATCACAATTGATTTGGCATCTAGACCTAGACGCGCTGCTGCGATCGAAGCAACTAGAAGTTTGTTTTCTTATAGCGAAGACCATGAGATTGATGTTCAAGAGATTATAGCAAACGAAGATTGTGTTGATGACGTGGATTCCGAAGTTACAGATGAAGATGATCAGTTGGACATTGTCGAACAAGAGGAAGATGATATCTTAGATGAAGATTATTTACATCGCTTATCCGAGGATTCAGAGGGAGAGTCTGAATCAGAACCGGTATATACGAATGTTTTTAGATTCTGATTTTACCATACACGTATATATTATGATATACATGTATACTAAAACGAATACCGAATACGGTAATGAATGTCGCTCTTTGTATTGTCTGCAATATGAAAGTGCGACATTCTATATTTAGTTTAGTGTCTGTAAAGGAATATACTAGGCATATACAATTGTAAGAATATTTTCGATAGATCTGATAGTTATGTTTTTCTCATACGTTTATGGATAGCCTACACACAGTCTAATTCACGGTAGTTATGTATAATGAAACTGTACATAGAAAGACTACTACATCTTAGAATATTTTTTTCCAAGGTCACATGGCACACCGGAGCGCATGACTTTCTATCCAACGATAATAATCTATAAGATGCAACTGTAATTGTAGGCCGAGTAACGGTATGCGTACACACGGTACAGTTTCACTTCACTGCAATCTTTGTTGATTTATTGAACGCACAAAAATACCAGATATTGGTCAGAAGTTCAATTGTATAAAAGCAAGTTTCAGTGTGTTGCGTGTAGAGCCTAGATATAGCACATTTTATATATAATAAAGTACTTCGTAATGAAATATCTGTAATGACGATAAACATCATCAAAGCGATAGGCATGAAAGAGTTGTCTAAAAAAGGTCAATATACCCATCCGGTATGTACTCTTTGACTCATAAAAAGCAAAAGACAACGTATAACAGAAGTATATATAACACTATATCGTATATCCTTGCATTCTGTACGAATCCTTTACATATATCAATTGTTATGTATAATCATCATCGTACTTGTGCCAGCTACAACTTGATTATTTCCTTTGCAGGATCTCGACGAAATTTTGACTTCTCGATCACAGAGGAGATGGCCAGAAATTGAGACAGGAGCAGGAGAAGGACGTACACCAAGAAGAAACGTTTGCTATGCCAACCATGGTGTCAGACCTGGAATAAATCCAACCACTCCAAGAGAGGCATTTTTGCTCTATTTCGACGATATAATCAACGAAGCTGTTCGATTTAGCAATCTTGAAGCTAGAAGAGTTATTTCAGCTTACAATCAGAGTAGCAGACTTCGTAAGAGCTGGAAACAGATAACACGCGAAGAAATGGAGTGCTTTATTGGTTTTCACATTATATGTGGAGCTTTAAAAGCGAACTTCAGAAATGTCAAGTCTCTCTGGGCACAACATGACGGACCGCCAGTGTGTCGTGCCGCTATGAGCTTGGAACGCTTCCTTTCAATAAAGCGTTTCTTTCGTTTCGGTGATCGCACAAAGCGAGATGCTGCTGATCCTCTCTCTCCGACGAGGCATGTGTGGAAACTTCTTTCGGAAAGGCTGCTTCAATTCTATACTCCAAAACCTTTCATAACAGTGGATGAACAACTACTTGAATTCCACAGACGTGTTGCATTCAGGCAGTACACCGCCTCCAAACCAGAGAGTACGGGATAAAGATCCTGTGGTCCTGTGAAGCTGATACAGGTAATTTTTTGAAAGGTATCATATTGGAGAAAAGAGTCTTTCTGTTGAAGAGAAAGAAGGCATGCCAGTTACTAAAGCGTTTACAATGGCCCTCGTCAAACCATTCCTCGTCAAAGGCTACAATGTGACGTGCGACAACTGGTTTTGCGAGGTCGCTGAAAAGTTGAATGAGAGAGATACAACATTAGTTGGAACAATGCGATGCGGCATTCCGCCAAAAGCCAAAGACCTGAGCAATCGTCAAAAGAAATCGGCCTCTTACTTCAAATCTGGAGATCTTCTAATGGTATCTTACTGGGATAAAGGCAGATCTCTCGTGATCCTTATTTCTACAATGCACACCTACGCATACAACAATGAAGATGGGCTCCCTGAGATAATATCTTCATACAATGCTACAAAATCTGGTGTGGATACTGCAGACCACATGGTGAGAATATCCACATGTAAGAGAAAATGCAGGAGGTGGACGTATTCGGTTTTCTGCAATATTATTGATGTGACCCTTCTAAACGCATCTATTATTTTTCGTGCACTCCAACCGCCAGAAAATGCAGCGTCATTTCGAACAGAATTCCTTCTCCAATGTGGATATGAACTTGTGGACGCAAGTATTCGCCGGAGGTCTACACACAGATTGATTCCACAAACTCGAATGGCTATGAAACTGCTAGGATATAGCGCAGTTGTTGCAGGTATGAACTCCTCGTCTCAACAACAGCCGAGAACGTGACCACGGAAGAGACGGTGCAATATTTGCCCAAGGAGTGTCGATCACAAAACAACACGAACATGTGATATTTGCGCTGTTCTTATCTGCAAAACACATTCATCTGATGTGGTAAAGTAAAGTGATTGCATGTAGCTTTCTTGAGAGATATACGAGTATACTCTTCCTTGAGCAGCTTGCTTTACGTACATTTACGGTGAGATCATTTCTGATTGATTTATTTGTAATTGTCTTGTCAATAGGCCTATGTACACACAATCTGCTGTAGCCGATATCCAATTTGAAATAAAATATTCGAGGGATATTTGTGTATCATGTAATCAATTATTAGCCTAATTTTTCTATTCTTGTGATACGAGTTGAGATTCTGAAATATTTGAAATACAGTCTTTTACACATGCATTTTAACTAATGTCTCATGGAATTATCGCAAAAATTAGGCATAATAATGCGCCCAATCTCACTTACCGGTAATTCAGTAAAATTTCGTAGAATGTTGCAAATTTTTGTAAAACTATCACGTTGTGATTGTAGGCACAAAAGAAAAGTGGTCAAGTTTATCTAAATCAACGTAGGGGGGTTTGTTAGGGGGGCCTAACATTAAATTTGCTGTAGTGGGGTTCCTGAGGCACCTCAAACATAGACCAGCGATGTTCAAAATTGGCATAGGACAACGGTTAAGTCATTGCAACATCAAAATCAAAGAGGATCTATGAGCCTCAACCACGGTTTTCAAAGCTAAAAAATCCCCACGTAAAGTAACCTTAAGGACATGAAGTCAGTCATAACTATTTCCTCTCCTCATTTAGGCAAGTAAGCATGATATATCGCAAAAGGATATTTCTAAGAAATAATGAGTAATGTTTATGATGCATATTGTATTTGTGTAACATACCATACATCTTATCTATGAGGAAATAATTTGACATAAACTTTTAAAAAGCTGTGATAACGGAGTTTGATTATTTTTCTAAAAATTGATGTAAAATGGTGACTTCAAATTCAAGTGAGGCAGTTACAAAAAGGAATGACAAGAAAGTATACAGAAAATGATATCCTATGCGGCAAATTATGTGGTAATAATATATTGATAAAACTTGGCAATTTAATTTTATTTTGCATTTGATAAGAAAATAATGCAATAGCCAGGGTAATCGATTCTTCGCATTACAAGGCTGCGTGTAAATACATGTGCATGTTGCGTGCATCCAACATTTCATCGTTTTATTTCGTTGATGATATGAATTTATCACTACATGTGAAAAACTATGTATCGGTCACTCTTTAAATCAGGACAGCATATTTTTCGTGTCACAAGAGTTTGTAGAATCGCCTTAATCCGTAGCCCCAAGACATTACTTGAAATTACTCCAAAACTAGCTCGTACAGCATTTTTCTACTCTTATTTCTTTTTTGTGTCGCATCTCTGATGTCTAATTGAAATGTACTTAAATTTGGTTCATGGAAACATCAGAAGGCGTTGACTTTTACTTATCAAAAGTGCTCTTTGAATATCGAGAATTTTTGTCAAATTCTGATAAAATTAAGTACTTAATCAACTCAAATTACCCTTCACCATTGACAAGGTACAAATGAAGTTTAGTTCATCATGAATGATAGCAATAATCTTTAACACTACTCACAATAAATTTTTAAACATTATTGTCGGTTTTATACTGCATGTAGTGAATCCAAGCATGAAATGAAAATGATTGCATGACAATCACAATATTCCAGCAGACTATTTTATAATTTACATAATCATCAAGAACCTCTACTTGAGTTGTACTCAGCATGGTTTATGTAGTTATGAAACATTCTCCCTGTAGTGCCTTGAGACGTTTTTATGCGATGACCGATTTAAACACATCGCTTATCAAGGTTATCAATGGTCATCAAATATCTGCTGACCCTCAAAAAATCAATTGCTTGAAAAAACGGAATTCATTTTCAAAACTGCCTGCTTACTACTCCGTGGGAACGAATTTTGCAAAAAGCTGGTGGATGATATCTGTAGGTACATAATATCATGCTGCAGTTCAGTAATAATTCCAGCATAATCTCTTGCGAAGTGTTCCGCGACATCTATCTTAATTGCTATTTTCTCAAGTTATCCCAGGTTAACTCTGCCTCTACCACCGAGGCTCCTTTTCTCTCTCACCTCCTTACTATCGCTCACATAATGGCCAAGCTATCTAACAAATAGAACTGTATAAGGGGTGCAGACTTAAGCCTACTTTACACTAGCAGTCGCTGCAGTTACAGCAGACGAGTGACACGCCCGTCACGTGATTGAAACGCAGCATGACATAGCTATGAAACATAACTGCATGTGCAGCACCTAATTTACATTGCGAATAGCAAGACAGCAAGTCAGTTACTGCACGGTCCAACCAAAGTGAGTCATGGAAACAAAAACTAGAGAAAATAAACCAATCAGATGACACTATGATTGCAGCAGGCTGTAATAGACTTCGTTTTAATCGCTGAACTGCCACTGCAGCATTGACCTCTTGTTCTGTGTCAGAACAAATTACGATAAACGTCATAACGAGGTCATCTCCGTCATCTGCTGCACTGCACATGAACCACCAGTGTAAAGCAGGCCTAACTTTGTCACTGGTGAAAGTGTGGAGAATCGGTTTATAACAATTTGCATGGCATCTCCTGACATACAATAATTTACAGCAACAACACATATTTGAATCATTTCTTAGCGCTTCTTATGACATTTATGAAAGATGTAGACAATTTTTGATTTAAGCTTTCATGAATCAAAAACATATCCCTTTAAACAGATCGGACTGAATATGCAATGTATTTTCATTTGTCGAAAAATCAGCTAAAATTAGCAAATAGGCATCTATCAATGGCAACTTACTCGCCACCAACCGTTTGGATATTTGACGCTTTTCTAAATAAATAAGGGGACTTCCACATCTTGCGAAAATTTTTACCGCGAAATTGAGTAAAAAATATATCTATCCACAAAATCGATAACTCACGTACCAGATAATATCTTGATTTCAGCGGGTGACGCTAAAACAGGGCAGATGATCATTGACATTGAAACGAACATGCACGAATTGTGTTGTTATGTGATTTAGGAGACGACTGCGTTAAACTGAATTTGGCAAAGAAGTGTCAACTTCCTCTGTACTTAAGATCATGAGTCATCGACTTTATCTTTCATTATTTATAGATAAAAAATTAAACTGTCAACGATATCTAAAACGCTATTTTGCAACCTTTATCCACATGGAAGTGCTTTTACGATTTTGACACAACTTCAGATTGCCTTCTACTAAAAGAAGAACAGAATGTAATAAGTGTGATTGAAATTCAGATTTGCATTTCTGTCGTTGAAACTTAATGTGACCTGTAACAAAACATCGTGAATTTTCAGCTTTGAAATTGTAGCGGTGTCATCAATCAGCCTTAGTTGCGATGCACGCTAACAGATGGTGTACAGCTGCTGCTCTCCTTGATTTTAACATCTCTCTTTACTTCACTTTCCACTTGTAATCTCTTCGCCTTATCTTAATTACCTTTCCATCCTGTCACTTGGCGAATGTAATGCTGATGATAATATTAACACAACTATTCTGACTGCGAGACAAGACGGTGTTCTAAAAACTCTCTCCGGGCTGTTAGAGACTAGAATAATTTACCTTACTACAATCATCATAGACATTACCAACAACCTCTACAAATTGGCGCCCAACTAAAAATCATGACCGACCCAACTCAACTCGCCGCTCTAAGTGTGAAGCTACCTTCCTTCTGGTCCTCCGACGTCGAGCTGTGGTTCTCACTCTGCGAGGCGGAATTCGACGTCTGTCGAGTTACCAAGCAGGAAACTATGTTTGGCCACATCATTCGCACACTCCCTCAAGAGATCGCTCAAGAAGTTCGCGACCTGATCGTTTCTCGCCCGATGACCGATCAGTATGATGAGCTGAAGGCTGCCATCATCAAGCGAACCTCAGTCTCCGAACACAAACGGTTGCGTCAGCTACTCAGCGAGGAGGAGCTTGGTGATCGTAAGCCTTCGCAACTCCTGCGCCGCATGCGTCACCTGCTGGGTCACCGCAACTTCGATGAAGGACTTCTGCGACAACTCTTCGTTCAGAGACTCCCCCTCCATGCTCAATCCATTCTCGCTGCCTCCAAGGACTCCATGCCACTTGAAGATGTTGCAGACATAGCTGATCGAATTCTCGACGCTCCAGTTCCTCTCCACGCCGCGGTCGCTTCAGTCAACCGCCCTGACAGTCTCAGCGACCGACTGGATCGCTTGGAGAAGACAGTGAACCGACTTGCTGAACGCATCTCCTCCTTGTGCGCTACTAGGAACTCACGTGAGCGTTCTAAGTCCCGGGACCGTTCTAATCGTCCTGTTGGCGACCGTCCTGATGTGTGCTGGTACCACCGAAAATACAGCACTGCAGCTGAGAAGTGCATTAAGCCCTGCAGCTTCCAATCGGGAAACTCCTCGGCCCCGCAGTAGAGGTGGCGGCTGCCACGGGCCCTTCATCTCCGAGCTGCCGACTTTTTGTTTGGGACCGCTACTCTGGCACCAAGTTCCTGATCGACAGTGGTGCTGAGGTCAGTGTCCTTCCTCCTACGACTGCTGATCGTCGAAATGGCTTCCGTGGTGAACCTCTCTTCGCAGCTAATCACGCCATCATCTCAACCTTCGACCAGCGATCGTTGACTTTGAATTTGGGACTACGGCGTACCTTTCGGTGGATTTTTGTGATAGCTGATGTCACTCATCCTATCATCGGAGCTGACTTCCTCAGCCACTTCCACCTCCTGATTGACCTGAACCACCGTCGCCTTCTGGACAGCTTTACAAGCCTTTTTGTTCTTGGCACCACGGCCAACGGTGTTCAGCAGCTCAGTCCTCTCCTGACTCATCCGTCTGCGCCTGCCTCTCAATGTCCTTATTTGACTCTCCTACGCCAGTTTCCTCGATTAACGAATCACTCCCTGCATGATGACGCTGCCAAGCACAATGTGACTCACCACATCCGCACCACAGGCCCTCCAGTTTTCACTCGCCCTCGCCGATTAGCACCGGACCGTTTGCGTTGTGCTAAAGAGGAGTTCCAGCACATGCTTGAGATGGGTATCGTTCGTCCGTCCGATAGCGCTTGGGCCTCTCCTCTGCACATGGTCACCAAGAAGTCTGGCGATTGGCGCCCTTGCGGTGACTACCGCGCTCTCAACCATGTGACTGTACCTGACCGGTATCCAGTTCCCCACATCCAAGACTTTTCGTCCAACCTCAAAGGCAAGACTGTGTTCTCATCCATCGACTTGACTCGTGCCTATCATCAGATTCCTGTCGAACCTGATGATATTGCGAAGACTGCAGTTACAACTCCTTTCGGTCTTTTCGAGTTTACCAGGATGCCCTTCGGTCTACGCAACGCAGCACAGACATTTCAACGCTTCATCGACGAAATTTTACGTGGTTTTAACTTCGTATTTGCCTACGTTGATGACCTGCTAGTCGCTAGCTCCTCACCGGAAGAGCACCAGTACCATCTCAGAATGCTGTTTCAACGCCTTGATGAGTACGGACTCATACTGAACCTGTCTAAGTGTGTTTTCGGTGTCTCATCAATTACCTTTCTCGGACACAAGATCGACTGTCATGGAATAGCGCCCGTCGAAGACAAGGTCACTGCTATCTCGAACTTTCCCCAGCCGAACTCGATAGCTGAACTCCGTCGATTCCTCGGCATGATCAATTTTTACCGCCGCTTTATCCCTCGATGTGCAAGTCTTCTACAGCCCCTAACCAATCTGCTCAAAGGCGCATCCAAGTCCCTGAGTTGGTCCTCCGAAGCTGAACAATCCTTCAACGACGCCAAACGTGCCCTCACCAGCGCTACTTGTCTGGCTTTTCCCGATCAATCTTCACAGTTGGTACTCGCCGTCGACGCGTCTAACTTCGCTGTTGGTGCGTCTCTGCAACAGTTGACAGACAGTGAACTTCAACCGCTTGCATTCTTTTCACGGAAACTATCCGACACAGAGTCCCGGTACAGCACTTTCGGCAGAGAGCTGCTGGCCATCTACCTTGCAATTCGCCATTTTCGCCATTGCTTAGAAGGTCGGACCTTCACCGTACTGACTGACCATAAGCCACTCACTTACGCTGTCGCCACGTCTGCTGATCGACATTCCCCGCGAGAAGTCCGACACCTAGACTATATTTTGCAGTTTTCTTGTGACATTCGACATGTCAGCGGTAAGAATAACATTGTTGCTGATACTTTGTCACGGGTGGAAGTCTCAGCCATCACTCGTCCTTCCTGCCCTACTCATGAAGAAATCGCCAACGCTCAACGACAAGACAGCGACCTGCAAGGCTACCGCAACAAGCATGACACTGGCCTACAATTGCAAGACATACCCATTCCTTCGTCTACTCGATCAGTGACTTGTGACCTCTCTACTGGTTTACCTCGCCCCTTTATCCCAACTGTCTTGCGTAGAAGAATATTCGACGTTATTCACGGTCTCGCACATCCTGGCATCAAGCCCAGCATCAAACTGGTATCCGAGCGCTTTGTTTGGCCTGATATGAAACGCGATATCAGACAATGGACTCGCGCCTGCATTCCCTGCCAAAGGTCGAAGGTCAACCGCCATACGCGTGCTCCCATCGGCACGTTTTCAGCACCGGACGCTCGCTTTCGTCATGTCCACATTGATCTTGTCGGACCGTTTGCTCCCTCCAACGGTTACACTTACATCTTAACCTGCATCGACCGTTTCACGCGATGGCCTCAAGCTATCCCTATAAAGGACATCACCGCATCAACGGTTGCACGCGCTTTCGTGGAGCGCTGGATCTCCATGTTTGGCGTTCCTGAGATCATCACAACTGATCGCGGTCGACAGTTTGAGTCTGCTTTATTTACTGACCTCACTCAACTTCTGGGATGTACTCGCATGCGAACAACGGCGTATCATCCGATGTCAAACGGGATGGTGGAGCGTCTACATCGCCAGCTCAAAACCGCCCTCAAGTCACAACCCTCGCCGCAGCATTGGACAGACAATTTGCCTATCGTTATGCTCGGTTTGCGGTCAGCCGTCAAAGCCGACATTAATTGCTCCCCAGCTGAATTGACTCTCGGCACCACATTGCGTTTACCTGGTCAGTTCCTCAGCAGTGATCATTCCCAGTCACAGCCTGATGCAAACGGAACGGACGCTTGTGATTACGTCACAAAACTTCAGTCATTCATGCGAGAGCTGAAAGCCCCGTCTCCACGCCCTCAGTCCAAGCCAATTTTCTTTCCCAGCGAATTGGCAACATGCAGTCATGTTTTCATCCGACACGATACTGTGCGCAAGCCGCTTCAACCTACGTACGACGGACCGTATCTTATCCTCAGTCGGAGCGATAAATTTTACTGTATCTCCAAAAACGGCCGCTCAGAGACAATTTCCATCGACCGCCTCAAGCCCGCCCACTTAGATATATCAAGTGCTGACACTCCTACTCCGACCACGCGCTCTGGCCGGCACATACAATCTCCCGCTCGTTACGTTCCAGGATGAACATCTTTATTCTACTACGGCATCGCCTTGACTGACGTAAAGGCTGGGAGGGGAGTACTGTAGCGGTGTCATCAATCAGCCTTAGTTGCGATGCACGCTAACAGATGGTGTACAGCTGCTGCTCTCCTTGATTTTAACATCTCTCTTTACTTCACTTTCCACTTGTAATCTCTTCGCCTTATCTTAATTACCTTTCCATCCTGTCACTTGGCGAATGTAATGCTGATGATAATATTAACACAACTATTCTGACTGCGAGACAAGACGGTGTTCTAAAAACTCTCTCCGGGCTGTTAGAGACTAGAATAATTTACCTTACTACAATCATCATAGACATTACCAAAAACCTCTACAAAATGAAATCCCGTAAATTCATTGCCAAATAGAAACCTGTTATCATCTTCATCATCAGATTGTCTCTAATGTCAAGAATAATATGATATCAGCATGAAGATGTACGCAGCACTAACAGTGATCAAATCCCTTGAGACGAATCCCACATGTGAAGGGAGAAATTCTGAATTGGATCTCTGACACACGCCAATTATCATATTTCCTTCCTGTCTCATCTGTCTATCTTTGAAAAATCAGGATGAAAAAAAGATTGAAAATCCAACTGAAACATTGAAAATATAGTTTACTATAGTGTAAACCAGTCATGGACAAGAGCTGGGATGGATTGGACTGTACAGGACGGCTGTGCTGTGCTGGGCTTGATTCGGCTACGCTGAACTGAATTATGTTGGTCAGGGTTGGACAGGGTTGGACAGGGCTCGATTGTAGTGGACTGTGATTGACTGGGCTAAGCTGGACTGGGCTACACAGGGATGGACAGTGTTTGATTGTACGTAGCTGATTGGATTGTTCTGAACTGGGCTGGACTAATAAGCTGTGTTTGTTGGACGACGTGATACATCAATTTCTCTGTAGACTGGAAGTCTTATCTGAGCTGATTCTGGGATTGTCAGCATATGTAAGCCTGCTTTGAATGCTATCTTGCAGTTTTCCGCAATCATTTGCTGATATCAAGGATTTAAGAGAACCCTGCAGGGCACATGTGACTACATGCGTTGAAAGCGCAGACAACAGTGAACCATAATGGCTAATTTCTGAGCAGTTTATGTTTATATTGAGGAGGAAAACAACTTACCCGATCTTTCCAAGCATGTGATTTGCCCTTTGATTAAAGAAGAGTGATGTCGATACGCCAGAAGGTTAATTCGTTCGGCACAAGACCTCAAAGCGATGGGCCTAAACACAGTAATAAAAGTAGCCTCTGACATATGCACGCACACACACAAAATGACCAACACAAGTTCAGACCATTTTAGTGCAAAATAGTCGCTTTCGGTTTTTTAAATCCGAGGTTTGCTTCGGTTTTTAGCTAGCCACTAAACACATAATAGGACCTAATTGTTTAAGATTACCTGATATCCAAATAATTTGTGTCACCTCAGACAGCAACCTTCTTAGTTCGCCAGCAATGGTAAAATATATTTTTGCAATATATTTACGTTCTGCTAATATAACTCAATCAGAATTTCTTAAGCAGATAAATACTATGTTCGTGTTTAAGCAATTCACTGAAAACCAACACATAGTTCTGCAATTTTTAGATTTGATTTGGCATTGTTTCTTTGAACAGTCAATTATTCAAAAATTGCATTATCCCTGGTATACATGTATGTCGGGAGAAATATGAACCAACTCGGCCTTAGTGCAATACGAGGGGTGATTGATAAGATTCGCGGCCTGACATAGAAAGCTTAAAGCCAGGCCATTATGCACATGTGGATTGATACAATGGAATGTGCTGACGGCGCATGACGAGTGATCAGTCGATCCGGTGAACTGTTGGTAACCCTAGTAACACGCTTCTGACGGCCCCACGCTGGCTCAGGAATGGGTCATATGGGCTGTCGTGGGCACCACTTTTTTGAGGATTGGCAAGGTGAGGGCACCACTTGAGGTGACCCATGCCCAATAAAACCCTCACCGTACCGGCGACTGACGGCATCTCTAAATATTTGCCCCATAAGCCACAATTTCGCCAGTAGCACGTCGATGCTTATAAATTTAGCCAGCCGTTTATGCAGAAATATCCATAACGATGAAAGTTATGACATGTAGTAAGCCATAATTGTCATCATATGAATAATGCTATAAGTGGCGATTGCACAGCATGTATGGTAATGCAGGATTTGAATATCGATCAGTGTCCCCAATCAATCAGCAACATTATCATGGAACAGATATTTTATTCTTCTATATTCCCGTATTTTGTGAGTACTAACGGAATACACTTGTTTCATCCTTACATCATACAGAGTGAGGCTACTTGTTGACGCTGAAATCTCCCTTCATTTTCTGTTTATGAAGACATTTTTGAAGCACAACGGTACTCTATTAACTTACGGCATATTTAGAAGCTTTGGGTATATTTTGTTTAAGTGCTCATATTTCAAATAGATATATTTCGGTTCTGCAAGCCTGTGGATTCTTGGAAAACGTTTGTCAGACTTACTTCCTAATCCGCTATTATACATCATTACCGACTGACTGGTGCGGAGGCAAGTATTGATTGAGCTTTGTGCTGCTGCTAGTAAGAATAATACAACAAGTACATGTAATGGTTATTGCATAGTAAGCTAGGTCGAGTACGCTGGGCGTTGTCTTCCAAACTTGTGGTAGTTTATTGTCTTGAAAGAGAATTTCATTGACAAACTCATAACGTCACTTTGTGTAGAAATTGCGTAATGAAGCTTGTCAGATGGTCGACCTGTTTGATACAGACGAGAAAGTTATTAGTTAGGCTAAGAGAAACCTGGGCAGACGCTCCACGAGTCTGAAATATGACATTGCGCAACGTGAAAAGGGAAATCTGGATTTTCATGATATTCATGCAGCTTTTCATCCAACGCTATCACGTGATGAAATTTTACTTGGTGAAAGTAACTAATTGAATGAGTAAACGAGACTTCAGTTGTCGCCATAGCGAAGACGGCCTGCTCTGATCAACAGCACGTGAAGCCGGTAAGCAAGTCATTGTCTCGTGTCAGAAATATACTGGGGTGTATTTTGTGTCTAAAAAATACTTCGGCAAGAAGTTGGCGGATACTATTAAAGTCGCGGCAATTATTCATTGATAAAAGTGATTAGAAGCTCATACACGTATGATAAAAAGTAGACATTTACACCATTTCCATTTATATAAGTAATCACGCAGTACGTACGGGTTCTGATTCATCTGCATAGTCAGTCATCGTAATTGCAGCTTGATAAAATTGCAAGAAGTTTCTGTGGAAGTTCATCAACTCAAATATGTGATTAAGCGCTTTTGCAGTTATAGATGAACGTTCCTTCTATGAAAGGAACACCTTCATAAGTGCCCGTTTGTAATGAATACGAGAATTTTTGCGAAAATATATGAATCATTTGTTTGCAATTCATGAAGATTTTCAATGTAAATCCATTCAATTTTATGAAATGCACCATCAGAATCTTTGTAAGTAAGAATTTGATAGTCATGCAATAGATTTCTCATTAACTTAAGCAAATGAGACGCATCAAAAATTCACTTCGGTTGGCCTATTAACGGTTGTCCTGCCCTAGAAAAAATTTTGCTTCACCTGCTCAGCAGGGTCTCCCGGACAATCATTACTCTAATGTATTATTGTCACTTTGATGCAAACTAATCGACTCAATTTAATAAAGTCATAACTTTCAAAGCACACCATTGCTTAGTAACATTATTTTGAAAACTGAAATGATCCGTCACATATTCAAAGTGCAGTTTAAAACTCCCGTTTAGGTCTGCCATCTGCAAGTTATTAGAAAGAATGATGTACAATTTAGCATATCCATATCAGCACTTCAATGGGAAAAATTGAGTTTGATGATGACAATTAAATCGCATTCTATGAATGCAGCAAAACTTTTGTACCGAAAGCATAATTACATGACAAATCCATAGATTCAAAATATGTTCATATGTTTGTATTAGCGTGTGCACCTCATCATGCTACCGTACCTGTACTCTGCTTCTAGAATATGATCACAATATACATTCCTTTTCTTTCGGAAACGTACTCACAATTCCTGATGGTGACATCTCCACTTAACATTTTCCACTGATCGGATCTTCTTTCTCACAGGCAGGTGTCAGAATGAGCACCTACATCATATGATGCAAGCATCTGCAGGTAGACCTAACACCAGGATGGAATCTTCATATTGCATCGTCTGTCTAAAAGCACACCAATTCGGCCAGTTTTGTCGTCTAACTGTTGGCCATGTCATCTTCGAAATCAACTGCTTCAATATAGCGGGAATTCGACACGCCGGCTGTCTCATTTTGGCCTACTCCTCACAAGTGACGTTCATCTGAGAACAGTTTCGCTAGAAGAAACGTCAACATAGTGCAGTTTCATTCATCAGACCAACAGCTGATCATCATGCAGTGCTAGCAAAGCTCACACATCAATAAATATTCTAAGGGAGCGCGGATTGTAGAGAGAACTTGACAGATTCCGTAACAGGGTCCAGGCAGGTGAAGCACTTTTAGGTCGTAGCATTAAAACAAATAATAATTGGCGGTTCAAACTTTACATGTGGCTTCACTGTGTCAGTTCATGAAAAGTCACGGAAGAGCTTTGGGATAGGCTATATTCATTAGCCTATTTACACTTCTACAGCTGATTGAATATTGAAAAGTCCTGAAAAACCTTGCAATGCAGGACAGCCGTTAAAGAATTGGGACATGAGATGTTGGAACGATCTGGAGGTGCGCGACGAGGTATTTTTAGTGTCGTGTTCAATTAGGACGGATAACCATAAAAAACACTGGGAACTGCATTATTTTTCAAAAGAGGTTTTCGTCTGAAACTGACTTTCTCACCTTGCCTTCCCCGAGATACCAAGTTATCTTCATAATCGCTGTAAACGAAGTGAGCACTACATACGAATGAGATGTTTTTAACGGGAATGAATTTCTTTCTCTATATTTTACTCAGTCAAGTTTTGAGAAGATCGGAATTACTACACAGAAACAAATGAAATGATAATGTTGAAAATTTTATCGCTCGATTTTAGCAGCGAGGAACACAACATGACACATATATCCTCTGAATAATATCAGTCAAAAACAAAATTACAAGTTATATTACTTATATTATTTACTTCAATTGCGAAGACTCCTACAAGTTGTCAAAACATGTCAATCAAGAATTTAGTACTTCAATGATAAAAGAAAAATGTGGCCGTCAAATTTTGATCTCTTCAAATATCGATTCAACCTGTGGCATGCCTAAGGTACCGCACATTTGTTAATTTAGCAATTGAACACAATATTGCATGATGTAATTCAAGCAAAACATTGTAATTTACTGGTCTTTCATGCTTTGCTGCTGGCTAACTCCAATTTCTTGCCCAAGTATTTTCAGTGGCCGTCGATGTAAACAAGAAATCGCGGCTTCAGTGCAAGTAACGGTGAATGAATGAAAGCGGGAAGTCTTTCCCTAATCTAGTTCTGTGGTTGTCGTACGCTGTGGTCATTTCTCTCCTTCTCGTGGAATAATATTCTAACCACAGAATTAGATTCTGTGATTCTAACCTATTCCTAGCGTTGTTCTTTTTAGGCTTGCAATATAGTTTCCGCGTTGTCTGATGTATGATTCAGATTCTTTGAAGTATATATTAAAGCAACATGAATGATGTTTACTTTTGTTCACTTCCGTCATGTTTAAATTTCGTGTTTATGTTTAACTGCTGTGCAGATCACACAAGCCGTTTAATAAATAATTTCATAAAAAAGTTGAACCATTTTCATATGCAGTTTTCGTGTTGAATTTAATTTCTTAAGTGGTCAGTTGTGGCCAGTAGGCTTTCCGAAAGATAATTGAGAGTTTTCTTTGATGCAGGATTTTAGCATGAAGAGGACCGAATTTTTCCATGAGAACTGTCAAACAGTGTGAGCTATCATTCAGCTTCATCATGATGTTAAGATTTGTTGAATGTACAAAAAGATACAGTGCTAATAACATTTACCGAAAAAAAGTTATGTCTTCTGCTAGATTTGTTATTATTCGTTCTGTCACGGATGTTTACATGTAGATAGCAGTATTTTAAAAATTCACATGCTTTCCGCATCATATTTTGCCGCAGTTATGCCTTATCTAGTAAGAATTTACTTCGGACTTCCTGCAGGCAATGTTGTGAAACATAACATTCTTATCGCCGTGGTTTTTAGTTAAGCAATTTAATTTCCGCGGGATCTGATATGCCTATTAGATTCTTTGAAGTAATTATTAAAGCAGTCTGAATGATATTTACCTTTGTTCACTTCATCATATTCAAATGGCACGTATATATGTTTAAATGTTATGTAGATCATACATTTACTTTATGTTGCACACTGATGTCAATATGCGAACTTCACAAGACGATCAATGACTTACAACCTTTGGATGTAACTTAATCCTTTAATTGTAATGTTTCAGAAACTCAATTAAGACTGGTTGAGGGGCTCAAAGTCTCAAATTTCAGCGCCAACTTTCAGGCTACCTTCTATAGGCTAGGTCTAGAGATTTCGTCTTATCGGCATTGGGGTGCACTTCTACGCGTAGAAGTAGTGAAGAAAGAAATTGTTGCGATATGATGCTTTCCCCATCATATTTTGTCACAGTGGTGGAAGAGAGTGAGATCGGCTGACACCAATCTTTTCTGGATTGGTGATAGGAAAAGCAGAGGGTTCCTTAAAACGTAGAGTGAAAGAGAACCGAAATGCCGCCCACCGGTCAATCATATTCTCGCTAAGTAGCTCTCAAAGTGTAGAATCCGCTTTTCTAGTAAAATATTAAGTGGCCGAATATCTCTCTTCTAAAAGGTATCAATATGCCCCCATTCTTTAGTTTAGGAGTTAGGGAAATTGTTGTTGAAATTTAAAGTTGATATTCTTGATTTATCATTAAAAGTAGGTCTAATCGCCATCCACTGTGCTGAGAAAATTCGCTGAAATGCTAGGTATACTCAACAAAAGTTATGTCTCCTATCACTATTATTAGGTCGAATGACGGAATTCTATATTAGTATAAAAGTTACGCCATTTTATGGATAGCTCTACCTTGATTCTCGAAATTATAGTTTAGTCGAAGTTATAGTTATTTTGTCGAAATTTAACTAACTTTTTAATTGCAAATCTCGAATTTACCCGGGTATGACTGCGACTTTAAATAGGGAGTTGTGTCGATGTTGACATATGTGAACTAGGGATTCTAATGATTCCTGATATTGGATGAAATGCCAGCTATTCAGGTCTATTCTATTTTTCAACTGAATTTGGAACTCAATATTTAATCATTCTATTTACATTGTGCATATTTTCATTTTCGTGGCTTGCTTCAAGACATCCCATTTACGTATACATTTTTGTCTGACACAATGTTCTGCCACTGTGTGATGAACATGCACTATTACTTCATCGCAGTTACTTGTGCATATTTTTAAGGATTGATCCATATTGCCGACATTAAACACAGTAAATCTCGGCTCAAAGCAAAATTATTTCAGGTTCTCCAAATTCTCAAACTCCGTGGACGACAGTGGATAAATCATCGCGGTTGGTCATAACATCAACTCATCACTGATTTGGCCAAGTGTTCAAAAATTTTGTTGCCGAAAATGGAATTACTATTGAATCTCTCATTTCGACTTGAAACCCTGTCGGGCCTTGAGAGAGGTGAGCATGAAATAAGTAAGTAGTACTAGATTTCGTTGCACTGGTATATGATAATTGAAATGAAATCTGCTCGATATGAAATAATAGCTTGAATTTGATGAAATCGACTTCGAGCAGTTCGAGAATTTGAAGCTGGTAACTTGTAATGGTGTCTATTATTGCGGTAAATCAAGAGTGCCCAGATTCATCAAAATAAAAAGCATTTCCATTCTTTATTTAGATTATATGGCTGTCGGCTTCCAGACGCATATTGATTTTAATCAATCTACTCATTCATTAATTCTTTTAATCTTGTGAAATTTACTATTAAATGTACGATATACACGGTTATGAATTGCTTGATTTTAAAATCTTCCTACAGATATGCCTAATTGCATACTTGCCAGCTGGAAAATCAAAAATAGGCCTACTTATTCTGGTTATCTTACATTCAACTTTCCCTGTATTGACCTCGCAGATATGGAATTTCTGCAATGAAATCTCTCATTAGTAGAACTGTAAATGCGGAGGGGCCGGCCTATAAGACATAGAAATTTTCTTCGACCATTCATTAAAAATGCATGGAATTATAAAGCAACTACTATATACTATGTCGTTGAATCGAAATCGCGGTCTAGGCGATCCTAGGCATCTTGGGAGATGTAGCAAAAGTAGACTACCCGTGTTCTATTTCATTTCAACTGCCCAGGGCTCTTCTATAAGAATCATTTTTCAATTTGCTTTACAAAGCTCGTGCTAATCAGTGTCAATGACATCTGCTAGAACATTGGTTTTAGGCTCTAAAATTGCACAATGATAAAGATTCTTAACTATAATGCTTATTAGATTGAAGAGCTTTGCCGTTTCCATAAAATATGACCAGTGCGGGAACTTAATAGACACGTAAATATTTTAATTAACGGTAGCAAGGAAATATTCGGTCGCTGAAACTATCTAATTAAGCCTAATTTATTCTAGGTCCGTCGTCTCTCCGTTATCGGTGGAAGGAATGAATCTGAATTGGTGAAAAGAATATTCGACACGCTGTTATCGCACAACGTACAGTTGCAGTGCAACTTAGATGGGAGGATCGGATCCAAAGGATTTAAGTTTGGGTTGAAAGGCCCATTCTTACAGCTAGTTTTCGGTAAGTTAAGATGTCAAGACTAAAAAACAAACCCTGAATTAATGTCTGCTTTGTTGCATGTTAACATGATTAGATGCACATTACTAGTGGTTATTTGATTTCTGAAGTCTTCAGTTATAATGTTTTGTTTTTTTTTTTGTTATAATTTTCGTTTATCTAGTTCATTCAGTTTTCGTTATTGTATTCGGTTTTGTGTATTTTTAATATTTCATTATTGTTTGATAATTGAAAAAGACTGTGGAAGCATTATTGGAAAATTACCGTCATTTATTTGATTAGCATTTAGCAATTTTAATTGTGCAAATAATGCTTCTCAGTTACTTGCATAATACATGTATTTTCAATAAGTTTGTAGCCAGAGTAGAAATGATTGTATATGTATAAATAGTAAACAAAACATGATTATTGTACTGTTCTACGAAATTTATCAGCTTCTCAAAAGCAGTTTCACTCGGTCAAAAGAAATTAATATAAAATGAATTGAAGTAATTTTTCAGCCAAATTCATTGAAGCCGTCAAAGCATATTTGCAAGAAATCCCTGTCACAAAAAGGTTTTGTTGCACCGGAATTGAGCCTCCCTTTCGAGGTGCTGTCCCGCAAGTATGTTTCTTTTGTCCCAGTAATGATGCCAGCTGGTCCAGTAATGGATGCAATCTCTCACATCTTAAGATACATAAATTCGTCTAGTCTAAACGTGGAATTTCTTTGAAAATGAGGGTCTTTCAATATTCAATTGTTGTAGGGACTCCATTATCATGATGGTAGACCTAATAGCAAAAAAGCAATTTGTATTTAGACGGGCGCTTTTCCACGAGGCATGATTATGGTGGTCGATGACCATCTGAAAGCTATCAGGCTCATGGGGTCACTCCAACAACTAAACGTGGAAGTTGTAATCACATTGAAATTCTATCTATGTATACAGTGCTTTCATTCTTTACATATGCGCAATAGTTTACCTGCATAAATTTACTCGGCCTGCGTAAAAAATGCAAGTTTGCCGCGTATGACCATTGAGAGGCAGTTTTTGAGATATATTGTACAATGCTTTGATCGCGTTGTTCTAATAACAATAGGGACTGTAGGAGTGGTTGTGAGTATACAATAATGTATTTGTTTCTTCTATACCATTGGTTTCAAATTTGCCATTTTTATGAAAATTATCATATCTAGAAAATTAATTGAGCTATTTATCGGTTCTTTTTTATGGTAAGATGAAGTGATGAATCAACAGCATTAAACCGTTTTAAAAAAGTGTGGGTTTCGGTTGCAGACCGAAAAGACAGTTAAAATGTCATCAATGTACTTTATGTAAAAACCGACATTGCTTCCTATAATGTCTAATGAGAATTCAACTACAGGAGGTTCAATGGAGGTTCCCATGCTCATTTCTTCTTTTTGCGGGTAGTTTTCATAGTGAAGCAGGTCTATTATTATCTGCTTGGATAAACAAATACGTGAAAGGTTGACTCCCTTCTAAAATCGTTTCATATTGATATCCCGACAAAGGCAATTTTAAAGTACTCATTTATTGAAAATTTTGTTTATGAAAATACGGTATTCATATAGCGCACAATACAAAAGTTTCAAGGTGCTCAATGTACGCTCTCCTTACTGACTTCCCCGTTTTTCGTCCTTGTCCACGCTGAACGGGGGTCAGTTAGCGCGGTCCATACACAAAAATTGTTCAACCATTCTACATGAAGTCATTTCTTCTTTCGCATTATTTTATGACTAATTGTAACAAATCACAACCACCTTCCTTGCATTGATTTTTCTTTCCTTTAAGTCCTGCATATATTGCATCATTGTTATTGATCGTTGTCACGGTCACTGATGATGGCATCTTGTCTACTGAAACATATCTGCGAATACATTATCTCCGATGAATTTTAATCAACTGGGATCGTCATATCCACCGGATGTTGTAAACTTTTATCTTGAAATATAAAAACGACACCATTTCAGTGACATAGCAGCTATGTGGGTGTAAAATGGTGCCATTTCCGTTACAGATTTTGTGAAGAAACAGCAGTTTCCAACGATAACTTCCAAGAATTTTGAGGAGATCTCCAGCAGGTATATGCGTGGTACAAGGGACCGCAAAGGTGGGCGGCGACAACGAGAGTTTAGATGAAGGAGGCGGAGGCCCAAGTGCAGTTAAGTCACAGTGATTTATCTGACTCGGACTAAGTGGACTCGGACTATTGAGTGGTCTTCTCTGACTTTCACTTTCATAGATGCGCTACGCGCGCCACTAGCTTTTTTTATAGTTTCATTGATCACATCGCCTGATGAACCGTTGAATTTCAAGTTTTATTCAACTTATTTTTATGAAAATGTTCATTGAGGCTATAAAGCTTTATGACAAATTTCATCGGAGATTAGTTCTTTATGCTTCCTGTTTAGATTGTATTCCGGGTATTATCACCTCTGTACCCATGACTCAGAAAATGAAGAAATTCATCTTCATTAATCATTTTCTTTTTAGTTGAAATTAATGAATTTTTAAGTCTTTTTGGGCACAAAAATTAATAAATTATGTCAAGTTATATTTCGCCGATCTGACTTTGTCAATTGAAATAGAAAGAAATCATATGAAAAAATTCAGGAAGTCAAATGCCAAATCATTCGAAATCTCTACAAAATTACAAACTGTCAATATCGATATCTAACAAATATACACATATACCACAGCTCATTGATTGTCGTAGTTCTGTCAGTACAACAAGAATCAATGAACTTTAGTATATGTGTATATTTGGTAGATGTCGACATTGACATTGATGGTTTGTAATTTTGTACAGAGATTTCAAATGATTTAGCATTTGACTTCCAAAATTTTTACTTAGGACTTCTTTCTATCTCAATTGATGAGACCAGATCGACGAAATATATTTTGTCATAATTTATTGATTTTGTGCGTAGAAAGACTGAAGAATAATAATATTTCATTGATTTCAACTATAAAGGAAAATGATATCAGAATCGTTCTTTACCAGATCAATAAAAATTGCCAAGAATTGCTAATATTATAATTATTATCTGCCTTTCAGATTTTTCCAGGTTGCTTGATAATCATGATTCGTATCCAGATTAATTATCTTTCCTGTAATTGCAGTTGAGACATAGTCGTGAATTTACTATCATTACCGCGTAGCTGTTATTATTTTGCAATCTTAAACTGCAGCTTCTGTAAAAAAGTCACATCAATTTCATTTTGTCTTGTAATAAGTGGGAAATGTGTTACTTAAAACTGTTGCTAAGACATTGCTTAAATGGCATTGATAATATGCTCGAACTTAATTTCAATTTCATATCAAGTCTCTAGCTCATTCAAAATTCAACGGTTCATCCGTAATTTTTTACTCCCTACCACGCTTCAGTATTCTTTACCGGACAGTAATTCTAAGACTTGTTAAAATGAAATTTATTATATAGATGGCTTTTAGTAGATGACGCCACGTCGAGAGGAGATTGAACACTCTTCACAACATTGGTGCTATTGTAAAAGGTTTTTTATTCAAGTCTAATCAATCCTTTTCTGTTAGAAATCATACGATATAGTTAGATGCAGTACTTAATGGAAATATTGAATAGCTCTCTTCTAACTACTTTATAACAAATAAAAATAATAACTGTAGTAGCTAAACATTAAAATACTTACTAGTTGTCCGTCATATCCTATAGAAATGAATCCCTGTTTTTGGGTATAGTTAGTTAGTTCTTAGTAGCATTTTGAAATTTTCTGTCTGCTAGAGGTTGGATTTTTCAGATGGAGGATTGCCTTTGAAGAGCTAATTGATCCTTTTCTGCAAAAGCCTCCGAGTTTCTCCGATGCAGCACTGATGGCAGTGTCAATTTATTTATGCTAATGCAAGAAAGGATGGCCAACTACAGTCATGCTCATAGCTATTTAGCTATTTCTTTCATTTTTAAGTGATTATGTTGGTTGTTAGAAAACTAGGTCATCAGATATTTCTAATAAGGACTGTATATACACATAAATAATTTATTCTAGAATCTCTGTGCTTGATGTCTAAATAAAATTCAGCGTGTTCATTTTGACAAGTCTCATATCATGTAATTCTGTATCAGATTTTAATACTTGTGTGACTATGCGATTGTTTCAGTCCCCTTTTTATGATGAGAACATACACATTTGAACTTCAGAATTGTATTTTATCTCACAAACAGCACAGCTATCCGCCACGTAAGTTTAACCAATTAAATCAGGAAGGGAGTTTTGAATTGCAGTCAGCTTGATTATCCCATGAAGTGCGTGCGACACAGGTGCGTCAATCTTGCGATTTTCTTTTCTGCAGTACCGCATTAGTTCCGTTCCCGATTATCCATCTTGGCCACAGCAACAATGCCGTAACACTAGTTATGGCGATACATATAATACCTACGCTATTGATGTACACATCCCCCGCCATATTTTGAGCCAGACATACGGGGATGTATCGCCATAACTAGTGTCACGGCATTGTTGCTGTGGCCCAGATAGATAATCGGGAATGGAAAAAATGCGGTATTGCAGAAAAGCAAATCGCAAGATTGACGCACCCGCGTCGGCACTTCATGGGTAGCACCTCATTTCGGCGTCGGCTCGGTGTGGAGCCGCTGCGTGCACGGTAAATGCATGCGCGCTGACGACGGGTATTTTGTGGCAACATTGGGCTATTTTTTGCTGGGCCAACGTCGTTTACACGCCGGTGCATGTGGGCTTACGTGGGATTAACTAGACTAAAACGGCCATTTCCTGATGGTGGCCGGCACCTGCTACCATTCGGGTAGCCCACGGGGCCATTGGGCAAAACGGTATCTTCCCATGTTGGGGCCGACGGGGCTGTGCTACTTGGGAAACCACAGCTACTTAACTTCAGTTACCAACTTATCAGTCAATTAGTCAGATAAGTGTTGCGTAAGATGGATCACGTTTAATCCGGCAGCCAGATCGAGTTTCTGCAGGGAACGAGGCCGAAAGTGAGACTTTCACAGAATGATGTACACCCTATGCCTACTACGAATCGGCACGTCTGCCGAGTTCTAGTGAGTTCCTCTTCTTGTCAGACAGGATCAAAGAAAAACACATGTAAATCCAATGGAACGCAGATTGCAGTTTTTGGCTAAAATGAAATTTTCTCTCTGATCAAACGAAAAGTATTAAGCCAGAGTCATAATTTTTGACATGTAATTTCTTCAGGTCATTTCCAATCATGTTCATGCACTCCTGTCTATAAAGCTAAACACATTTAGATTTGACGAGCCTCTTAATGTCGGCAAATACAAACATTTTGAGCAACCTTATCCACATTCAACCACATTCTCGCATACATTCCCGATTAGATGCATGATAAAGGCCCATGCATATCATAGGACATAACCTGAAGAATTTACATGTCAAAAATTGTGACTCTGGGCTTAATACTTTTCGTTTGATCAGAGAAAACATAGAAAATTTCATTTTAACCAAAAGCTGCAATCTGCGTCCCATTGGATTTACATGTATTTTTCTTTGATCCTGTCTGACAAGAAGAGGAACTCACTAGAACTCGGCAGACGTGCCGATTCGTAGTAGGCATAGGGTGTAAGTACTAAGCCCGTTCCAAATTCAATTCCAAAATGCGCAACGATGAGTCATCCCCCTCTGGAAGGAAGGGAGTTCGCCAAGGATGTGTTGGGAGGAATGGGTTCGAGAGGAGGAAACAGTTCCCTATCCCCCCCTGGAAGGAAGGAAGGAAGGAGTTTTCGGAGAAGGGGTGGGAAGGGAGAAGGGGTGGAATGTGGGAAGGCTAGAGTGAGGAAAGGGTGGATGTTGGTGGTGTTGGGATGAGAAAAGTTGGAAATCGTCATGAAGGAGGGTTCGGATGTGAAAGTGGAGTTTAGATTTGGAATCTGCGTGAAATTTTGGGTGGGGAAGGAAGGCGGGAGGAGTTTTCCTGAGAGGCAAGGGGTGGAGCGGCAGAGTTGGAAAAATCAGGTGTTGGTGGTTTTGGGATGAGAAGAGTCGCTTTTCGGCATGAAGGAGGTCTCGGATGGGAAAACGGAGGCCAGATTCGGAATCTACGTGAAATTTTGGGTTAGGAAGGATGTTTCCAGCGACATCGGAGAGAAAAAGTTCTGACCCCCCCCCCTCGGCAGCGATCTTCCAACTTTGGTTCCAGATGTGGTAGAAAATCGTGCAATAGCTCGTTTGAAAGCTAAGAATAAGACAAATGCAGTGGAAAACATGGCTTGTTCCTATCTGCCTTCGTTTAGAGGTGAGACGTCATTGAAAATTTTTCAACATTTTTTCCGAAAAACGACAGAGTTAGAATTTTTACGAAAATCACTCCAGCTGGTGAAGCAAGCCTCGGACGGGAAAACAGAGACCAGATTTGAAATCAGCGTCAAATTCTGCATGGATATGGTGAATTTGAAAGCCATCGGAGAGAAAAAATGTTTCATCATTTTTCCGAAAAAACGAGTTAGAATTTTTGCGATGGCTGTTGGCTGTAGAGCCAAAACGAAGCATCGGATAGGAAAATGGAGGGCAGATTTGAAATCAGCGTCAAATTCTACATGAAAATGGTGAATTTCCAGCTCCATCGGAGCACTAAAACCGGAGATAGACGGGTTTTAAGTTTTTGGATGATGGGTATTACGTCATCAGCTGATCGCCACAAACTATATAATCGGGGAACCGACAGAGACTTTTCATTTAGAGGAGAGCGATTGTCAAAGGTAGGTCGTCTCTCTGAGCTCCGATGATAGCTTCGGACATTCAAAATTCCGGGTCTCTGCAAGAAACCGACTTAGAAAATTTCATTGCTGAAGTCAGCTAAGGCGTCAGACTTAGAGGTTCGCCAGGAGATGGCCTTCGTCTCCAGGCCATAAAATACTCCAAAACTTTAAAGGCTTGTAACTTTGCTTCTACAAGTCCGTTTGACTTGATTCAAAAAAGGTTCGGTCGCTATTGACCTGCCCTAAGTAATAACCTACTTATAAAATTTCACAAGTAGTGCTAAAAAGTTGAAAAATTTAAATTCACTAGTTTTGGAGGTTTTCTGGGGTTTTCAACTCTGCTGAAGTCAATGAAAGGATTTTTAATGATGCCTGCGCTAGTCTTCTCATGCTACAAGCAGCTTTTCACTTAAAGCGAGCAAGACACGGAGAGTTTTTCTGTAATATTCCACTGACAGGGTGCTCCTTCGGGACGGCGGACGATGCCGTAGTGATAAGTGTGGCAAGGGAGTGTGTCATATTTTAGACCGAAACCGCTGGGGCAACTCATGTCTCATGTTGGGCATTTGACACAGTTCTCAACGTAGCACTTTGAACGCCAATCGGTCGAGTCTTAGCTATCTTGTCATGGGTGGCCTCTAAACATCTCCATTGCAAAACGCTGGTGAAGTTGCTATCCCTCTCTACGGCTTGCTATCAAGCTGATCAAAGCAACGACAGAGAGAGAGAGAGATAAATTTATATTTGCAAATGGAAATCAAAAGTTACAAAAAAGTTATACAAGTCAAATCAAAGTTGTCAAGTTATTGGATAGTACAGTTGACAGTACGACGAAACAGTTGTGTCTACGCTGCGTACGAGAGAAAATCACAGGATATCGTTCTTTATTCTTATGAGGGATGACATCAAAAAGAGGATGATCAGAACTTTGGCAGTCTTGTAAAAAATTGTCAAAAAGTTTACGTCTTCTCGCCAAAAAAGTTGCAAAATTGTTTGGACACTGACACAATGGTTTACATATAATTTTCTTAGCACGATTAAAGATCTTGCGCACGATATTATAACAGGTTGAATCTAGCTTACCAAACAATTGTGTGACATACAATAAAACAGACTCAATGTTAGAAGTTTAAACTCTCCATAACTCGTCATGACACAGACAGCTTTTCAAAGACCTCAATAAATACAAACGCCTCGAACAACGGGTTTCTATCTCTTTGAAATGATTGATCCATGTCAATTTACAATTCCACGTTACACCTAAAATCCTCATGTCATCAACAAGACAAAACGGCCAAGAAGATACATCAATACGACTGCCTTTCTTATTGAAAATAATGCCTTTGGTTTTAGTGTCATTGAGAACAAATGAATTTGACGTAGCCCACTTTTTCACATGTTCATACTCGTGATTGATGGCATTAATACTTTGAAATACAGAGATTTTATAAATAGGACAAATTTCATAGATGTCATCGGCATACTGTGCTATGTTGGTGCTACTGGAAAAAGGTGACAAGTCATAACAGTACAATGTAAAAAGGAAAGGGCTCAGTAATGATCCTTGAGGAGCACCACTAGTTACACAAGAAAAGGAACTGTAATTGTCTTGAAATTTCACACATTGGAACCGATTTTGCAAATAAGAGGATATAATTCTAATAAAACCACTCGGAAAATGTAACCTTTCAAGTTTTTCAATAAGAATCTTGTGAGAAATGGTATCGAATGCTTTCGATAAGTCATAGTTAACGAGTACACAGGCTGATACATCATCACGATCCAAAAGGGTAGTAACAAAGTCATGCACCGAAACAAGGCAACAAGTTGTATTTGATTTAGGCTTATAAGCGAACTGAAAATGTGGAATATGACGATGGAAATACTCATAAATATCACTGAGCAACACATGTTCAAAAAGTTTAGCAGGGACACTTAACAACGTAATAGGTCTCAGTTGCTCAATATTAGGATTTGACTCCTTCGGAACAGGCGAGACTGCACAAACTTTGAACAAAGGAATTAATGAAAACCTTCACAGGTCTATCCCTAGAACCCCTCCTGCCGATCCTAAAACATCGGTTGAATTTAACGTCAGCAGAGAGGCCGATGGACGAAAAAATAGCATTCACCGACTGCCTGTCATCATCACGATTGTTGGAAACGGATTCGGGCATACCGAACATCACCAAATTATTTTTGCGATATTCTCTATCTTCCATCTCGCACATGATTTCGCTTCGTATTTCATGCTTTAGCTGATTAGAAATGTCATCAAACTTCTTTTGAAAAGAAAACACCAATTCTTCAAACCTTCTGTTAAAGGAAGATGTCATTTCTGTTATTACCTTTCTTGTTTCTTGCAACAAGTCCTTCTTCATATCGGATACCGCACTGTAAATGACTGACTTCATTGTATTTTCATCAAAAGCTGGTTTTGGAGTAGTCTCTTTATCATCAACAGTGACAACGGCATCTTTCAACGCAGTCAGTAATTGCTGCTTGGATAACTTATTCACTTGTGATGTCGACATTTTACGAACATGAGAGAAGGATAGATTATCTCCAGCATCAGCCATAATGCAAATAAAAATAATTATCAGCAAAACGTAATCCGAGACGGGATTCGAGCTCTCAACCTTCCAAATGGTATGTGTGCGTCTTCCACGATACACTAAGCAATCAACGTTAAGCTGATGGAATGAAACAGCTAGATAATCTCAATACCAGCAAAAATGATCAACGATATGGCGTGATCGTATGACGTCAATTTCCGGTTGATACAGTCGCAGTATAGAATGTAGATCAGGAAGAAAGGATAAAATCACTAATAACTTGATCCACAGGAATTTAGCACAATTAACGATGACAGAAAAGGACGATCGATGAGATGAGGATC
>CAJQUW010010891.1:0-76837 GCA_907163375.1 Prostheceraeus crozeri | reverse complement strand
TTGCCTACCGGTATCACATTGGGTGTACTTACTATAAGAAGGATGGAGATCATTCAATTACCATCAGATGTGATGAGCTCGGAGAAGGTACTTGGGATATCCTTTTCAAAGTGAATGGGCTATATTATGGTCGACACAAGGATAATAAAATTAGCCTCTCTCTCCATGCATATGGAATCCATTTTATATATACCGAAACCACCCAACGTGGACGACATAATTGATCAAATCCTTAACAGCAGTGGTACGAAGCGCAAGTCGGAGAAGAATGCTACATCAAAACGCAAATCAAAGAAGGAGAATTACTAGTCCTTTCCTAACTCTACCCTATGACAATTCGCTTATGTGCTTTGAGTGTCGTAGACGTGGTCTTATTAGATACATTTTACTTCTTCGTTGCCATCATATCATTTGTGTATTTTGTCGTGAAAAGCATCGATGTAATTCTTCATTTTGTAATATGTTATAGAACGTTTCCTTAGATGTGTAAATTTCCGTTTTAGGCTTCTATCATCATTTTTATGGATTGTGAGGGTGAACCTGTACAGGAGCTCAGTGCTATTGCTATGAACAATTGGACATATCAGATTGTTAGTGTCCATCATCAACATGCCAACTGTGATCCCAATGTTGATCAATGGGCGAGAAAACACATTCATGGACTTAATCTGAAATATTTGCAAGACTATGGCTTTTCTTGTGAGAGTGCTCTTCTTATTGACTTTAAACGATGGTTAGCTGCTTTCAATGTTATACGCATCTTTGTAATAATCCTGGTAAGGAGAGGAAAGTATTTCCCAATCTAATCATTGATGATATTTTGCTCCCGCCTTGGGATAGTAGAGTGAATCAACATTATCATGAAGTCACGAAACGTTTTAAGGATTTGTGTGTTCCTATTTTGTCTGTTCGTTGTAGTAGCTACGTTCATAACCAATGCTTCTTTCCTCCTTACCTCAACACTGCCAAAGTCCTGTATGGTTATCATTGCTCGCTGTATGATAGTTATCAGCTGTATCTATTTTATCTCTTTCAAACCATTGATTTATAATGCATGCTTGTTACCGTTATTCAATAAATGTTACTATGAGAAGAGTTGTTGTTTTCATGCAATGGATGGGTTAGTTAAAGGGCGATCATGTCTTTCTCAAACGACTGCGGAACATTACGTTTTCATAGGCAAAGTTTAAAAGGAGCTGTTCAAGATTATGTGATAAATTTTCATAAAGATGAGACCGACATCGAAGCAGTGGTCGATGATGCTAGCACTCTATTTCTAGAGTTAATGAATACATTCTCTGATAGCATTGTCATGGCGCGATTAGTTGCGAAAATTAAGTTTAGTCATTTTGGAAAGGAAGAGGTGGAAAGTCGCTCTTTCCATTTTGCTTCTTATTCAATGGAAGTGGTAGATCACCCCGAAGAATTTTTTAAAAGACATATGATAAAAATTGCTGAACGTCTTAACGCATTTAACCATCATGGTAGCAGTCTAGTGATTGAAGCGATTTCAGATATTCACATTCAACTTTCCATAAAGAAAAATTGAAAATGCAGTGGTACTTGATTGTAGCACAACTGGTTTTCGAGCTATGTCTGCTCACTCTCGAAGTATATTCCTTCTGTACATGCGTCTATTATTTAGAAAAGGCTAGCAAATTCATATCTTCAAAAAGACTTGCTATAGACATCAGTAACGGTGAAACTATGTGTTGCGATGTATGTAAGCGAAAGGATGGAAATGAAAAGCGCATCTTCAAGAGATGTAAGCATGCTTTTTGTCAACGCTGTTTCATACGTAATTGCATTCAAACTTTGCCAATGTAACCACTGTGACATTGCTCATTTCGAGTGTCACTTATGTCGCAATAGTTAGTGCCTATGCAAATGTGGTAAAGATAGGTTTTAGCAAAGACTAACACGGAAAATGGCGAAACGTAAAATAAAAGTCAAAAGTTTTCTTCAGCCATTCAAGCTCTCCGACGAATGAAAGCAAATCAGCGATACAATGCTATACGACATGCTAACGATAAATTCATTTGTGAAATTATTTCTCATGTGAGAAGTTGAGGACGAAGAAATTAGCGCCAAAACAACGAAAGTTACTTAAGCGATATGCTACGAAATTGCGTTTCATCTCCAATCCTAAAGTCGCCCTTCAAAGAAAGAGGAAAACTCTAACACAAAAGGGCGGTTTCCTTTCAGCAATACTTCCAATGATAGCTCCTGCCGTGGGCAACCTATTGGGAAATATCTTTGGCTCTAAGCGTTAATTATGCAAATGTTGAGTCTCAAAGTAATAAAATGGATTTCAGACTTCAATGTGATAAAGTTCTGACTGTATCAGGTCCATCTCATGCAGGTAAAACTGTTTTCACGCTGAATTTATTGGATAAAAGAAGGGAGTTGTTTAAGGAACCTATCAATCGAGTGATTTGGTGTTATGGTATTTATCAACCGTCGCTGTTTCAGGAATTGCAAAGTCGCAACTTTATTCGACATGAAGGAATTATTCCAGTGGATAAACTTCAGTCTAATGATGTTGTTGTATTGGATGATTTATTAAAAGAAAGTAAGAATTCAAAAGATGTTACAGATATGTTCACTCGCGCAGCACACCATAAAAGGTGTTTTATCATCTATATTACACAAAATTTGTTTCCTGATGGAAAAGAAGCTCGTACACGAAACCTGAATACACACTATTATGCTATTTTCAAGAATCCGCGAGATAAAAGTCAATTTGAAATTTTAGCGCGACAAGTTGCACCCAGAGGATCAAAAGCCTTAATTGAAATTTTTCAAGCAGCTACTGAAAAACCATACGGTTACTTATTCATTGACTTTACGCAAGAGTGTCCGGAAGAATTTAGATTTCGAAGTGATATTTTGAAAACTCCCATGATTATCTACAAACTATGAGTTCTTATTCTCGCATGATTGTTATTCCTCAGGATGAATATGTACAATTGACTGCCATGCAGCAAGTAAAGCAACCTCTTGCAAATCAAATGTATAGGAAAGAAATAGATTATCAGCAAAATGTTCACATCAAAGATCCACATCGTGCTGTATTATTACAATCGGAAACTGTTGAGCAATTGAAAAACTTGAAGAATAAGATGCGTGACTCTGTATCGACTGCTACACCTTTAGCATCTCGCGCACATGCCATATCTCTTTTCAACAGTATTGAACCCCATCTCAATGTAAATGATAGAGGAGAAATCATTACAGATGAAAATAAAGTGATTGATGCTTCACGTTATGAAGACTTGATTCAGTATGCAACACGTAGAAAGCGCCGTCAGGGCTATGTTCCACCTGGTTGGTCATACTTTCTTAAACTATTGAAAAAGCATAATGTGCCAAAATTTGCTTTAAATAATGAGACATTGAAAGAACTTGATTCAACAGTGGCTACTACTCCAATGCTTCAGGCGATGAAAATGCCAACAAATTGGTTTAAGACGTCACCTGCTACATCCCCTCCCACACTCACTAAGCAAACAAGAGGAAGAACTCGACGTAGATCTACATCATCACTAAAACTGGTAAAAGGAAAACGTAAAACAGCTCCTCCTAGGAAATACATGTTCTCAGACTATTAATATGAAGCAGATGTGTTGCTTGCCATGTAATGAGCCGCCAGAGGTGAATGTCGTTGTCACTTGCACTTGCTGCGCCAGCTCTCATAATGAAACCCCTAAGCAATGTGAACACGATCGCAAAACCGCTAAAGCTAAATGCTGCAGTTGTTGTAAATGTAGAAAGGCAAGAAAACAAAAGATGAGAAGGAGGAAAAAGAGTCAGCCGTCATCGACTGAACGTTTGAAGTCAATCTATTATGATGTAAAACATCCGGCAGGATTTGCATCTATCAAGAAATTATCAAAAGCGAGTGGTCTTCCACAATCACAAGTGAAACGATGGTTAAAGGGTCAGGCTACCTATACACTCCACAAACAAGCGAAAAAGAAGTACCGCACCCGCCATTATATTGTTCATGACATCGATGAACAGTGGCAAGCAGATTTGTGCGATGTTGCCTCCATTTCAAAACATAACTCGGGCAATAATTTTATTTTAACCGTCATTGATATTTTCTCGCGTTATGCGTGGGCTCAACCTTTAAAAACTAAAGAAGGGAAAGGAGTAGCAAAAGCATTCCAAACAATTTTTCGAGAAGGTCGCATTCCAAAAAGAATTCAGAGTGATCAAGGAAAAGAGTTTGAAAATCAGCATGTGACAAGATTATTTGAGAGGCATGACATTGAGTTGTTTAGTGTAAAGAGCGCTTATAAAGCTGCACTCGTTGAACGTTTTAATCGCACATTAAAAAATCGCTTGTGGCGACATTTTACTGCCAACTTGACACAAAATTGGACAAAGGTTCTACAAGATACACTCCATGCCTACAATCACTCTATCCATCGTTCTATTGGACTCAGACCAGTAGATGTAAATGCTGACAATGTAGATAAAGTGCGCGAATCATTTCAACGTAAACGCACTCATGTGAAAAGTGATGTGAAAATTGGCGATAAAGTTCGTATCTCAAAAGTGAAAAGTGTTTTTGCTAAAGGGTACCTTCCGAATTGGACAGAGGAGGTATTTACAGTATCAAGGATTAATCAAAAAGACTCTCCGACCACCTACAAGTTGAAAGATTACGATAATGAAGAAATTGAGGGTAGCTTTTACCGCGATGAGATTGAGGTAGTCACTGAAAGTGAAACATATTTGGTAGAGAAAATCATTCGATGTAAAAAACGGCAAGGTGAAGAATGGTGTCTTGTTAAATGGACTGGTTATCCTTCAAGTATGAACTCTTGGATGCGTCGTGCCGACATCTTTCATCTAAGTGATCGACAGTGATTCATGCAAAGTTGTAACTAACAATGTTTAGGGTTTGAGCTATGAATCCAACTGCCTCATTTTATTCACGACCCTCCTATGTAAGTGGCGGAGGACAAATTTACATCGGTGCTCGCCGCCAACGTGGAGGAAGCATACTTGGTGCACTGAAATCTGTTGTAGCACCTCTCATATCCAATGTCGGTAGATCTTTAAAACGAAATGTTTTAAGTAATGCCGTTGGCTTTGCTGGTGATGTTGCTAGTGATCTTTCCAGAGGTAGAAGTTTTAAGAGCAGTTTGTTGAATCGTGGGAAGGAACGCGGTTTAAAAACATTGAAGCAGACCATTGCTGGTGTTACTCAAGGAAAGAAATCACCTAAACGAATGAATAAAGGAAGGAGGAAACATCGCGGAGCTGGTAAGGTGCGATCTTCAGTCAAAAGGCATTCACGCAAACGTCGCAGAGGCTCTAATCATTCATCAGGCGCTAAACGACGACGCTGCTATAACTTCTAATCATGGAGTGTAAAACTTCCGGTTTTTGTTTGTTCGATCAACAAGCCATACAGACAGATATTCTTAGTTCAAGTATTGTAGATTATCATCCTCGAACAGCTGAGAATGCTGGCCCCATTGAATTTGTTATTCCTGGTGGTAGTGATGACTACATAGATTTGAGTTATGCGATGCTTGATTTGAGGTTTAGAATTCAGCAAGCAGATGGAACTGCTATTGACGATGCACATAAAGTTGGACTGAACAATTTACCATTGACTACATTACTTCGTGATGTTTCTCTAACGATTGGAGAGCAGCAGGTGGAAGGTGGTCAAAGCGATTATCCCTATAAATCATATTTCAATCATGTATCACAGTTTCATCCAGCAGCACAAAAAAGTCATATGGAAGCCATGGGATGGTACAGAGATGAAGCAGGAAAATTTGATGTTGAAACAAACAGTGGCTTTGTAAAGCGATCTGCTATGATTAAAGATAGTAGAGTATGTCAGCTATATGGTCCGCTGAATTTAGACTTCTTTAGACAGTCAAAGTTTTTACTGTGTAATACCAGCATGCGACTCAAGCTGACATTGAATAAGCCTGAATTTGCGCTGAATGCATTTGCTAAAGTTGACAATTTTAGAATTCATGTGGAAGATATTGCACTTTACATTCGTCGAGTAGTACCGAATCCAAGTGTCATTAGAGGGCATGCTGAAGGTCTTAACCGCCAAAATGCCATTTACCCCGTTCAGCATACAAAGCTTCTCACCTTTACAATTCCGAAAGATCAAAAGAGTTTCATGAAAGATGGCCTCTTTCCATCGGAAGCGCCGAAGCTCCTCATGGTGGCAATGGTTGAAAATGATGCATTTAATGGTAATATAAAGAAGAATCCTTTCAATTTTAAACACAATCAGTTAAGTGAAATTGCTTTACGTGTTAATGGTGTGAGCCATCCTGGTCCACCCTACAAACCAGATTTTGCTTCGGATCAATTTATGCGCAGTTATGTTGATTTTATGGATGTTTTTGGCTTTTACAATACGGATGATACCAACGGACTGACTATGAAAGAGTTTAAGAGTGGATATACTATTTATGCATTTGATTTGACTGCTGACAGCGATATTAGTGCACCCTATCGTCAAGCGAACGTGCCTCATAATATTCGTTTGGATTTGACGTTCAAAAGAACACTACCTGAGACGATCAATGTATTAATTTATGCAGTCTTCGATTCAAATATTGAAATTACAAAGTATCGTGACGTGATTCTTCAGTATAATCGTTAATGAGTTGGTTGACTGCTGACGATATTAAGACTAAAGTGCAGCGTAATGCAGACGAAGCGACGTTGAAAGCTTTCGATAATGTCTATTCACTCGATACCTTACCACCTGCAGTAAATCACTATCCCATCTTTATTGTGCTAAACACTCATTCACAGAATTTAGGCGGTGAGCATTGGAAAGCGATCTTTATTGGAGAAGACCGACGTGGTGAACTATTTGACTCTCTTGCTCAACCTCCAAATATACCGACACAGCAGTGGTTGAGAAAACATACGCGTCAATATCAGCGAAATGAACGCATACTACAACATCCACTTTCATCAACGTGTGGTGCTTTTGTACTGTACTTCATCTTAAAACGTTTACATGTATCTCGATTTGCATCTGTTATTCAAAACTTTTCATGTAATCCATCCTCTAATGAAAAAAATGATTTGTAAGTTCTATCATGATTTGAAATAAAAACATCATGTTGGAAAAATTGTTTTTTATTTTACAATCCGCTGGGTACGTACATACTCAATGAGATAGTCTAGGATCATATTTGCTTGTTCATGAGATTTTAGTCCAGTAATGATCACTTTACTATTATGAAAGATTGCCACATGCACAGGTAACCAACAACTAATGAGAGCTGCAGGAAAAAGTTCGGGTTCATAACACAAACTGTAACTGCTGGTACGAATCTTCAAAAATGATAGACTGTCACTCAATTGAGTAGAGATCACCATATTGTCCACAGTCAGATTCGACATCACACACCTCTCCCTCTTCCATATCCGACGTAGTAGTCTTTGTAGCTCTAAGCGCATTGACTGCGCCGATGAATGAGAAAGGGCGCCGAGAATCTGTACAGTCCCATTTGGGAAGAGTTGAAGATTCCGTGAATTGTTCATCTTCACCACTAACATTTGAGGACGGCCCGGGTAATACTTGCTGTTTGGAAGCTGTTGGTGTAATGTTGTGAGATCGATTTTGGTGTAGAGTCTGAAGCGACGGAGAATGTTGACGATGGTGTAGCGATGGCGCTTCATGATGAAAGAATGAGTAAATTGAGCGATGTACCTTCCTTTTATACTTTTCCCAACTACCTTGATGAAATGTGAAGTTAGTATGCAGTTGGGAATGATAGAGTTGAATTCGCCGATTGTTGACGCGCAGCCAGATGCGATTTCCAATACGTGAATGTCTTTTCATATAGAAGTATTTCAAGTCCTTCATGATATGATGTAGAGATTGAAAATGACGATAAGATAAAGCAAACTCTCTTCTCACATTTCCAGTTGAATCTTTGAAATAGACGTTTCGATCATGATCCGTTTCAATACGTTGTAGGGAATCCAATTTCCAACTCATGATGTGTGGTAGTCATGTCTGATTAAGATTTGCATAGTAGGGCGATGAACTCACGACGAATAAATGTCATGATGGAGCGATGTATGTATCTTCTATACTTCTCCCAATTGTATTTGCGAAATGAGAAACAGTTTGCGGAATGAGAATGGTAGATTTGAATTTCATTTCTGTAATGTTGAAGCCAAACTTGATCACCCAAGGAGATGAATCTTAATGTTTCAAAATATTCCAAATCCCTCATGATATCATTGAGGTTGACAAATTGTCGCCATGTTAATGTAATTCCTCTTGATGTATGACCATGAGAATTTTTGAAATGTACGTTTCCATCACGATCAACTCTGATATATTGTAGAGAGTCCAAAATCCAAGTCTTCATGATGTTATGCAAAGTTGCAGATTAGCAATATAAAAATGTCGTTTTATCATATTTTGCTTAGCAATGCGGCTACAAAGAGATTTACTAGCAATCGAGCCGCACTCTTTTCTACTCCCATTGATCATGCACAACAGCTAAATGGAAATTGGGAAGTGGGTGTCACTCAACTTGTTTATAGCAACTGTGTCTATACTTTTGATCATGAGGTGATGACTATTAATATGAGGCGTACAGCTGCTTATCAATGTGAAAAGGGGTGCCGAGTATACATTCCACAGTGGCCAAAGAAAGATCTCTTATCATGTAAAAAGTTTATATATGATTTCTTGAATAAAGCGTGTAAACATATTGTCCAATTTACTCCGCACAATGATGATTATAATTATGTACATCATGTAGTTGAGAAAGATTGGATTGTTGGTTTAAGTCCAAGTTTAAGAAATGATTTAGGCTACCTCGCTAGCGCCTTAACAAGCTATGATAATTTTAACGTTAATTACCACATAAGTGGTCATAAACAGTTAATATATCGAGAGGAAGCTTATTATGTAGATCTTATTCCAAGAAATGAGAAGACGTTGGTGAAGAAGATTGTGATTAAACCAAGAAAGACAAACATGACTCCTGAAACATTATTGAAGAAATTTAATTATCTCCTTCGAGTTGATGGTAAACAAGTGGCAACATTGACTTATATCAAATCATCTAATCATATTGCAATAAGCAAATTAAATGATGATGATCTAGTATTAGTTTGTTCAAAAGATTTTCATCAGTTCTTACGACATCGTTCTGCAGCTGTTCATGGAAAATCTGATATGCAACATTTACCATGTGAAAGGTCAAATCAATTTGATACAGAATGGGCCGTATCTTTATACAGAAAGTGTGTAGAGCCTTTTGGTGGTTTCTTACATGAAACAAGAGTGTTGATGCCTCGCATTATTACTTCGGTTAAATTGGTTGTAGATTATTTAAATGAAGTGATTAATGAGCAACATATTTCATTTTCTGAAAAAGAAGGTACTTTGTCTCTCACTATAAGTGGAAAAGGTATTGAACTAATTATGGATAAAACTCTAATGGACATTTTGGGTTTTGACCAAAATATCTTTAAAAGTGGTACTGTAACCAAAGCTAGCGCAGACATGTCGCTATCGCGTCGTATTAACTATTTTCAGATATATTCCAATATTGGTGAAGATGTACGTGTGGGAGATGTTGAAGCTCCATTGCTAGCAATGATACCATACCAGCCAAAGAGCTGCAGTATTTTATCTGAGCATACTTTCAAGAAAGTGCATTATACAAAGCTGAAATCAAACTACATCCCACAAATTGATATTGCCATTTATGACGATGCTGGTGCGTTGATTCCTTTTCATAAAGATGCTGTGACAAGTATCACACTCCATTTCCGAATGAAGAGTTAATGCAAACGTATGCTAATATATTTTTCCAATGTGAATAATATGGAAAGTGAAAATAAGGACTCGTTTCTAATCTACTTGCCCAGTAATGCTTCTATGAATAAATTTCCCAAAAATAAACCATCAGACTATCGAGTAGAATTAAATCGCCCACTGCATTTAGAAGGTGAATGGGAGGTTGGCGTTTCTAGTATTTGCTATGATAGCAATATTCAGAATGTGAATGATTTGGAAGAAATGATATTGACTCCTCGCACCCATGATGGAATAACGATGAATAATGCATTTCAGTTCCCATACAATTTAACATCAGATGGAAAGTGGAACTATGAATGGATTCAGATAAAATCAGATTCTTATGAGCCATTTGGGAATGAGAAAATTATTAAGGCATTCAACAGTGGTAATACTTCCATCATGAAGAATAAAAATCAGAAAGCTTATGAGTTTACTATCTATCATTGGAGTGGGAGACAGTTCCTCCGCTTTCATTCTTTTACTAAAGGTCTTACGCTGAGGTTGGATAGTGAATTCTATCCACATCTTGGTTTTGGTCATGGACTACATCTAACGTCAATTGCTACTGCAAATGTTAGAAAAGTTTATTCAAATCGAATCAACAAATTTCATTATAGATTTAAAATATTTGATGAAGATGTTGTAGAATGCGAAGAACGCATCATTTTGAAAAAGCGTGGTGTTCAACCTTTATCACTTATTGAGTTAGTAAAACGATGGAATGAGACTGTGGGTAAGAAGTATGGAGAGAAAATTATGGCGGACAAAAATAAGTTGGTTATTCAGAAATATAATGACAAACTTACAGTTTATTTCTCTCCAACCTTGCGTCATTTTGTAAGACATTATACACCTATTATTGGAAGCGGTGTGGTGTATGCTTCTCATGAATATCACACTAAAGCTGATTCAGTTAATGATGAATGGTGGGTGGACATCTATGGCGATCGCATCAAGAAAATTTACCAGTCTTATGAAGAATCTAAAGTTGCTATCAATATAATGCCGCGTCTATATCATACAGTTGAAAGCTTCATTCATGTAGTAAATCCTTATATACAACAGAAGTTGAAGCATGTGATGAAAAGTAAATATGATGTAAAGACACACCACATTTCGTTTTCAATTGAAAATCAACGCGTTGTTCTGAAACTGGGTGATGACATTCAATGTCAATTGAGTAAAAATTTGAAAAAACTCTTTGGTTTTTCAATGCTACAAACTGTGTTTGCTGCTGCGCATACGATTGGTATAGAAACACCAATGACACTTGATAAACATGAACAGCACCTTTACATTCAAAGTGATTTGATTCTACCTATTTCTGTTGGTGAGAAAAAAGAATACATTTTACGTGATTTCATTCATGATAAAGACGCTTCATATGGAATAGTCGAGAAGATGTTTGAATCTATTTTCTATCATCCCGTCGTCAAACAAACTATACCCTCTATTGCTATCAAAATTACCAATGGTTTACAAGAGTGCATCCATGTGAAAGATACTAAATCCCTCATAACGTTAGTGTTTCGGAAAACAAAGTGAAGTCTTTATACAACATTTATTGAAATATGTACATGAATGTGAAGCAATAGACTTTATACAACAACCACTGAAAATATATACATGAGCGCACTTCAATAAACATTGTTATATACAAAAAGTCTTTTTACTTCGTGAAGGGTGGAAATATACAGGGATAGGAAAAATGTCTTTCAGTGGAAAAGTCATCACATGGGGAATGTACAGATGTGGACACATATTCACAAGGAAAAAACAATCTCATGCGATACATAAAACAACAATGTTTATCTACAGAAATCAACATCAAAATACTAAGTTAAGGATGATTATGCTAAGACGTCTCCTGAATGTGGTAGTGTGAGTTTAATTCTTTTGGGTGGTGGTATGTTTGTGTCAGGATGTCCATGTGGAAGAGATATGTTGTGTTCTAGCCAGCACCTCTTATCCTCCCATGCTGAAAGCGCCCGTTTCCTAAAAGTATGAGTTTTGATCTCATGCGACTTAGATTTTAAGATTGTCATATTGACAAACGTTATATTTTTATTTCTATAGGCTTTCCTGAAATTCTTATGTTTCATATTTTGCACAATGGATTTTGATATGCCTTTAGCGCGCTTAATGCTATCGTCGCTATCCTTTAATTTCATACTGTACATTTTTGGACGGAGGAGAATCATTTCATCTATTTCCTTCCCTGCTGTCTCATCCTTAAAGCAGCCAAGTTTTGCCTTATTTTTGATGGAGTAGAGTGGATGATCAGCAGGATAATTTGATGTATCAAAATATCTTTCTAAAGATTTTCCTACTTCATTGAAATTTAAATCTTTTTGAGTGGTAATACCTAAGAAGAAACTATCTGTATCACCACCCAACAAACGAACCTCTTTTACGAGAGGACATGGTTTTAGTATTTTATAAAAGAGTTGGTACATTTCAAGCTTTGAGTAATCTAGTACAGCTTGACCAATATAGATGGGTTTGCACAACTCAACTTCAGATTTTATCATTTTAACACCTATAAGGTCCTCATCGATAATGTCTCTATCGATGAATAGAGGTGATGAGACCAATTTGTGATACTTTTGATCATCATTAACTAGTTTGTAGTTTACGCGCTTTCTAACATCCTCCATCGTCTTACCAAATAGACTGTTGTTCTTATATTTATAAAAATCTTTTTCAAAATTATTTTGGGCTAGTGCACGTTTCTGGCTGTTGCTATCAATATATGGTTTGAGGAAGGCTTTCTGTCTAAATTTAATAATGCGGTGAACTCTTTTTAAAATCATACCCATTTCTAAATAAAATTTTAAGATGCTAAAGTGGACTAGATAGTTTTCTTTATCATACTGGGTGAGTAAAAGTTTGCGGCAAGGCTTATAGTCGGGTTGACCGCATGATTCTAAATCTTTATGAAATTGTTTCATAAAGTCGGAAAACATATCTTTGGTCACTTCACCTGATTCGGGTGCGAGTGGAAAATCCACGGTTTTATGTTTAATATTATTTGGATAGATTAGATCTATCTCAAAATAATATCCCCAATCACCTTCATCTGGAATTGCTAGTATGTTGGAAGGGTTGGAGAAATGTTGAATTTCACTATCATCTAACCAGCTAAACTCAGAGTGAGGTAGCGGTTTGGATAATGAACTACCATACAAATTATTTTGGTCATAATACTTCAGATGAGTCTGGTCATTGCCTACTATTTTTGATTTTAACCTATGTTTATTTACAAATGTGAGACCACCGCGAATTCCTCGCTCAAATAAATTATACATCTCTGGATCTTGTAAGAGATGAATGGTCTCACCAGTCATTTTAAAAGCAGACTTAAATGACATGGCTGGCAGACTGACAAAGTGGACGGGATCTAACTTATCTTCTTCTAATGCCACTCGTCGAAACTCCTGAAATACATCAGCCAGCAAAAATACATCTAACTTAAGGTAGGCAATCATATATTCACCAAATGTATGGCAGTCAAATTTTATCCATGCATCTTGTGCATGATCATAATCTTCGGTCTTACATTCTGCACCGGTCAAATCATTTTTAAATTTATCTATGGGCGGAAGAGAAGTCTCGCCGAGTTTACTAATTGCATCAAAATATGCATATGGAAAGACTCCTTTCCGTGTGATGACTTCATCGGTTAGATTTGGGTATTGTTTCTTAAGATTTTGTGTTAGTGGAAGAGACTTTAGATTTTGCACGAGAGAGGCCAGTGATGCAGTCATAAATTGGTAGGAATCTAAAAATTTTATATCAAAATAGACCGTCTTATTTTCTTTAGTTTTATCGACAGGCACTTTTGCTGTCATGGCCATAAACTTCTCTCTCGTTTGCGCTATTACATCAAGCTTCCACTCTTTCATTTGACCTAAACCTCCTTTTATTATCATATGGCTGTCGTAGCCCTTGAAATTATGGAAAATGACGGGTAATGTACGCCGCTTCATCCTCAGCGAAAAATTACACTATCAAATTTTGCTTGATCATGCTGTCATATGCAATGATCTGCGATAAAATTTATTCTGCGCCGGTCAAATCATTTTTAAATTTATCTATGGGCGGAAGAGAAGTCTCGCCGAGTTTACTAATTGCATCAAAATATGCATATGGAAAGACTCCTTTCCGTGTGATGACTTCATCGGTTAGATTTGGATATTGTTTCTTAAGATTTTGTGTTAGTGGAAGAGACTTTAGATTTTGCACGAGAGAGGCCAGTGATGCAGTCATAAATTGGTAGGAATCTAAAAATTTTATATCAAAATAGACCGTCTTATTTTCTTTAGTTTTATCGACAGGCACTTTTGCTGTCATGGCCATAAACTTCTCTCTCGTTTGCGCTATTACATCAAGCTTCCACTCTTTCATTTGACCTAAACCTCCTTTTATTATCATATGGCTGTCGTAGCCCTTGAAATTATGGAAAATGACGGGTAATGTACGCCGCTTCATCCTCAGCGAAAAATTACATTTTGAACAGAGTGCGTTTCTAAATTTACCAGTGATGTGATCATGGTCGCGCACTTTCTTAATCTTATCATCGTCAAATGTTTTCCTACATTTGGGGCAAACGTTGCAACTATCAAATTTTGCTTGATCATCTGCTGTCATATGCAATGATCTGCGATAGAGTTCACCATCATACTTTTGCTGAAATTTTACAGCCTGTTCGAGGAATTGTAGGAATTGGTAAATACAATCCTCACCTTGCCAGACGCGCATTTTATTTTGCCTACTCCTAAAGTGATCATGCCATACTTCATAGCAGGAAATGGCTGCTGGTCGATGGATGTTATCATCGATATAGCATTCGATGTCAGCATAGATGACACGAAGAGGACTTAGTTCATCGCCATTCTCTCTATATGAAAACTCCTTATCTTTGGGCATGCGTTCCATTTGCAGTTTACCTCGCTTACACCACTCATAATGAGTTTCAAATTTGTTTTTACTCCTAAAGTTCCGAATGCATCTGTCGCAGTAATATAACTCTCTACTCGAGTTTTCTAAGTGGTGGTATAAGCGAGAAATTTTGGGAATGCCGCAGTAGTGCCATTCCTCACTATCATCCTGTCTTACTAATAAAAGGTTGACAACATGGTCATAACAACTCGAACGCGAGTTGTAGCGCACACCCTTCAATCCCTTTTCCCAAACATGGAGAACTATTTTAATGTTGTTCAATTTTTCAAATTTTTCTATATCTTTAATTTTCATATCGTCACTATTACAGTCATCGAAGTTTAATTCATTCTCCCACTGCCTATAGCTATATGTACGATTTCGATTCGCATTGATGTCATTATAGTGGAGAATGGAGAGGACAGCATATTTAAAACATTGCGATTCGCAATCGACATTGATGACTGCTGTTTTGTTTTTTAAATTTTTTGGAAGTTTAAAGGAGCCTCGACCACTATGATTTCCTAATAAACTGATTTTAAATAAGGCGGACTCAATGCCGTCAAAAATGAGACCGCTATCGCGCTCGTTAAACTTATCAATATTTAATTTTAATCCTTGGATGTGAAAATTTATCCAAGACTCATAGTCTACAACCTCGGTTGCAGGAGAGGAGGGTATGTGAAACTCTAACCTCTCTATTATTTGTCCAGTATGGTGGTCGATTTTTACATATTTTATTTTAAGATAGATGAGCGCCTTCATCCTAAAATTGTCTAAATTGTTGAAGAGCGCTTCTATCAATGATGAATTTTGATGAAACCATTCCTCAAAGTTAGCAATGGTTTCTGAGGAGTCCATCTGGTAGTTCCTCACTAAATTATTTATGGACACCTCAGTAAGTCGGATAGAGGAGGTACCGTTGGTGTAGGTATCGTTCGTGTGTGTATGTTGAAGTCTGTGCGAAGATAGTTCAAAACGTGTCTCGAAAGACTGAATGCACAAGTCGCAAGAAAAGGAGACATCGTTAACAGAATCATCCCTACCTTCGGAGATTGATGCCGGCTTAGGTCGACAAACACCTCGCTTGATGTGTCGGGTGAGATCCCATTTCCTCGTGAAGATGTGCCCACAGTCAGCACATTCCCACTCGTTGCCATGTCGCGACAATGTTGAGATGGACTCGCACGAGATGGAACTGGTATCACCTGAAAGAGAAATCATTCTTTCATCTCTGTTCAAGTCTCAGTGTATTGTTACAACCTACCTTGACTCAACAACTCTAAACTTTCCTCGAGAAGGGAGGGCGTTGGTGATGAAGTTGATGCCTGAAATTGAGGAAGATGCTATTAGCTACACGTTTGAGGGAGATGAGAGAGGAAATTTTCACTTACCATTTGAACGAAATTATGTTTAAGCTTGATACTTCAACAAGATAGAGACTTCACTCAAATTTGAAATTCACTAAAGAGCAGTTCACTTGTACGCCTCAAATACAGAATTCGTCAGAGAACAGTTCAATTATGCGTCTCAAAGACAGAGTGAAATGATACGGATATCACTTTGCTTATATACTTTCATTCTCTTCATTCATTGGATGTTCATTCTGATTGGCTGCTTGTGTATACTTAAGAATTAGAAAACATTTCAAAGTCATTATTCACAGTCAACATGACAAGCCCTCCAACAACACCAAATACCGCATTGGAGTTCTCCTCTCCATGCACATCAGCAAAGGTGCTCGTTACACCAAATGCACCAAGAAAGGCGAAGGTGGAGAAGGTGTACCGACTGGACAATATACGAAAGTTATCATTACCAGCGGACGAGGAAGAGGAGAGTGTATGTGAGAAGGAGTGTCCCGACTTAACAGGCGTGAGGTGGAAGTATCTCCAGTACGATACTGACGATGTGATGGAGATGACCAGCAAGTCGCAGTTGCATCAAATATGGGAGTGGTACACCCCTAACTCCCAACCGCGAACCGTGGCGGAGTGGGCGTACATTGACAACGTGAGGGACGCTGCAGAAGAACGTTTAAAGCAGCTCAACTGTTTTTGTGATCTATGTGAAGTCAGACTCTGGGACGATATTGACGATGAAGACCTTTTAAAATACATGCCATAATAAATGTTTATTTCGTATTATCTTTGCTTTCATACTGACTTACTTGAATGGGGCTTTAGTGAATAATTTAACCATGTATACTTTTTCATTGGGAAATAGTAGCACGCTTAGTCTAACTTGCAAATCTTATAACATTTCATATGGGTGATAATGGTAGATGAAATAGTGTCAAATAAAATTAAGATAGCTTACACTTCTGATACAGGGATAGCAATCGACTGCGATCCATGTGTAAAGAGCTTGTTAGACTACGGAAGAGAGAAGTGTGTTATGTTGCGTGTGGCGCGTGAGTGTCCTCCCATTTCATTCCATTCATCAATTCGTCTCAGTGATAGAGACAGGTAGAACTCATGGTTCTCATAACGTATGCAATGGAAAGTTTTAGGTAACCTTCGACAGTTGGCTAAATGTCGCCCTGGCGCGAATGCATACTACGTTGAGACAGAGGCAATCACTTGCAAACATGACGCAGAGAGGTTTAACAAGATTGACCATTGCCGAATGTCCCTTGCGGTATACATAGCTACGGGTTTCACCGCCGCCCTTTACAGGAACGCCCGTCGAAAGGAAGTATTACACCGAACTTCATTTGCAACGTTCAAGTTGACTGATAGCAGATTCAACTTAATGATAGTATTCGCCAGTCCGAAGACTGCCCAGGGCAAACCGCGTGGAGGTTCTATCATGTCTTGCCCCATGGTGGCCCTTAAGAGAGCCGATGGTTCGTTCTCGTCGTATCTGAAAATAGAAGGAAAAATAGATGAAATATATTCAAGTGATAGAGATGATATTAACTTACCATAAGAGAAATTTAGCCGGTTCGCGACCCCTTCGATGGTGATGGTTGAGGTAAGTATTTGGCCGGCAGTTTCCGCTTCCGGTGGCGCAGCTCCTTTATTTCGCCATCATGCTTTATAGAGACATGGAGACAGCGCATCTCCGCCATTGCTCCCTCGTAGCACTCGAATGTGGAATCCAAGTCCTCACTCTCAAGGATGATGCTGTCGACGATTCTGCTCTTGATGATGGGAATGTGGAGCGTTGTTCGTCTCTCTTCTTTCTTCTGACTCTCAGTCAGGCTAGTCTTTAATTGCTCAATTTTTAAATTTGATACCTCTTCTTGAGCTTTTAATGATTTTATGTAAGTCGCCTGCTCAGTAACGCGTTTTTCGCTGGCAAGCGCCCTTTCGCGGAAAGATTCTAAATTGATCACTTGTGTCTTGAGGGCCCGAATCTCGGCTACCTGACCCTTCAGGTGGAAATTGTCATCCCTAAGGGCCGAACATTCATTTTTGTAACGAGTGAGCTCATCTTTTAATTTTGTGAGTGCATATTCCTGGCTCACTTTTGCGATCTGGGTATCCTTATTCCAGCTGTTCATCTGCTGCTTAATCCCCTTCTTTACTGGGGAAGGTGCGATTACTTTCTTTTTCGGGGAAGACTGATTTGTTGGTTTTCCTATCTCTTCCGTGTCTTTAGTAATGACGACCTCCTCAGAATCGGAGTCATCTGAGCTGTCCAAATCGCTTAGTGGGGCCTTCTCTTCTGCTGTTGATGAGGTAGTGGCCGAAGCAGCAGGCTCCAAAATTGTTGCAATAGCCTCTTGTAGTGCTGCGTCAAGATCGACTGTTTCTTCGTTGAAGAAGGGTGCGATCACTTTGCCGATGTCTGATGTTATGTAATTGTTTGCCTTTTTGAGCGGACAGTCGGCGTGGGCGATGTAAAATTCCTCATGCTCTTTGCCTTTCAAAAATTTCAGGCAATGTGTACAGCCGGAAATAACGGCTCTTTCCTCGTGGAAGTGAGGCGTATTCTTGTACTTATTAATGTGACGTTTGAATTCGCCACCCCTCTTTATTTCTCCGCAAGAGCACTTTTTAAATAAAAATTTTGAGTTGCCTCCATTTTGTAACTTATGTATCTGTAAAGGAAGGATGAAATAGAATTACTAACAGGCGACATTGGCAGTCATTCTTATAATCATACAGCTAAATTGTGAGATTGGTGGAAAGTGTCGAACCTTTGAATCCGTTACAGGCATTACTCAGAGGGGATCTTATCCCAACTCCAAGGCCTCGGCCCACAAATCCAACCTCCCGCGGACAGAGCGTGCGTCATATCACTGTGTTGGTATCCGGACCCCGATTTTGACATGAAAATCAGTGGATTGTTTACAAAGGTTGCAAATTCCAAGCCGAAGCTTGCCTCCCACAACTTTATAAATGTCTTAGTTGAATTCAGAAGGTTTGAAAATCCCGAAAATTGCCAAAAAATAGCGAATTTAAATTTTTCAATTTTTTAGCACTACTTATGAAATTTTATAAGTAGTTTATCACTTAGGGCAGGTCAATAGCGACCGAACCTTTTTTGAATCAAGTCAAACGGACTTGTAGAAGCAAAGTTACAAGCCTTTAAAGTTTTGGAGTCTTTTATGGCCTGGAGACGAAGGCCATCTCCTGGCTAACCTCTAAGTCTAACGCCTTAGCTGATATCAGCAATGAAATTTTCTAAGTCGGTTTCTTACAGAAACTCGGGATTTGGAATGTCCGAAGCTATCATCGGAGCTCAGAGAGACGACTTACCGTTGACTATCTCTCGTATTAATGACAAGTCTCTCTCGGTTCCCAGCTTATATAGTGTGTGGCGATCAGCTGATGACGTAACACCCATCATCCAAACACTAAAAAACCCGTCTATCTCCGGTTCTAGTGCTCCGATTGAGCTGGAAATACACCATTTCCATGTAGAATTTGACGCTGAATCCGAATCTGGCCTCCGTTTTCCCATCCGATGCTTCGTTTTGGCTCTACAGTAGGCAGCCATCGCAAAAATTCTAACTCTGTCGTTTTTCCGAAAAAATGTTGAACATTTTTCTCGCCGATTGACTTGAAACTCTCCGATTGACTTGAAACTCACCATACAGATAAAGAATTTCACGCTGATTCCAAATCTGAAATCCGTTTTCCAATCCGATGCTTCGTTTTGAAGCTACAGCCCAAAACGTCCCAAATTCTAACTCTGTCGTTTTTCGCCAATATCCCAAAATCTTAAATGGCGTCTCACACCTAAACGAAGACAGATATGAACAAGCCGTTTGTTTCACTGAATTTGTCTCACTCTTAGCTTTCAAACGAGCTATGGCACGACAAAATCCGTCCACTGGAAGCCAAAATCGAAGCAAGCTGTCCAGAGGGGGGGGGGACGTCAGCGAAATTTCAGAATTTGATGAAAAATGTTTTGGTGACGGTCCCAGGTCGAAATTCCACACTTTGGAAAATTTTCAAATTTTTACCCATACAAAGTCACTCTGACACTTAGGATTTTTTCAGGTAAGCGAGCTCCGACCTAAAATCTTGTAACCGCTCTAACTTTTGAACGAAGACAGATAGGAACAAGCCGATTGTTTCACTGAATTTGTCTCACTCTTAGCTTTCAAACGAGCTATTGCACGACAAAATCCGTCCACTGGAAGCCAAAATCGAAGCGAGCTCTCCCGAGGGGGGGGGGACGTCAGTGAAATTTCAAAATTTGATGAAAAATGTTTTGGTGACGGTCCCAGGTCGAAATTCCACACTTTGGAAAATTTTAAAATTTTTACCCATACAAAGTCACTCTGACACTTAGGATTTTTTCAGGTAAGCGAGCTCCGACCTAAAATCTTGTAACCGCTCTAACTTTTGAACGAAGACAGATAGGAACAAGCCGATTGTTTCACTGAATTTGTCTCACTCTTAGCTTTCAAACGAGCTATTGCACGACAAAATCCGTCCACTGGAAGCCAAAATCGAAGCAAGCTGTCCAGAGGGGGGGGGACGTCAGTGAAATTTCAAAATTTGATGAAAAATGTTTTGGTGACGGTCCCAGGTCGAAATTCCACACTTTGGAAAATTTTAAAATTTTTACCCATACAAAGTCACTCTGACACTTAGGATTTTTTCAGGTAAGCGAGCTCCGACCTAAAATCTTGTAACCGCTCTAACTTTTGAACGAAGACAGATAGGAACAAGCCGATTGTTTCACTGAATTTGTCTCACTCTTAGCTTTCAAACGAGCTATCGCACGACAAAATCCGTCCACTGGAAGCCAAAATCGAAGCAAGCTGTCCAGAGGGGGGGGGACGTCAGTGAAATTTCAAAATTTGATGAAAAATGTTTTGGTGACGGTCCAGGTCGAAATTCCACACTTTGGAAAATTTTCAAATTTTTACCCATACAAAGTCACTCTGACACTTAGGATTTTTTCAGGTAAGCGAGCTCCGACCTAAAATCTTGTAACCGCTCTAACTTTTGAACGAAGACAGATAGGAACAAGCCGATTGTTTCACTGAATTTGTCTCACTCTTAGCTTTCAAACGAGCTATCGCACGACAAAATCCGTCCACTGGAAGCCAAAATCGAAGCAAGCTGTCCAGAGGGGGGGGGGGGACGTCAGCCGAAAATTTTTTCTCTCCGATTTCGCTGGAAACATCCTTCCTAACCCAAAATTTCACGTAGATTCCGAATCTGGCCTCCGTTTTCTCATCCGATGCTTCGTTTGGGCGCTACACACCAAAACATCCCAAATTCTAACTCTGTCGTTTTTTCGAAAAATGTTGAAAATTTTTTCTCTCCGATTTCGCTGGAAACATCCTTCCTAACCCAAAATTTCACGTAGATTCCGAATCTGGACTCCGTTTTCTCATCCGAACACTCCTTCCACTCGAAACAACCCATTTACAACCCAACATTCAGCAGATTGCACCAAAAACATCACACACTATAGCCTCAACACTAATCCTGGCGGTCGGTCACGTCAACCCATACGAGACCAACACATCCGAGTCTCACACTCTGTCGTTCCAGAGGGGGGGGGACTCAGACCCGAAGCACCACGGCGGCCGACCACGACACTCTGCCGTTCCAGAGGGGGGGGGAGTCAGCGATGGCGGCCATCTTGCGCTATCTGGTGTTTGTCACTTCCTTACTACTAATGTCACTTCTAGTCTTTCCCTTGGACAGATTTTCGGAAGTCGGAACCATTTTCACCACCAACCTATAACAGGCCTATATATGCGTAGATCTTTACGTAATTAGAAGTAGACGTAATGATGATTTCAGAAACTCAATTTTGAAAACTATGATGCAGTAATTAAATAATGTAAGGCAGTTGAAAAAATTCATGCACTGACATGCACACGGGTATCAGCTGAGGTATCTACAGAAAGTGAAAATGGTGACCCGCGTGCTGAAATTTTAGGAATTCTGGCACCCATTCACATCATTATTCAAAGAAAACACGAGATTCTAATTTATATGCCAAGAATCCGCAGATCTATTTATAGTCAATCAAATAAAAGTCGCAGCTCCTTCCTGTTGAAGCCATTTCTTGGTACGAACTGTCGCAGAATACATCAACCGTGAAAATTTTGACAAAGTGACTTACAATGTTTGTTTTCGTCCGCACCTACTCAATTTCGCACGGATTTCAATAAAATTGGTACCCAAGTGATCAGGAGACAGTGCTCATTGAAATAAGCTGGTGTTCAAATGGATTTGAACATGTGACCTTTTTTCGACTATGTATAGCACAGGGACGCAATGACGCAAAGTGGTCCTGTTACAGGGTCCGGAGGGGAGGTTTCATTATAATCGGTACTAGAAATTACGAATTTAGTGAGGTCACAGACATTGCGTGAAGTGTGGGCAATTAATGACGCAGGCTACTACTTGTTACCATGGCGACTGCCCTTGTACCCTCTCAATTGTATGACTTAGGTCTAAGACAAACCGGATGTATTTTTGAAATTTGCATGTACTCATTTGGATGGAAACTTTTACAAATGAAAATATTGGGAAAGTTGTATAGCTCTTCCTTTCCTTGACAATATTACCTCATTCCTACATTTTATGGGAACATGCACATTGCAAATGCATGAATGACCACTTGAGCACTGATTTCATCATAGAAGTAACGATAGTAGCTATCAATAGTATGTTAAGCACGTGTAAGTATTAATTTAGGACTGCAACCGCTCTCCGTCAAACGGGATGTTGTTTCACTCAGTCTCCTCTACAGATGCTTTTCGGTAGAAGCAACTCTGCAGTAAATGAGTGCATACACAAACCTAAGATCTTCTCCAGAAGCACTCGGGAAGCTAATGCACTCACATGCCATCATATGAGTATAGAACGCGCACGTATTGTGAGTCGCTCGAAAACCTGCTTTATTCGCATGGCACAGCTTTGGAGTCAGCTTCCTCAGACCACTTTTCCCCGACCTATGCCAACTTGATGCTTTCACGAGGCGTGCGAGCAGGTTTCTGATAGGGACATTTTAATCAGATTCGAAGATCTGTTATTGTGCTTTTGTTAACTTAAAATGGATTCATTTTTTATATTTCCATTGAGTAATCCCTAGATTCATTCATGGCTCGTAATTGTGTTAGGGTGAAAATTCTGTAAGACAGACACTCCTACGGTTGTTCTCTTGACAGTGTCTATCATTTATGGTTCATGATGTTCAAGTGGGTTTATATACATTATCACTGGAGGCTGCGGCACTTTTATGGTGTTCAGTTGCTTATGTTGTATACTTATTCGGGAGTTTCAGATTGAAATGCTGTCTAGGTAAAGGAAAGGGGAGTGGAAATTCACCTGCTGGAAGTTTTCTTTCTGTTCATTTGCGTGAGCTGTCATGTGAGCCTCTGAGTCATCTTCCACGATCGGTTTTGTATTCAATCTAGCGGCAATGACGCGCAGTATCTGGTATTCAAATGACTCGATGCTTGTAAGGGTTACTACATGAAATTAGCACTGGATTTGATTCTAGGCAAATTGGAATGCGGTCTTCGTGAAATGTCAATGCAAAATAGCATAATATCAGGTAGACAAGAATAGTCATTGTTAATGAAATAAACAAATGAAGTTTTCTATCGTCGAGAAAATTATGACAAGGGATATTTTGCTTTTTTCAAGATAAGGAAGTTTTCTAATAAGGAATTTTCCTTTATTAAATAGGAAACAACGAAGGTCTATCTTCTTATCATTGGAGTATCCCTCAAATAAATAATATCTCATCATAGATCCATCCAGACTATACATCGAATCCAATAACTCTTGCGCGATGCAGTTTTGTGCTTTAGCAATACTCAATTTACATTTTTTATAAAAAGGAATTTGGAATTCGTCTGAGAGAAGGGTCCGAACTCATCCCGCTTGGCGTTGTCTGCAAGGAATCGGTTATTGGGTGAATAAGACAACATTTAGAGACACCATTGCTTTGCTATGCAACCGGTCCTTTCGAGGAATCACATCAAATTGTGTCTGTGGTCTTAGAATCGACGACAACCATATCTGTTGAATTGTAAGAGGGGAGGTTTCGTCAATCTGAGACACAGCATGGTAAGAGATGAGGAATCAAAGTTTTGAAAGAAGTTTGTACAGACGCACATCTCGCAGTTCCGCTCAAGAACTAGCAAACAACATTCTAAGGGACTTTAGGCAGATAATGATTCGACTTACGATATAAATGCGCAAAAACCATTGAGTGAAAACGTCTACGTCATTTCAGAGGAGATGGAATCTGAATTGCGAGATCAAATGTTGCCTCGATCATGCCCAGCGGTGTTGTGGAGGAAAACTTAGGCTGTTTTCTTGCTTCATCTGCAATTATCAGCTTAATCAGCTTTTACTTTGTTATAAGCATTTAATGTACAATAAAAGAAACGACAGAGATGAAATTAGGACCAATTAGACCAATTTAAAGGCTAAGAGAATGGCAACGAACTGAGAAAAGTAAAACGAAAGAAGAAAACTTGGAACATGAATACGACAGTGTGTTATTCATGCAATCAATCCCAAATTCAGCATTAAAGAAAGAGCTGGAAAGAGAAAAAGAGAAAATTGAATTCAAAATGAAAGTTATAGAAACAGCAAAGGATGCTATAAAATCAAAATTACAAAAATCAAATCCGTTCGAGAAAAGCACAGTCTGATGCAAAAATAATGCAAGTCATAAAAAAAGTTAGATCCCTTGGATACTTTGAATGTTATCGTGACATGTTTCGCCTGTTCTTGTTCACGCTGCACACAGGACTGAAATACAAGTTTCGGATGATGAGTTTTAGCCACAAATCAAGAAAATAGAATTGCGGCTGTCTGACACATAGACACCCGCGCACATAGAAAGATGGTAAAACCTACATTATCGATCTGTGACTACGACAAACTGACACAATGAAGAGACCAATCTGACAAACTGTGTAGTAAGTAAATTAATAGCAGAATAACAAGCAGTAAGTAAAGATAAAAATAAATGCTACGTTACAGGGAATTAAGCAAAGAGAATTTTTTCCAAAATCTCTTTTTTAATTTTAGTCTTGTGAGCATAGCATATTATGGTGTATGCATCTATATTGCTATATTTTGTTTCCTTGAGGATTTGCTTAATTTCCCGAAACATAGCATTTATTTTTATCTTTACGTACTGCTTGTTATTCTGTTATTCATTTACTTGGTTTGTCAGATTGGTCTCTTCATTGTGTCAATTTTCCGTAGTCACAGATCGATAATTTCAGGTTTTATCATCTTTCTGTGTGCGGGTCAATGTGTCAGAGAGCCGTAATTTTGTTGCCTTGATTTGTGTTGAAACTCATCATCCGAAACTTACATTTCAATCCTGTGTGTAGTGTGAACAAGAACAGGTGAAACATATCGCTGTAAAAAAACGAAAGCGGTTTTGATTTTCATATTCAAAATAATGCAAAGGAAAATGTGACACACAGGGAATAGCCTACCCCGACATCCGTATCAATCGCGTTTAAAAAGTGCAATTCCCGGTTGTATGCTCTTCGAACTGTACGCAGTACTGTTCCAAACGTTCTAAGGTGTCATTAAGTCGCTACTAAAATATACATCACCCGAATTTGTTGATGCATCATTTTATTTACAAGTACTTTTAAAAACATTTGTGAGATGTCATCGCGTTTTTCTCACATGTGGTCTAACTATGGTTGTCAGGAGTTTGAGCACATTAACCAAGGTCGCCATAGAATAGCCTGCAAATCTTCATAAATACTATCCTTCCTTTGCACTCCATTGTCCCACAGACTTAAACATAGTGGACAGTGCGTTACAGAACTCTCTCGAACCGCGCGTAGACGAGTTTCACATGTGCATCGCAATATATTCTAACTGTGAGTGCAATTTGTAAATGGAATAACCATCACATGCTTATTTTGTATGTTCATTCTTTGGTTTCCACGATGACTATAATTTGACTTTTGTGCTGAAATGATCGATTTTCATTCAGGCATCAATTTTAATCTGAAATCAAGCATTTTCTCTCTCTATGCTACTGCAATTTACACATTTTATAAATCTTTTTTTCAGTTTATGTGTCTTTCCTACCTCCTTAATTTGGTTTGGCTGGCGGTAGCTGCAGTTCTGGTTATTCCTGTGGTCGGCTGGCTCATTTTTAAATCTGTTTGTACTCAAGAACTCGATTATTGGAGTCGCGTTTCTGATAAAAGTGGGAAATTTACTTACAAATTTAACCTGACCAATTACGGTAAGTTAATTTTCATTTTTAAGCGCGCAGGTTGAGAGTGTCTTCATAAGATTTGGAACGTAAAAGTAAACGTTTATTCCATTCAAATATATTTCGCCACAAACACATGCAGCATGTTTAATAGGAAATTCACATGCATTGCATCTGCAGCGTTGTTGCTTGCGCTTTTCACTGCACCTTGTGCTTGCAGGGACAATTGAAAATGATTTCATCCGAAATTTATGTGACTCAAATGTATATCAATTAATGCAATTCATAATTACACAGCATCAAAACAATTTCCAGAATTTAGTCAAAAATTTCTAGAAAAGTAAATTCAAGTGGATATAATCAATGCTTGAGTGAAAGAATTTATACCATGGTAGGACTCGTTCGTGTGCCACTGTTCGTAGCAGTTCCAATGTCTTGAGATAAGCGCAAGAAATATTGTTTTCTTTTAAGGTTTAGATACAGAGAGGAGAAAATAGAGTGGGTGTCGATTAAGTTCCATGGTTAGATCCCAAGCGATCAGTGTGGATTATGTCCCCTCGACATAATCGACATGAAACCCTTCGCCTTATTAAATGTTAGTAAATGTACTTGTTATTGTCATGGATTTCTAGAACACCACAGGCATCTATGGTAAGGTACGCTGATGATCAATTTTTGGTTGTAGTGATTTTGAGGAGTGCATCTCCCTTAGATTTGCTCCGCACTGAACAAGCAAATATAAATGATAGGTGTATTTCAATCAAGTTGACCATCATCATGGTCGGTTCACCTCATCTTAATAATGCTTAATAATTGGGAAGAAATTTAGGACATTGGACAGTTAGATCATATTGTAATTTCGATGATGATTGTATGTTAACGTTTGAACAATGAGTCGAGAATAAATGTGCACAATGCAAAGATGTGTGTAATTATTCTAACAAATAAACTCCATCGCGAAACGAAATAACTATCTCTGACAATTTTCAGATAATGAGAAGAATTGCAACTCCAACATCTTCTAATCGCAACCTTGCCTTCCTTTCGGCTGTTATGTGAATTTCATTTTTTGTTTTTTCTTCATATGTTTATCTGTTATGTTCATGTTTGTCCATGTTTTGGCAATAAACAACTTATGACTTATGACCATCAACAGCAGCAACTTCAAGATACTATTAATCCCAAGACGTCTTACTGATCTTCCCCATCTCATGCTTCCAACTGACTCATACTTGGTGTGACTAGATGACGATCTGTCCTTCAATTCATTAATTTAAAAACGTATCATTAATTTAAAGACGGTCTTCCTCACGGCTCCATTTTTTACGGGCACTCAAACCGTTTGTTCAGCATAAGGACGTGAGGGAACTGCACTTGATCTATTCCGCTTATGTTCGATCTCTTTTCCAATATGTCTGACGTATAAGTACGTATAAGAGGAGAAAGAGGAAAGAAGACGACAGATGATCATCTGAAAAGGGTGAAAACCGTTGCAGCAGGAAAAGGAGAATGACTTGTAAATAAAAATGAATTCGATGCTTGAGAACATTGAGTTGTAAGAGAAAGAGGCATAGGAGAAAGGAACTCATAAAGGAGAGGAAAACCAGTAACAAGATGTGGGAACATCGATCGGGAGTTTTGTAGGAAAAACATATATTGTTAGGCTTGAATTATACTTATTGGCACACAGGCTTTCGGTATAAGACCTTCATCAGGTACAAAAATAATGTTATTTTTTCTAAAATAAAATAATTTTCTGCAGCCGTGATAATGAAATGCCAAGCAAGACTTCTGTGAGAGGGGGTGTCAATGGAAAAAGAATACAGCATTATATTCAGATGCATTTCAAGGTTTTTCATGGACAGGAATGTTGCATTGGGAGAAATATAAATTATGTTGTTGAAAATTTCTTCGGTTATAGATGTCGATTGCAGCAAACCTGCAGAATGTTCAGTTACATAAGCAAGCTCTATAACACGAATGTTGCATCTTTACAATAACAAGGATCTCTTTAAGATGCGTTGTTTCTCTTTTGATTCATAATTAGTATTTGTCTTCTTTTGATGAGAACTTTTACCTTTGTTGAATTGACTTATTTCCTTTTGTTGTGACAGCGTCGAGTTTTCAATTGGGATGGATCAGTAGCGGTTACTGACTTTTGGTTACGTCTACATGTGCATGCATGTACTAATTGATAAGATGAATTCGGTAACCAAATGCCAGCTTGATAATTTTTATATTGACAAAATGTCTCCTAAGAAATAATAATGGATAGTGGTAAGTTTATGTAATTGAATTTTTACGAAAAATTTTTTGTAAGAATAATCAATGATGAAACGTAGTTGCCTTCGGAAAATTTTGCTTGTTGCAAGTATGCACTTAATTGCCGTTTGAATTGCTGCGTGCAGCTGTTTATTTTGCGGGAACTGCAGAAAACATATAGGACTATCAGTTTCTCCCGAAAGACATTAGGCGATCTTCGTCAAGTTTTGATAAGAGCGGCATTAAGTCTGAGTGATCATGAAATGTGATGTTGCAATTCGATGGTATTAATAGGCCTTCGAATATTTAGAGGAGCTGCGAAAAAAATGGAAAAATCTCTGGCCCGACCACTGTGGCCACCAAGGAGCCCTGATCTCACAGATATTTGGTTGTGCTCTTACCTGAAAAGGAAAGTTTTCGTCCCATCTGGAAGAACTTTCCGCAGTTTGTATGAAATGAGAGAAAAAATTGAAGAGCAAATCCCCCTTATTGCTTTGTCAATGTTCAGAGACAGTTTGAGAGATTTTCGCAAACGTGTCGACAAATCTTGTGCTTGTTTTGAACACAGTAATTGAATTCATTTTCTTTTTGAAATGACTGTAACTACAGTATGCTGTAATCAACATAAGCTGTTTTAAAAGTTTCAAAATTTGTGGAAGTTTAAAAGTTTGCTACAAAAAAGAAAAAACAGTTGGGACACACTGTTATGCAAGGGTAGACTTAAACATATAAGCACATAATATGACCGTTGTGATGTCTGCGGAATGCCGTGCTGTCTATAAAAGCCATAATAACCTTGATTGTAGCTATTTCCTATGCTGAATTAGATGAGTCTCCAAGAACTTATGAAATAAATTTCAAAAGCGAGAGAAAATTTAAATGTACATTCATCTGCTATATCCAAAAATAAAGCATTTTTATAATAATTGAAAGAACCTTCATCACTACTTTGTACATATACTTTTATCAGTAGTACAACAGAAACATCTCAACATACACTTAAAGCTGCCAAGCAAACGAAGGAGTACGTTCAAGTAATGAATGAGTTCAACTGGTGCATGTAAAGCCAATGTTTCCAATGCTGCGCAGATGAGCAGAATTCAGGAATAGGCAGCGCGGAAATTTAAGTCGCCTCCGCGCAAGGGAGATTTTTAAATACTTTGAGTGGTACAAATTGAAACTGATTCGTGTGATGTTATATATGTGTGATGTTAGCGGAAAGCAGAGCCAGATGTCAATCCAAAATTCGAGAATTCGCGTGAATCCGAAAAGAAACACACCCGATCATAAGTTTTAAGCATGATATATAATCATACTTACCTTAGATTAGTCTTATACATTAAATCATGTAAAACAACTTATTTCCTCACTGTCATTGATGTTCATATCGAGGCGTTAATATCTATGATTCTGTGAAAGGATATAGATTTTCTTTCAATCCATAGATGAATGCCATTTTTCTATAATTCTATCTTCTTTTAAGGAATGAGCCGATTGAAAACATCGTTTTCTAAAAGTCACAATTTCAATAAGGAGTAGTGAAATTTGTTAACAAAGAAAGTCAGCATCTGATGTTTCCACCTTTAGCATAAGCTACAGCTTGAATTCGTCTGTTCATGCATTCATATAGAGTCACACTCATCATGTTTTTCGTCCAATCTTGCTGCCCAGCCGCTGCCCAAATGGTTATCATCAAGGGTCGTTAAATTGAACTGTTTCGCTTATCTTTTCAAATCATCTAACAGGTGCTCAATTAAGTTAAGAACAGGGCTTTGTGCTAGCCTGTCCGTTAATCGTCGTTTGACTTTCATTTCCACGTAATGTCAAGTCGAAGCAGATGTGTGGCATGAGGTACCATCGTATTGCAAAGTATGTTGACTGATCATCAAGCGGGGAATCGCAGCATCGGACATCCTCTGGAACTCCCTATAATCGATATTTTCGCTGCATCGCACTAGTTGACGCACTCCATCAAAGTGGACTGCTCCCCTCACCATAAATGACCAAAAACCCTCTGAACGTGGTCCCTCTCGTGGATACAGATGTAAACAACATTCATCAGTAATAACTAGGGCTACAGAGTCGAACTCGGACTCAGTGGTTTTTGGCCGGCCTCGGTTCTACTTTTTCCAAAGCTCTGGTAAAAACTGTTAGATTCCCTTTCTCTCGAGTCCATATCTGATTCCATTTTTCTTGAGTCCATTCAATTTTCTTTCTGCATCAATCAGAACTTTGATCTTCCTGCATGTAGCAATTGCTTTGGGGTGACTATTCTACCAAATAGTTTGTTTCGTCGAAGGAAGCGTTTCTCTGTTTTCAATGCTTTCTTGATTAGCGAGTCAAGTCGAAACCGAGAGTGAAGCAAATGTTTGTCAGAACTGTCGTATCATTGCACCCGACGATGGCTTTGTCCAAAACAAAAAATGTGCAGCATTCAATGAACGCATTACTTTTCGATGAATCGCTATTTTTTAATATTCTTATCAACCTGGATCAGGGTTGGTCGGCAAAAAAACCCACCCGGGGTTTTATCGGGTTATATCCGGGCGGGTTTTTTCGGTTTTTTTATACCGGGTTTTTCGGGTTTAATCGGGTTTAATCTAGTTATTTCGATTTTCTTGAAATTAAGAGGTAATCTCTTATTTTAAAATTATCATTTTATTGAAAAATCAAACTACATTGCACACATCAGTGTAATGTAAACCATGATTAAAATACAATATCATGAGAAAATATTGGTGAGTACTTAGTATAGGTTACTGTATTTTAGCCGTACCAAATATTCAGATAATTACAGGCTATCTAAATAAGGAATCATATGAAGTTATTCTCTCACCTACATTTACGAATAGTATACTTTACACAAGATTGGCTGTTATCTAAAATTTATAAGTTTTTTCTATTATTGTATTATCAGAGAGAAAACACATGTGTAGAGGTCTATAAATTGAACTTTATATAAAAAATATGGCCAAAACGGGAAGATCTAATGAGTCATCTGAACATCGATCACCAAATATCTGTTTGTTATACCGGTATTCCAAAAGTAAGAAAATATAGGCCTAGACAAAAATATAGGCCCAACTGTTATCAGTATTACTGATACTAAAGCTAAATAATACGCAGATCGTTTCGTCGAACTTTCATATCATAATTTCGATTCATTTTATTTATTTATTTTTTGATAACCTGAGGATGGTCGTTTGGTGTGGTCGAAAGACCTCGTCCTAATATGTGAAATCGAGGACGCACGCTCTTTCTTATGGTCCGAAGTGTCCGTCGCAGACTTGCAGCCTGCTGCGGTATCAGTAATGACGCGCGCGTACCACGCACGCGCCACCCCGAACTCCCATCATTTCCGAGTGTCTTTTGTATGCTATAATAACATCAATGACCAGACTTGTGGGCAGTGGCTTTAAATCATTGTTTGCCAATATCGATCTTATCTTACGCACTTTCGACTGCACCAGCCACCCAAAGACATGCGACCAGCAGCGTCAACCAATATGCGTGTGCTCTCCCGAATTCCCCATCATCTCACGAATGCATCACTACAGTCCGGTGTTGACAAATCCAGGCTGGCTGATGTCCGGCGAGTCAGGGATGGACAATGGGCATCATATCAGCATAGGCGTTAAATTTCTTGCGCAATGAAAACATCGGACATTGACATATTATTCGGTTTTCCTTTTCAATATTTGGTGTTGTAGTAAGAAACATGTAGATTACGGAATTGTATACATTCCATACGATGATTTTTGAGAAGAGGCAGAGTCAATAAATCAGAAAAATGAATTGGCATTACTGTATTTTAATTAGAAGCATCGAAAAAATGACATAATATGGAAAAATCCATTTCACCCGATTTCGCCCGATTTCACCCGCCAGATTTCGCCCGCCGGGCGGGTGAAATCGGGTTTTTTTCTGACCGGGTGGGTTCTGACCAACCCTGACCTGGATGAGACGATGACTGCTTGCCAACAATGTGATACTTTCATTTATCTCAGGCTGTCTACTGACCGGGGGAAAAACCGGGAATTAGAACTAATGCAGACAAGCATGCGATATACGCAAACCAAACCGCAGCTCGAACTGAATTATTTCTTAATGCTACTGCTTTCAGAACCGTTTTTTTGTGATGTTTTCTCCGTGATCTCGGAACTGAAAGTTTCGTGTCCACGACTCATTTGTGTGACGATTTCTTCGATCAGCACGGGCAATGAACCCAGCACGGTGGATTAAGCGGGAAGGTGGATGCGAAGCGACTGAAACTTCATGGGAGGCTCATCTTGATGAGGGTTGAGTCGGTTCAAGGGTCATGAAGCTGATGTGATGAAGGATCGCATCAGTTCCAGGTTGAAAGAAGAGCTTTTTGGGAAAAATCGCTCCATGAATGCAACTCAAACTTTCGACATTTTCTGGAGGGAAATTTTTGAACCCGGAACGACTGAAAACAATTTCATTTTAAGGGTCTTCACACTTAGTCACGGCCAAGCTGCGGTGGAGAGAGGCAACAAATAAGCTGTAATTGTAAGCCAGCTAGAGGAATCGCTAGTCGCTCAGCGATTTGTTCATGAATGAATGCGCGACCAAAATATTGCGACGATGCGTGGAAAAAACATTAAAAAATCTAAAAACATGATTCGCATGGTAAGGAACGCAAAGCGGCGATACACATAATGGAATTCAACGTAGCAAAGTGCGTCAAGGTAACAAAATAAAAATTAAAAAAAAACAAGCTAATGACTAGTTAATTTTCAATAGGTACAAAATATGATTTAAAAGAAAATTTTTATATCCTAAAATGTCTAAAAATTTAAAAAATGCTTACTAGAAGGACAAACAACGCTTCTCCTCTCCTCATGTGTGATGAATTGGCGAGTAAGTCGTTCTGTTCAAAATTATGTTTATCATTTATATATTGAAAAGATCCTATTTAACAGTCTGCCCATTCAGATGATAAGAGGACAGGTCTGTTTCCAATCAAAATACCAGATCTAGCTAACACAGCGGGATTACGTTATCTAAAATCTACCAGGTGTGTAAGAGAATTAATGTTAGTTCCTTAAGCTAAAACGTGAAATAAAATTCTACAAAAATATGCATACAAATTATTTGACTAATTTTAATGAGGTCATCAACAAGAACTTGGTCAGGACGATCGCGTTTCGACCGCTTCATCCTGGACGCTCAAACCCGACCAAGCGCGGTCCTGTACAATTAAGATGCACAGCCTCAAAAGTTATATCTATAATAGGGAAAGATTAGCATCTATCAAAAAAATAGAGTCACTATTGACTGAAATGTACCTCAGGCATTTGCAAGAAGGACAGAGTCCTGCCAGAAGAGGTCAAGAGGCGGGGACGTAGTCCACCTTCAACTCAAGACGTGCTGTAAAAACAATTCAACGTAGCAAAGTGCGTCAAGGTAACAAAATAAAAAAAAAAAAAACAAGCTAATGACTAGTTAATTTTCAATAGGTACAAAATATGATTTAAAAGAAAATTTTTATATCCTAAAATGTCTAAAAATTTAAAAAATGCTTACTAGAAGGACAAACAACGCTTCTCCTCTCCTCATGTGTGATGAATTGGCGAGTAAGTCGTTCTGTTCAAAATTATGTTTATCATTTATATATTGAAAAGATCCTATTTAACAGTCTGCCCATTCAGATGATAAGAGGACAGGTCTGTTTCCAATCAAAATACCAGATCTAGCTAACACAGCGGGATTACGTTATCTAAAATCTACCAGGTGTGTAAGAGAATTAATGTTAGTTCCTTAAGCTAAAACGTGAAATAAAATTCTACAAAAATATGCATACAAATTATTTGACTATTTTTAATGAGGTCATCAACAGGAACTTGGTCAGGACGATCGCGTTTCGACCGCTTCATCCTGGACGCTCAAACCCGACCAAGCGCGGTCCTGTACAATTAAGATGCACAGCCTCAAAAGTTATATCTATAATAGGGAAAGATTAGCATCTATCAAAAAAATAGAGTCACTATTGACTGAAATGTACCTCAGGCATTTGCAAGAAGGACAGAGTCCTGCCAGTAGAGGTCAAGAGGCGGGGACGTAGTCCACCTTCAACTCAAGACGTGCTGTAAAAACAATTCAACGTAGCAAAGTGCGTCAAGGTAACAAAAATAAAAATAAAAAAAAACAAGCTAATGACTAGTTAATTTTCAATAGGTACAAAATATGATTTAAAAGAAAATTTTTATATCCTAAAATGTCTAAAAATTTAAAAAATGCTTACTAGAAGGACAAACAACGCTTCTCCTCTCCTCATGTGTGATGAATTGGCGAGTAAGTCGTTCTGTTCAAAATTATGTTTATCATTTATATATTGAAAAGATCCTATTTAACAGTCTGCCCATTCAGATGATAAGAGGACAGGTCTGTTTCCAATCAAAATACCAGATCTAGCTAACACAGCGGGATTACGTTATCTAAAATCTACCAGGTGTGTAAGAGAATTAATGTTAGTTCCTTAAGCTAAAACGTGAAATAAAATTCTACAAAAATATGCATACAAATTATTTGACTATTTTTAATGAGGTCATCAACAGGAACTTGGTCAGGACGATCGCGTTTCGACCGCTTCATCCTGGACGCTCAAACCCGACCAAGCGCGGTCCTGTACAATTAAGATGCACAGCCTCAAAAGTTATATCTATAATAGGGGAAGATTAGCATCTATCAAAAAAATAGAGTCACTATTGACTGAAATGTACCTCAGGCATTTGCAAGAAGGACAGAGTCCTGCCAGTAGAGGTCAAGAGGCGGGGACGTAGTCCACCTTCAACTCAAGACGTGCTGTAAAAACAATTCAACGTAGCAAAGTGCGTCAAGGTAACAAAAATAAAAATAAAAAAAAAACAAGCTAATGACTAGTTAATTTTCAATAGGTACAAAATATGATTTAAAAGAAAATTTTTATATCCTAAAATGTCTAAAAATTTGAAAAATGCTTACTAGAAGGACAAACAACGCTTCTCCTCTCCTCATGTGTGATGAATTGGCGAGTAAGTCGTTCTGTTCAAAATTATGTTTATCATTTATATATTGAAAAGATCCTATTTAACAGTCTGCCCATTCAGATGATAAGAGGACAGGTCTGTTTCCAATCAAAATACCAGATCTAGCTAACACAGCGGGATTACGTTATCTAAAATCTACCAGGTGTGTAAGAGAATTAATGTTAGTTCCTTAAGCTAAAACGTGAAATAAAATTCTACAAAAATATGCATACAAATTATTTGACTATTTTTAATGAGGTCATCAACAAGAACTTGGTCAGGACGATCGCGTTTCGACCGCTTCATCCTGGACGCTCAAACCCGACCAAGCGCGGTCCTGTACAATTAAGATGCACAGCCTCAAAAGTTATATCTATAATAGGGAAAGATTAGCATCTATCAAAAAAATAGAGTCACTATTGACTGAAATGTACCTCAGGCATTTGCAAGAAGGACAGAGTCCTGCCAGAAGAGGTCAAGAGGCGGGGACGTAGTCCACCTTCAACTCAAGACGTGCTGTAAAAACAATTCAACGTAGCAAAGTGCGTCAAGGTAACAAAATAAAAATAAAAATAAAAACAAGCTAATGACTAGTTAATTTTCAATAGGTACAAAATATGATTTAAAAGAAAATTTTTATATCCTAAAATGTCTAAAAATTTAAAAAATGCTTACTAGAAGGACAAACAACGCTTCTCCTCTCCTCATGTGTGATGAATTGGCGAGTAAGTCGTTCTGTTCAAAATTATGTTTATCATTTATATATTGAAAAGATCCTATTTAACAGTCTGCCCATTCAGATGATAAGAGGACAGGTCTGTTTCCAATCAAAATACCAGATCTAGCTAACACAGCGGGATTACGTTATCTAAAATCTACCAGGTGTGTAAGAGAATTAATGTTAGTTCCTTAAGCTAAAACGTGAAATAAAATTCTACAAAAATATGCATACAAATTATTTGACTATTTTTAATGAGGTCATCAACAGGAACTTGGTCAGGACGATCGCGTTTCGACCGCTTCATCCTGGACGCTCAAACCCGACTAAGCGCGGTCCTGTACAATTAAGATGCACAGCCTCAAAAGTTATATCTATAATAGGGAAAGATTAGCATCTATCAAAAAAATAGAGTCACTATTGACTGAAATGTACCTCAGGCATTTGCAAGAAGGACAGAGTCCTGCCAGTAGAGGTCAAGAGGCGGGGACGTAGTCCACCTTCAACTCAAGACGTGCTGTAAAAACAGAGAGGAACGAAGAGAAGAAGAAACAACAGGATTGGGGATCTCGAATAGGAAACGAAAGAAGACGACAAACTACGAAGCTTCAATCGAGGGGGAAAGAACAAAAGACTCAGATATGAACCTGAAGTATTGAATGTTGACATAGATCAACTGCATAAATATGTGTGATTCTCGACTTCAAGCTTTAGTAATCATCGTACATTTTTGTAATTTTCGGCAAGATGAACTCCTTAGCTTGCTGCGTCTATCAAGTTTAGGGATGACCATATGAATTGTTAAGCGCTTCCACATTTGTATGCGTATCATTTTTGGATGTCCTAATAAACTTTCAACACTTTTACGTACGTATCTCGATACGTACCTTCCGCGTTCGTCTTGTTGCTGATTTTGTCTATTTCCTTTAAAATTTTGTCAAACTTTTTTGTTGAACAACAAAATTTTTTTGCATCGCCTAAGTTTTATTTAAATGCATTAGCTTGTGGAACTCATTGATTACATCTTCCAGGAGTATAGGTCGTTCAAAAGAACATTCTAGATACTTTAAACCAAAATATCCACAAAAAACCGGGAAACGGAGCTTACACTGACTGGGAAAACCTGAAAATTTTGTAAGATAGTTCTGTAGACACCCTGTATCTGTATTTTGTCCGCTGTAGCATCTTACCATTTAATCAATTCGAAGCGTTATTTAAGATTCTACTCCTATCATTTACAGTGGTCGGATTTGGGCACGAATTTGTCGAAAGTGGGCACGAATACACGGAAATTGAGCGTGGGCACGAAAATTGGACCTCCTGATATTCGTGCTCATCTTTTTCTGAGATTCACCTGAATTTTCTAACACAATCTGTATTAATAGCTAAATTCTTCATGCATCAATTCATTGTATGATTTGAAAAATATGATTGAATTATTATGCATGAACAACTTAATTGGTTGCTCATTCTGGAAATGAAATCTTTTTCAAGTTTTTCTCAAAAAAAATAAAACGAAACAATACAGGTATACGTCATTCGATCGAGCTATATTTACTCTTCAGCGTAGTTCAGGGAGCCACTTGTGACTAACATTGTTTTATTTACGCACAGAAGAAAAGCAATCAGAAAAATGATAGATGACTTGGGTAATTTTGTCGGTAAACTCTAATTAAAGCTATTTCGATGGTATAACCTACTCTTCCAATTCGATGGTAGTACTTGATTATATAGTGTATACATGAAAGGAATTACTATGAGATTGGCATTATAATTATTTCTTTGTTCATACAACATATTAGTAGGGTTTTACCATTAATTTTTCTTGATAATTGATGCTGCCAATGGCCTGTGTCGATAACTTGAAGCTCAACTGAATATCCCATAACTTCAGAAAAAAAATTATTAACACAGTAATCCATGAATATAACTTAACTTTGAATGCCACCGAGCGCCTAGATCCTCCCGCCATTTGAAGTCTAGTTCCATCCAGATTGCATAGGCCTATGAGATGATACTTATCTTCCAGATGCAGCTCGGCTCCCTAAGCTCCGCTCTTGTCGAAGAAGTTGTCCATCGTAGCGCGTTTCGCAATCGTTTCTCGAAAGTGGGCCACTGGCTCGAGAGCTCCCACTTAAATATTGTCACGTCTTTTGAAAGAGGACCGCCAGTTCCAGCCAAAATAACTGTTATTTCCAGCCATAGTATTCGCAAAACGAATCAAACCAATTGTTTTCAATCCGAACCCTAAGCGAACCATATCAATCGAATACTTCACTAACTCCCGCTATTTGCTGTCTATTAGGGATCGTTAATTGCCTGGATTGGGATTGATAGAAGTTTTTACATGTCTTCTCCATGTAGTCTCAAGAATGTCGTATTGCCTGGAGGCTTTATGGATTGATATTCTGCTGACTGTTACTGCCTTCTTAGCAGCAGCAATGCGTGTTTACCGATCCATCTTCAGCCAAGTAATGAAAAAATACTTGCTTTTCAATGAATTAGCTAAGAATCTAGCAGTTGTATTTTGATCTAGTTAGATTTGCATTGAGTTTCTAACTTGCAACAAATGTTCAGTTGTCTGTCGGCATTATATCACAAAATGTTGAGAAAATGTTGACTTTCCCACAATGTGTATGCATGAGCAGCGAATTTTTGTCACATTTCATGGTTATCTATATAAAGAATATCGTGTAACATCAACTTCCGCTGTAGAATTTTTGATCATTCTTACATGATTAACGTAGGCCTACGTATTACCTACATATAATATATCCACGCGTGAAGTGTAGAATATCGGATTTCTTCAAGTAAGAAAATTATTTGATCAAATGAAATACCTCCAATCAGTATATAAAATATTATATACAGTATATAATACAAATCGAGGTGCCTCCGAATTAGCCGAGTTTACCCCACAAAGATGCACGGATCTCATCAGCAAGCTGATCAATTGCCTACATTTCGGTTCGGTACCTTTAACATTTTGGGCGATCAGCAGCAGGCGAACCCACGACCAAAGGCATGCCCACAAAGCTTATAAAATGCTTGAAGTAGTACAAGCCAACTTACAAACCAACATTGTAAAATGAATAGAAAATCAAAGATGATAAAACGAAAAGACTCATATCAGAAAGATATGACGAGACTCTGAAGAGTCTGAAGGATGCGGATCCAAATCTGAAGGTTCTTCTGAATGAAATGCCTCAACTAATGGATGAGAAAAATCTGGAATCAGACAGACTATTTTAAAAGTTCATGAAAAGAAGGATGATCAGTGTTTCCCTTGACAGTGACGATGATAATGCTGTTCCTAATAAGAAATGATTTTTATAAACTTTTCCACGTGATATTCGTACTACGAATAATACTCGTACTTGTAGCTAAATACAAAGTGCATTTCTAGGCATTTCGGCATATTTTCAGTTGACTCATTTCTGTTGCATGTACATGTATATGCAACAAGTGTGCATTTACGGGCTCAAAAAAGCAACATGAAAATTATGCAATTCAATTACAATGCGATTTATAGCCATGCATGTGAAGCAGTAAGTTCTTTGAGCTGGTGGCACTGCATTGGCACGAATTTCGAGGGGTGAGCACGAAAATCCTGAAAATTCTGAATCCGACCACTGCATTTATAATTTATATTCGTCGATGAGCGATCGGCTTGCTGATTTTCTGCGCTCTCAAATATTTCAATGTCAATTGATTTTTGTTGTTAATGACTTTTTTTGAATGCATATGAAAACATTTTCAGCGTTGCCACCGCTGCGCGGAATCCGCGCGGATGAAGGTCTTTGAAAAATTATTCTTTCATCTGGGGTAATAAATTTAGAAGAAATGTATTTTTGATGTACAGTTAGCTTATTTCTAGTAAATATACAATAAAACATTTCTCTACTGAAACTAATACTCTGACTTTTTTGCAAGTTGTGTTATTCTATGAACGCGTTCGAATCTTTTATAATCAATTGGTGAAAGCTTTCATTCTTTATCTGTCGATTGGTCAACGGTTGATCCGATCTGCTCAGTCCATTGATCCTTCGAGAAAGAGTGATATTAGCGAAAATGACATCATTGGCGCTGCAAAGAAACTAGGCGTCAAATGTGACTCAGACACTGACAAGCTTGTCCTCGAATAGAGACGTTGTTTGTCTCTGTTTTTTCAAAATTAGGTCTGCGTGCTTATTAACAGCTGATCTCCGTAGAGGTGAATCTAGATCCCTGTGTGGAAATCTGTGTATTGCGCGGAAATTTTCCGCTCAGCAATTGGAAACTCTGTCAGTGCTATTTAACCTTTTCCAAGTCACGGTGCCCTTCCCAATAAATACGTAGACTCACGGCACCCCGGTAGCAAACGGTAGTTTAAGAGTACCTTTTATCTTCTGCGAAAAAGCGTAATTAGAGAACTAATTATTGGTCTCACTTTATTCCTACTGACTTATTCTTTAAACTAAATTATTCAACCGTTGATACTAATCTGAATTTAGAACAAATGTTATTTTGTTATCTCAGCCTACTATTTCATTTCACAGCACTTCATTGAAGCACACTTTATTTCCATTTTTCAGAAATCAAATATGAGTGCAAAAAATTACATTTATTATAATAGAATTTAAGTTTGAATAATCATTTTGTCTATATGTGAAGTATGAGCAGCAGCAGCCTGGATGAACAGTATGAGTGAACTGCTACAATCACGCGCACATCCTATCAAAATTGAAAATGCTGCGTAGTGCTAACGATAGAAAGAGCAGCGTGTCGCAGTATAAGGAACGCCTTATAATTTTGCCTGAAATCGGAGTCACAGTCCTAGCAAATTCAGGAGCCTGGAGTCAGAGACCTTTCAAGATGATTGGAATGATCTGAAAGGTCAACATTTCTGATTTATTGCACTTCCTCGAACGCTCGAGTGAGACGCCGTACCGATATCCCTATACCTGCGGTACCCCTCCTTCCCACGGCACCCAAAGGTACCGCGGTACTCCGGTTGAATAGCACTGCTCTATCTGACGCTCAAATTAAATTCACCTCGGACAAGTATAAGTCCTGATTTCGTAGGTATAATGCTATTACTCTTCAGCTGCAAGGGTGCGTTTGCACGTACTGCCTGGCCTACTTCTATCAGTAGTACTACAGAAACATCTCAACATTGGGCTAAATGGTTGCTGCTTCCCATTTGCACACAATTATTGACCTACTTCGCACTTTCGGGTGTTTCTTTACATCCTATTTTTTTACAATTACACAACAACTGGATCATTTTTCAGTTTCCGTCAAGTGAAGCATAGTATTCTATAATCTAAATGTGTAGTTGATACCGACGTTTTTTCCGTTTTTAAGTCATGTATTTCGGATGTTAAGGTTTTTGTAAAATGCTAGTGTAAAGTTATTTGAGTGACTGACTTACATCCTAAGGGTTTTTGCAGAGCTGTGTCGGAACGCAAATCTCTGTCGGGTGTCATCCTGGGACATTCGCGTTTACAATATCAATTCAAATTTAATTAAGAACTTTACATTTAATTGCAGGTATCTACAGGAAAGTGTACTCTTGCAGTCGTTTAATCAAATGTAATGAAGCCATTCAAACAGCTACGGAGTTTGAAAAATTTTGCAACGAAGTAAGTTGATTTAACAAAAATATACATGTATGGTCGGTAAATGTTTGCGCAGTCTAACCAATTTTTGGTTGAATACCTTGATAACCCTACTTGTAGCCCCTCGATTATTTTTGATATTGATCCAAAGCTGCAATAGAGGGACTCCAATTTCTTAAGATTTTTAGTTTCTACATGCTTTCTGGTAAAGCAGCCCATTTTTGGTCCATAGAAAATTCAAAGATTTCGAGAATTTTCATCAATCTCTGGCAAAATTTGGTTCACAAATAATTTTATGAGAATGTCATCGAACCTATTCCAATTTCTCTGCATTAAAGGTGTAGTTCGGTCAATTTCAGAAACGAACTTTTTATCTCTGATTATTAAAGTATTGAATAACTACGACGATTTCCTGTCACTTTCCCACTTACCTGTTCGTTAGTTTGCTTGCAAATTCATGCCAAAGATTCATGATGACGTACGTCACAGCTGCCGATTCACGCTTGCTGAGAAGTAGAACGCCGCACACCAGACAGGAGGTTCGCTGCGGTTGATTGAAAGAGGAGTCCTGTAGTATGCAAGGAAACAATAATAATAATTTCTTCATTGTCCCACAGAGGCGTTGAGCAAATTACAGAGGTGCCAAAGTTTTAAAAGACACTTGCATAAATGGATAGAACGAGATATTTGCAGTATTTTATAAAAGAATCACGAAATCGAGCGATTTTTGATACCTCAGAAATCTCAGAATGGACCTAAGGCAACTCTTATTCTTGAATGAGATATATCGAAAGATGACAAAATGAAAAGCATGTGGCTGATCACGATGCAACACATTCACGCCTACGAAAGGCAAATTGCAACAACTGATTGTTCGCTGTTTCTTGGCTGCCATATTCTCAGGCGTACATTTGCTGCATTCACGTGTTATAAGCGTCAATTATACGATAGCTACAAGAAATCTGTTGGTGCTGCAATTCAACACAAAATGTTTTAATTATCAGCAAAATCAAACGTTTGGCTAGACGAACTAGAGCAGCTTGACCCTTTTCACTTCCGAAAGAGTTGTACATCACATAGAAACTATCAAAATCCATATCCACTTCATCGGAAAATAAAGCTCAAGTTCGACTCGAGAATTATTTGATGTCCCCATCTCTGATTTGGTTTGACTTTCATTCAGCTTTTCTAGAACATTCGTGTTTTTGCGAAAGAAAATTGTAGCAACAAATTTGCGTCCCATTTTCAAGCATTATACAGCCTCCTTACTCGAGTGGAATAAAGGTTGTCTGATTTTGAAATATTCCTTCAACGCCATATGTCTTAGATTTTTTATTTCATCATTTTCTTTAAAATGTTCATAACATGCCTCGTCAGTTTAAAATGAGCTCTAAAACACAAATGTTTTTCATTCTGTTGTCCTTCGGAAAGCTGTAGAAGGCAGTGTCCTTAGGATCGTTCGCTTTGTTAGTACACTTGCATGCGCAGCATTGTGCTATTCTGGAGCTTTGCATGTGTTCAGAGAACAAAACAGTGACCTACTGGCAATGAAGTACATTACTTCCTGTTCATGTTCTTCCTGCGTGTTGATCCTCTTACGCATGGCTGATTCGTCACGAAGCCTGCTAGCAGTGGCGTATCAGATCATTGGCAGATGTGACGTCATCTCATCTCCTAAAGTTGATGATTGCGGCTAATTGAGGCATCAGAAGTGCGTCAAAGTTAGCAAGATTGACTATTCATGCAATGAAGAAGCCATTGAGACAAGGTTAAAAATTGGACCGAACTACACCTTTAAGCTGGTTCATACTCCAGCGTTGAAAGGACGGTAGCATTGTAAATATGAGTAAGTTCGGACACAGAAGGGCATTGTTCTAATCGCTTAAAGAAACTGGCTGGCACGTTTGCATAAATTGTTTACAAAAGTATTCCAAGATAGATTTGTCATAAATGACTCCAAGTATCTTCATGCTATTCACAAAATGAATACCACGAGTCTCTAAAGTATTCTAACTTTTGGCAATAAACATGCACTGGGTTTTTTCACAGTTTAGTACTGATCCATGTAAGTTGCACCAGTCTTTTGAATGATTGACTTCGTCTCGAATTAGGAGTTCGATATCCATTGATGGGAAGGCAGGCAGAACAATCACAATATCGTCAGCATACATGTATTTCGAAGTCAAGGCATGTGGTTGTAGAGCTTTGAACGATCTCACATGAGTGCAGAAAAAAGAGGGAGAAGGTTTTCCTTTTGCGGAATACCCGAAGTAACATGAGTGGTTGAGCTGATGCAATGTCCAAGTTTCACATATTGATGAAGGTTCATGAGAAGACCACTACACCAAACAATATAGTCTTTGGGTAGATCAGCATCAATCAAGGAGTCGATAAGAAAGACACCCATGAGTCAAATGCTTTGGACATGTCGAATGAAAGCAAATCGACACCAATACAATACAACTCGTCCAATGATAATGTTGTGAAGTCGTGAATGCGGATGCTGGCGTGAAGCGTTGAGTAGGGCGGTCTAAAACCTAATTGGTTGTTGCTGTTATTTTACCCGGCTCCGTCCAGCAGATAGGAGGCTTCATATCAAGACAATACGAAACGAAACACCCAATAAGCAAATAGATACCTACTGCTGGCGAGGAGTGCCTTGGGGAGATATGGCCATTCCGATACCACCGGGGTATGCTACTAGACGCTGAAACGTCTGTTTATATTAACGGCAGATTTTATGGGATTTCTAAGCCGCGTAGGTGTAGTTTCTTGTAGATGTAGCCTTCCGTTTTTACTTAAGTACTTAACAGCCGTTTTCTCCGACCCTATATAATTGATTGCATGTTGATCGATCGTTAACGTCATATGTTCTGAGACCATTCTGTCTGAGATCTGCGGAAGCAGGCCGCATGTTTATCGACTATCTTCCTTGTTACCACTTGGAGGACACATTCTTTATTACGTGGCCATGCCGTCTGAGTCTGTTTCTTCTAATGACATCGGATATCGCCACGATGTCTAGCGTATCCCTCAAGTCGTCATTTCGCTTTCAGATTTTTATATTAGAGCCACACATCCGTCTTGTTATGAACATTTGCACCCTTCTAAAGTACATGTGGATAGTGTACTTTCAAAGCCCACTTCTGGCTTCCAAATCTTGTTTTTCTTCTGTCCTTATAATGAATCAAGAAAAGGTTGTAAAACAGAATGCTTGATATTGTCTAAAAAATCAAAAGTGGCCGTTAAATTCAAGCAAATCTTAAGTTTTGCCGTGTATTTTATCGTCTTACCTTTCAACATAATTGTCGTTCTTTTTGTCTCGACTACCTCCGCGAGAACTGCATCAATCGTTAACACATGTTGAATCAGTAAAAATATCCGCTTTCTTTCCCGAGCAGTTTTAATGCCAGCAAGAATAGTAGTTAAATACTGTTCAAATCTAACAGAAGTCATCATATATAAAATTCTAGCGTTAATACAAAAAGTAGGTAAATGTGATAAAATTGGACATGACGACATCATGCAGCGCTCTTTATATATCATGTCCATTTTTATCACATTTGCATAGTATCTACTTTTTGTATTAGCGTTTGAATTTTAGATATGACTTAGATTAGATTCCTTCTTTCCGGTTAGCTTGGTTCAGCATTGTTATATTTGGATTGAAAGATACTGCGAAAGCTTTCCAATATAAGTTTTTATTGGCCTTGTCTTCTTTTTCCTCTGTATATGTGCATGTGCATGCAGTACATAGTACTAATAGTACTATTTAACTACTATTCTTGCTGGCATTAAAATTGCTCGGGTAGAAAGATGATATTTTTAGTGATTGATTATGGTCCTCTCGCCATCAGCCATCTCATACGTTTACACATGCGCTGCCTACTCATCTTGAACTCCATAATCATCAAGAACTGTAGATCTCAAGAAGGTATTTTTTGGTATAATTTGCTTAGATGGGTGGAGAAACTCACTAATCTCACTAAGAGACATTATGTCCGCAAGATATCATTCAGTCGACTACTAATTGTTTTGAGGTTATCGTCAAATCCTTCGGGAATGCAACTTAGAAGCAGGTGGATGTACTAACACGCGGAGAGAGATTACAGAATTGTCTCGAGTCGCCAGTGAAGCAGTATACCATTAATTGATGAAAATGTACACGAAAGCGCCAGATAGGATATTTCGTCATCCATATATGTAACCGATGAAGCTAGAAGACGGTCTGCTAAAGTCAGTGTGAAGACGCTCAAGACAATGGAAATTTTTTGAAAATCTTCTCATCAAATACAAGTAAGTGGCGGACAAGCAAATTTACCCTCTTAAATTGTTAATACAGAAGTTCATTTTCGGTTGACTGTTTCGCAATCAGTAATCAAACGCCACGAAATTCTATATTGCCGGTAGCACAATTTGATTCAAAAAATCGTCTTTATTAAGTTGTTAATATACTCATTCTGTTGTATGAGTACGTAGTTGGAAATGTGAACGGAAATCATGCTGTTTCCGCTAAAAATATTTGAGCTATGCGAATGTTTCTGATTTCTATTGATTTTAGGAGTGCTTACTAAGTTGCATGTATTTTAGAGGCATTTTTTCTTTACTAAGCTGACGAGCATTCCACACACAACCGTAATTGGCAGCAACACTGGTCAGTGGTGATCAGGCCGATGCAGCATATCAAGAGCAAATTGAAATTCTGACAAAATATGCATGCAACTTAGGCGTCTTGATGAAGCGAAATTCTGCCACAAATGCTGAAATTTGTTATAAAAACTAATCGGAAATAATACATAAGACGCATTGATTGATCTGTTTGAATTTTGCAGGTTGAACAAATGGGTCCTCTGTTCGCGTGTGCACTTGGAGGTGCCATCTTCGTTATTTTGGGATTGGTAAGCGAATCTTGCTTGCTGATTAACTTGACAGATAAGATGCGTTTAACCAATTTAACGTCACTTATTAGGCCAGCACTTGTAAATTTATTTAGTATATCAAAAAGATGCTATTTGAAATGTTTTTTATCAATTCTTTGTTGTGTCATTTTTGTTCATAATGTGGCAAATACTTCGTGTGTTTTGATGAAGAGCTATATTCATGAAATACAATCAGAAATCTTCAATTCAAAATATATACATACAATGTAAATTGTATTGTACAGGCAATACCACTGTGCATGACCCATAAATTGTAAAGATGTTTCGATGGACCCTTCCATACCAAGTCGCATGATCTATTCCACTATTTTCTGAAGATTTTTCACTAGATTTTGAGTCTTTAAGCGACTGTAAAATGAAAAACTGTTAGAAGACAGATATTTATGTAGGAGACTAGAAATTCTGAATAATGCATATGATATATCTGTTTTTAAAAATGGTTTCTTCCTACGCATGTCTACTTTTAGTAAACTTTGGAACTTGCCGATTTTTTCCTTATCGCAAATCTATATAATGTTTACTGAACCTACAAATTGAATTCATACCTTACTTGAACATGTTGACGCTCTGCATGACAATCAACTGTATCTACGTTTTAGCCATTTGAACTTTTGTAATTTTTTTGATGTTGACTATAATCGGCTCTAGCGAATGTCTTTGAAATGAAAGATGATTGATCCTGCCCGAAGCCCAACATCGAAAGTACGGGTTCGGGCGAACAATTTTGAGATCGGATTAGGGTTTATATCATAAACCCGAAAAAATTTGAGCTCTGGTTTTTACGGGTTAGAGCACACAGATTTAAGAAATTTTGCATTTTTTTCTCAAAGGGTAATGCAATTTCATTCTTGCATGCTGTACATTAGTCTGAGCAATTTATTTGATCAATGCATCTGCTTTTTTTGCATTGTTCTGATAAATTAGGAAAGTTAATTATTATTTCGGGTAATTATTTCACGAAATGGTCAGGAAAAAAAGGAATTTTTTAACCCAACATTTCAGATTTTAATCATTTTTGGTATATAGGTAGGGCTTCGTCTCTAAGAAGAAATCCAGGTTTGTTTGCTTCCATTCAACGTAGTTCCTGAGTTATAGAGCCTGTGTCGCCTTGTATTGGACGACAGATTCCCTAGCAACGGTCCTTAGCAACGACTAAAATGCGTCTCGCCCTGTTTCTTTTGAAGCTAGCCTCACCAAATTTTGTACTCATGTATTGTTGATGATGTGTATTAGCAGCCCACACAAACAAACCAACATTTGTGCGGCTTGTGATCTATATATCGCCAACTTTTTGGCGATTTTCTTTCCTTAAATTGTTAAAATCTCAAACTTTTAAACGGAATGTACAAAAACAACACCTCAAACGGCAATGAAATTTTACAGCTTCATTACTGCATGTAAGCCGAATTAGTGACACAGTTGAGCGTGCTTATTGTGCAATAAACGCAATTGTGACGTAATAAGCTATTTTTCGTTCCAGATTTTCTGTAACGGAATCATGTCAATAACTCATTGAGATAGGGTGGTCGTTTTCTGATGACCTTCACATGATTTTGCAATGGTTCAGGAATCATAAAAATGGATGAAGCTAAAAATCTAGATGGTAGTTATTTTCATATCGCAGGTCGTACATTACCTGCAGATTTAGTTTACACAGAGGCTATTCATGTGTAAGAATATATCCTCTTGCTTGTGTTTCCGACACCAGACTGCATTTCCAGATTACGAACGTGAATTTTATTCTGGTGACTATTAAATTTAAAGTATATTGATATTTTTCTAAAACCCCTAAAAATTGGAACAGTCTAAATAACTGGCAAATATGACAGTCCTAGCATTTGAGTTATTTTTCTAAGCTGAGGATTTTTCAATGATATTCGAACTATTTGTCTCGTTTAAAAGGTTCTGTGAATAAGCTTGCTTTAACTACTTTTAGTTCTACATGCATATCTTCATCTCTTCTCAAAGAGACAACTACTAATAGCGTTGTCCTTGAATCAAATTTCCCATGAACCGACGTCATTTTTGTCCATCAACTGACACCTGCGTTGCGTGATCTTTCCCAAAATTCCATTTTCCACGATTTTCAAATATCGTTGTGCACTATCACGTTCTCAAATTTGAAAGCAATTCTTAGAGATGTTCCGATGTACAAATAGTTTTTGTATGAGCATTATTTTCTTCTAAAATCACAAAATGTCCTTTAACCGATAATATGTCCCTTAAACCGACGCCGTATGTCGCCTTAGTAAAGCCGAAGGTCATTTAATAGACGGCAAAGATTATAATGAATTTAGAGACCTTCAAATTGTGAAGATGAATATTGATGCCTTCTATGAAAGTGACTTCTATGAAATTCCCTGACTTCTCATTAGAGTAATGTGCTATAATATTTTCTGATACCCATGCATTGAAATTGTCAATGTATATAGGCATGCATTGTACATTTTTTCCAAAAAATGTTTAAATCCGAAAAAAACTCGTTGGATTTTTTATGACCAACCTTGCTTGACGTTGTGTCTAGACGTTTTCTTCCAATTCACTTTGTCAGCATCCACATTGTTTTACCAGAAAGGACTGCTGAATTTTTTGAGTAATTCCATCTTTAGTAACCTCTAAGGAGAGTGGAATGGTCTTACAGCAAAACCAAATATCTGTCTTACTTTCTCTCTACATGCTTTAGTAGTGACACGCTGATTTGCAGAGTAGCAGTTCGCCTGGACATGCGTAGTATAGGCCTAGTTTGAGCACATTCCGCACCGTAACACGTGTTGATATCGCTTCCGATATTTTTCAAATTAAACTCGGAATATGCTTGTTTCCTTGAAAAAAGTATTGATGTATCTATTCGGTAGGATGTGTTCAAAGCAGCGATGATCAATAGTGAAGTTAAACAAACTAACCTGGACGGTTAAATTAGCAGTTGGATTGGCGAATGACAGTCGATTGACATGTATCATCAATAGTGATTGATGGAATGAGGTCATAGTGCTGCTCAGCAGAATCAATCAGTGAACAAATTTTCCTTCTTATCTGCTATAGATCGCGGACGATGCAACTTCTAAAATGTCACCGCGTCAGGTGTTCTCCTTGTCTTGTTTACCCGTCGTGAAGTTTGGCGGCATTAGAAATGGCCGGCTGGAAGAGAAATTGAACCTTCGTGGTTTCCCCACGTCACTGATTTAGAAGAGTCTCCTGCAACGTTCTTCTATGTTCAGGAGAGCTTTCACGCGACGAGGACATGATCTTATACGTAAGATTTGGGAGAAATGTGTTTTATTGAAGCAGTGAAAGATAGATATTAACTTAATTTCAGAAATGATTGATTGAAAGTTGAGACTAGAACATCCGATAAAATTAACATGTTATGCAATTTACAATGCGCCATGCAATACTATTATCAATTTCCTCAACTTATACTAAAGCAGAGAATTCTGTATCAGACAACAATGGCAAATAAGACATTTTCAGCCGTATCAGTCATTAGAGCTGCACTGATGTTCTCATCGCGTGTAATTGATATTTGTTTTGAGAAATATTTGCTAACATTTTGTACCATGGGCAGGTTGATTCTGCATTGATATTCTGAAAATTACATCTCTCATGCTCTAATCGAATCAAGACACGACACGGTCAAAAAAATTCGAAGGATCCAGGAAACGGAAGATGCCAAAGTTAAACAATTACCCTAGTGGAGAATCCTGTAAATAATTAGGTAATTAAAAGTCACGAACGAATGAATATAAATTAATACTGACAACATAGAGTAACCTACTCTAGTATAGAGCAGGTACTGAAATACGTATAAAGGCAAGTCTACTCAACTGAAGACGGTAAGGGAAGTAAATTAATACTCATAAACGATTTTATTTTTATCATATAAGAACTGAAATAAGAGTTCGTCATGGACCTGACGAGAAGCTAACTAAAAATAACAAAAGGTGAAAATTAGAAACCTAAAAAACCAAACTTAAGTTTGCTATGTATGGAGTCATCAGGGAGGAACCATGTGGCTGCATGAAGCAAGGTTTCGGCCCCTAACCTCCAACCTATACCACATGGCGGGGCCAGGCCAACCATATCGAATGTACGATATGGAAGGTCTCTCCAAGCCTGAGGAAACATAGCAGAACCTAACCGAAAATAAAATTTTTTTTATATATTAGGACAAAGGACGCACTTGAAGCTAGAAGAGGTTTTCTTAGCCCAACATGCCAATGATGGATGGCATCTGGCGGGGCGAAAAACAACCAAACTTAAAAACGAGGAACCTATTCTTGGAGAAGGACTTAATGCAAGAATTAATCAGCAAATTATTCTTATAACCCCGTCCTTTAAAGATATCAAAAATGCCCTTAGCTCTTGATGTGAAGGCGGAAGCATCAGATGAAATCCTGGCGAACCTGATGAGTTGGGCAGCAAAGATGTTTAAGCCAGTGTTCAAAGGCATGTTGCTTTCGGGGAAAGTATACAGCACCACTGGGAAACTGAACTCATCAACCTTATGGTAAACCTCTGTGATGTATTGGCCACCATCTTCGATCCTGATTTTTACATCTAAATAATTAGCACATTTGTTGTTGTCTCCGCTTCTGCTAGCTAAGAGATCTACCGGGTAGATTTCAGGAAGGATCTTATCAAAATGTTTGAAATTAAACACACAAATGTCATCGACATACCTAGTGGTACGAGAGAGAAGTTTGGCTAAGCCAAATCTCTTACTCGCTAGGAGCCCCTTAACAAAATTATACTCCCTGTAAGCCAAAAACAGGTCAGCTAAGATCGAGCTGGAATTCCCACCCATAGGTATGCCTCGAATTTGCTTGAAGACAAGTCCCCCGAAAGTGACTAAAGTGTTATCCAGGATGAAACTTATTGCATTAAGGAATTGGGTTTTGGACCAGCAGTGATACCCTCTGTATTTTTTATTCGAGAAGAAGGTTCTATAATAGCCAATGCAAATAAAGCTCTTGGAACTGCTAAAAATTAACTCACGTAAGTCTTTCAAGGACTCCATAACCTGGTCTAAATTAAGATTCGTATATAGTGTGGAGAAATCATATACTTGTAAGGAGTGGCAATTCAAACCCGACATCCTGTCAAGGAATTCCCCAGAAGAGTTAATGCTCCAGAAGGCGTTCACACCCCTAACGCACATCCCATCACCATTTACATTAGTCTATTGGCCACTACAATAAGATGACAAAAGTGTGTTGTAGCAATGGAGGAAGAGGCAAATTAAGAAAATGAGAGGATAAATTGTCACTGCTTCGATGTCGATTTGCTGAGGATATCTCATCTCAGGATAATGAAAGCAGGGAACGAATGAAATGCTCTGAGTAATGGTCGCTACGCCTTGTCTACGGGGGAAGCTTGACGATGAAGATCACAAGATGTTTGTCGCATCTCTGGTTTGTGTAGGGCAAAAGTTCAGAGATACATTTGTAAATGATGCACACGTAGTCAACAGCTAATAAAGGTAACATAGCAATTATATATGTATATAGCAGGGGTGCGCAACCTTATACATTTTTCGGCCGCCAATTCGAAGGCCGAAAGAATCACGGCCGCACTTAATGTTTGCAAACATGTAGGTCAATGGCCAATCCTTATATTCCACCACTCAAATTAGCTTTCCCTGATGAATGACACAGTGAAAATCGCATAAAGGCCTACTTCGTAAAGAATGAGTCATCAAGTTAACCCGTATACAACCGAAGGTCATATTTGACCCGAAAAGATTTTAAGCTTAAGGTGTTACTAGCACTTGAAAAGTTGAAAGCATGTTTTCGTAAGGGAAACCGAAGGAGAAAACACTTTACTAAGCTCCTGTAATAATTCATAAAGGAATTACGAGCCTTGCAAAATTCATTCATTCATTCATCACAGAGCCCGTCTATTCTAGGCATTCACTCGTATATATAATCCTGCCTACCTTGCGTTATTATTGAAGTTATAAAGTATGTATCTTATTATTACTAATCATTTAGCTCTTTCGCAACCCATGACGTGAGCTTTAAATTTAATGATGAATGTGAAATATAAACACAACTGAAATTTTAACATATTTTATTTATAAAAATACACAAAATCTAAAAAGATAGAAGTACAATAATTCGAGCAAACTACAATTGTCCCCTTTGTTTCTTTTAGCTTATGACTCTAGCCATGAGTGCACATGAATGTAACTTCCCTAAAATAGTCTGTTCATGAGTTATCGAACTGCTTGAACGCCTTCATCGCGCCTGCGGGCGCGCATTTTTCCAAGCAGCATGGGCCTAAAGGTGTTCGACAGCTACAAAGTGACCAGTATGCTAATATAGTGACGATTGTTTTTCGATCGCCCTGTACTCCAGAAATATTTGCAATATTCATTTTCATTTACTTCTCATTGTCACGGCCGCACTTTGTCTCTGCTATGGCCGCAGGTTGCGCACCCCTGACATATAGGATACGGTGGACTCTACGTAAATTCCTCAGAATGTCAAGTCTCCGTCGACATTTCAAGTCGCAATACTTTTGGCATGCGTATTTCACGTAAAATTATTGGAAGGCGTTACACCAAAAAGTTTTATTTCAGATACTGTAACCAGAAGCACGTCAGTAGCTGAAATGACATCATCAAAATCTATGGATCTCTTAGTAACAAAGTTAACAACACAACTCCTTATATAGTTTAAAAACAATCCGACCTGCTTCGACCAATTTTCAAGGTGCAACCATTCTTAATGGAGGCAAATAAGATTCCAATGGGGGGGAATGCTTCACTGTCATCGCGTTTTTCGACGCATCGCAGCTTCTCCGGCTTTTCTAACAACAGACATCTCGAAATCACATCCGGCTAATGCAAGTCGAATTCGCAAGTTCGAATATAAAGTAACAAATACCAACTGAGCTTCGAATGGAAGACATAGATGATACCAGAGTTATTGAAAATCAGACCTACGGGTAGAAAAAAATATAAATAGTAGCTGGGCAGATATGTTTTAATACAATTCAGTAATCAAATCACTTATAATGTAATTTTGTTAATCAAGAAAACATGTGATCATGGCCATGTAGCGAAGCAGAATAAAAAAGAACGGATGTAGAGAATGTGTGAAGTATACCTACAGGGTGACCACTTGTTACGAAATTTCGAGCCAGAACAAAATGATTCGAAGTGGTGCAAAATTCTGGCCCTGGTTCGAAGAAGTACGAAATTGGACCTTACTACCATTGCTACCTAAATCAAGGAAGAAAATTTTCCGGATTTCTTGACGGTCATACGGCTTATTTCTGACATTCGCGTGGAAATGCAATAAAAATAGAAAAGTTTGGGCGTAGTGGGTGAGCAGGTATGATGTAATTATTCCGGTTTTTGCCGGTTTTCGGCGATGAATTTGGTACCTCTCGTGAATCGGCGAATTTCAATGAGGAAAACACATGCGTTGGGGGCATGTGCATGGCAAAAATCTACTAAGTCTTGTTTTTCTCTTGTCCTTCAATTATATAGAGAAATTATAATGTTTCATTTATCATTTCATTGAATAAACCTATTATCGAGTGGAAAACTAAGAAACCTGCGTATATACAGAACACATCTCAGGGTCCCCACAGATAGAAGGAGGATAGGAATGGTGCTCCCTCAAATAGAAAGTCGTAGAGAAGGGGCTTTAAGAAAACAACTGGAAATTTCGCTTGCAGCCCTTTAAAAAAACAAAAATTCTTCTAGTTTCGCCTGCGCCGCTTTTGAAACATGAAAATTCTACTATACTAGCTATAGTCCCAAAATGACCGTCGGTTTCACCTGCAGCGCTATAAAAACATAAAAAATTGCTAGTTGCATCTCCAAAAGGCTGGAGGTTTTGTCTGCGGTATTTTGCCTCAATATGGTTGAGCTCTAATTAATTATTATCAGTGACTTTAGTGCATTAATAATCAATGTATTTTTAGTCGCAGCGATAGGACCTATATTGTGTAGGCGCATAAAGATTCATAGCTATTTAAAATTGACTCTTGGATTACTTGTAATCATATCAATACTGAAAATGGGCCCCAGAAAAAGTAACGTATGAACAATAGAAGAGATCTTCCGGATTTTTTCTGACACCACGCTCTCATCACAGTTTAATGTATACTTACTACCAATAATTTCTACATGGTTCGAAATTTGCGCTCGATGAGGTGGTCACCCTGATACCTAGAAAGTCTCTCATAAGAAAACTTCGTAGGAATTCGATGTATGTAGAATTATACAAATACTGATGGTTCGTGAATAGAAGTCTATAGATAAGCTGTGTAAACTACAAGACACAGCCGATATTACAGCCTCCGCTTTTTACGAAGCAATTGACTATTTGAGTGCCAAATTGACAAGGTTTCTACTATAAATATTATTGCTTAATAATTTGCTCTTTATTCGCTTTCAATTGGCCATATCCTTAGAATGAATCTTTCATGTGAATCATCTGCTGTCTTCCCCAACAGCATTACTCGTGACAACAAAGAATAGTAGCAGCATTGGCCTCTTGAATCAATTTTTTCACTCAAATTATAAAAGTGCGGTTTTCTTCTCGTAGTTTTTTTGTTTCACGATGTGTGTGAGGAGTTATATTCTCTGCGAATTGAGTTGTGTAAAATTCTCTGCAATTGCGCTGCGCTTTATTTCAGCCGCATCCAACCTGTCCATTCTCCTCTCCATTCACCCTCTTTCCATCGATCGATGTAGAAGGATTATTGGCGTGACCCTGCCGTTTGATGGAGCCATAACTTTGCTTTCCCGAAAATTGCTGGGAGGGACAAAGTTCCTAAATTGGAGGGATAAGAATAGCAGCGTCATGAATTGGAAGTTGTGAATTACATTCTCACAATTTTCAAATGTTAGAAAATATGCAGTTATTCGGAAACGAACTTCATGTGTTCCGTCTGCTATACATTTTCCATTATTGTAGTTATGAAAAGTTCTGATTATATGAAAAGTCTGCTATATATTTTCCAATATTGTAGTTATGAAAAGTTCTGATTAGATTATTTATTCATTTGATTCTGGATGTATATTATACTAAGTAATGTAATATTTAGTCTTCAAAAGTCGATTTGTCAATATGCGATGGGAGAGTAATAGCAAGAGATAGATATTTGAAATTCGGCAGGAGTTTCGTAATTGAAAGCTTTCACTAACCCTCATCAAAGATAATTATCATCAATGGTCTGAGAGTGTGCTATGTTTCATATAATTGCTTTATTTCTCTGTATAAATATTTTAGTATGTTTCGAAATGCCCAGGCAGTATTTTTGATAATCTGTGTAACATCGTTCACTGGTCACTGAAACATGTTGCAAGCATGAAGCATGAAGCATGACGATTCGTCTCTAAATCACCTACGAATGATAACCCTACACAAACAGGAATCAACAGAAATTCAGGGAGTTCACTAACAGTTGCCCTTTGCATTGGAACTGTCGGTCTATATCCAGCCATTATGTAAAATGAATGAAACATTCATGAGTCTTATTCTCATTTATGATCGCCAGATCTGAAATTATCCAGTGCAAGTGTAATGAATATTTCGATCGGGTGATGAAAGCAAAAAAGTTCATTCTTTATCAATGGAGTTGGACAATGATGATTTGACGAAGTGTTGCATTTCATGATAATGGAAAACAATAAATTCACGTGAGCCATCGAAATATGAAATCGAATCAAGTGATAGGCATCTATCTAGTCTGTTTCGATTCTACGATTTCAGTAGTGGAAAATCAATCTGAAATTAGTTTTCCTATTCGGAGTACAAGACCCATCAGACAATCGTAATATTTTAAAATTTGCGGCCGGAGTATAGGGTAAAAGATACAGGCATTTCTGTGTTTTCGTTTCGAATTTATGAATAAGTGAATAAGTGATTACCACAAAAGTTTGATGCAGCTTGATTGATTGTCATATGATTGTCGATGGGGGAATTGAAGGTATGCCTGCCATTTTAAATGTTGGATATGAAGCAGCTTATCTTAGGTCATCCATCTTTTCTGTTTATTTTAATATTTTAACTAATTCGTTTGAGGGTCTTGAAACATTTCTTAAGATTTCATCAGCATTACATGGATATAATATTCATATTAAACATCGAAATAGATATGGATGAATGAATACTTGACAAGACATAGTAACATGAGATTTTAGAGCCTAGCTTGTACTTACCTGTACTTGTAGTAAAAGGCTCAAGGCTACGTCAGGTGACCGGAGCGGCCAGGTCATGGAATGCTGAGCGATTCCATGTTGATGAGGTCGGTGATAGGCTTCAGGGATCAGACTTGTGAGGTCCAAGATGATACAGGTCCAGTGTCATACCGTCTGCGGAGGACGAGCACCAGCACAAAGTATCTGCTTCGCAGGAGTCTCATTGTTTAAGCGGGCTGCGTGGCCGAGATATCATCGTCACCTCTGTCTGATCGCAGTTGAGCATCGCGTTGAGACACCAGACCTAGTGTACAATTCTTCGAAAAGAACCAAAAAAATTTTCTTTCGAAAAAAAAAGAAATTCTTTTTTCTATTTTTCACCAAAAAGTAGACCTTCGTTTCTCACGCGATGAAACCAACGTAGGCCAGCAGAAAGAATATGACGGAGACAAGATCGGTGTTTGGCATCGAGACGAGATGCAATGCTTTCGGACAGGCTCCATGTTTCGCATCCATAAAGAAGGACGAGCAGTACAAATGTGTTAAGCAAACGCATCTTGGTTGCATGGCGTACTTAATTGCTGCTCCAGACACTTGTGAGACGGCTAAAGGTTCTTCAATCTAAACCAAGGGCGGCGAAAGATCTCTGGCTGCAATGTATACAATTGCTGGAGATGCCAGCTCCCAAGTAGACGATGTCCACGACTTCAACATCTTCATTGCTGACAGTGATAGTGCCAGTGTCTTGTTGAAGGAAGTTGGACAGTGACTGAATTCTGGTCTTCGTCCAGTTCATGGAACGTCCTAGAGGAAAAGCATGCTGGCTCATAGTTGCCTGGGAGTGCAACGCAGAGGTGAAGATGGCCGCGTCGTACCACAACGCACAATCGCATACCACAAGTCGATAAAGCGAGATGGGCACATCGATAAAATATAGCTAAAACATAGCCTAACTTCTAAATATTTTTCGATTATTTTGAGAGTCTGTTGTGGGAACTTGAGTGTTGCTTGGGAATACAGTAGGCACCATATTACTTGGGACACCTTCACTTTTTAAGTCATAATTCCTTGGATGAACATGCATTGGAAGCAATTTCAGGCACATTTGTTCTCATGAGTGTTGAATGTATTACCAGCACATGGGCGCCAAGATATCATTTTTCACAACTTTTTGACGAAGCAAAGTGTGAAAGGAGGACGCGACAAATTACTTGGGACAGATATCTATTGCGTTCCTTCTGGGGCGTCAGACATCATATCTGATTGCTGAAAGTTGTAAAAAGACACGGTCATAGAAATTTATCAAATTTGAGTTTGAATATGAATTTTAATTCATAGATTTTCACATCTAGACTTGTTAGACTTGTTCAAACCACATTTCATCATTCAGTGCACTGTGAAGCACAATGCCAGGTCAAGACCTCTCAACAGAAAAGAGAACCGAAGTTATAACGTTGCTGAACCTGAAAACAATGTCTATTCGAGAAATAGCGAGAAGAACTGGAGTGAGCAAATCATCTGTGGCACGGTTGAAAACGTCTTCGACAATTAAATCTCGACGACATGGCAAATGCGGACGCAAATCATCGACAACTAAGAAACAAGACCGCCTTCTCCTTCGAAATTTACGACGAAATCCTCTTGATGACGCTCATCAACTCCATGGAGAATGATGGTGTTAAGGTCTCCTTGAGGACTGTGCAAAGACGACTCAAGACATTTTGTCGCTCGGTGGTTCCTAGACGTGTGCCAAAGCTTACCTCTTCAATGATGCGAAAACGACTGTCCTTCGCAAAGAAGCATGTTGAGTGGACAGTGGAACAATGGAGGCAGGTCTGCTTCAGCGACGAAAGTCCCTTCGAATGTAAAGGAGCCCAACGAAGCAGAGTGTGGCATATACGAGGAACTCCAGTGCCCATCAGACAGACAGTGAAACATCGACGAAAGTGATGGTCTGGGGAGTTATCAGTGCGAAAGGCCCAGGAAAGCTTCATATCGTCGAAGGCAATATGAACGCTTGTCAGTACCAGAAGGTTCTGAAATCACGTGCACTTCCTCAACTCCGTGCATGGTTTCCCAACGGAAATGTCATCTTTATGCATGATGGGGCACCATGCCACAAAGCAAAGATAATAACTGAGTTTCTTCGAAGCTACAACATTGTGACATTGGATTGGCTTGGGAACTCACCGGATTTGAACCCTATAGAGAATGTCTGGGGTATCATCAAGCGGCGGATTTCATCAAAAACAACAACCACGAAGCAAGAATTAATCTCCTCTATCATATAACATTGGCGCCGCGATGCAACACTGCCTAATACTCTTTCAAAACTCATCGACAGCATGCCCAAGAGAATGCAAGCAGTGATCTACGCTAAGGGTGGACATGCGAAGTTTTGATTTGGCTAAATGTCTGAACAGTGAGCGTGATTTGTTTTCTGTGCATTTTGAAACCATTAATGTTAGATTTCAGCATTAAATACGGGTGTACATTGGAAAATCAAATAGTTCTCATATTGTCCCAAGTAATTTGTCGTTTAGGAAATACAATGTTATGTTGAATTGATGAACATGACCTTTGAAAACGCTCATTGGACTAAGCATAAATCTAGCTAATGTCCACATCAATAAAGTAGAAATAGCCTCTTTGTAATCGATTGGTGTCCGAGTATATCACATGATAATTTTTGCAAAAATTCAGGTGTCCCAAGTAATGTGGCGCCTACTGTAGAAGGAGCCTGGTACGGACTCATCGGCATGTTTTGTGTACAAAACAGTTAAAAGAATTTTTTTGTCAATTTCCCAAAGGAGAACGTCTTGAAGCGCTATTTTCATTTGAAATTATTGATGAACTGATTTTTTAAGCGAGCGGAAGCATGCAGTGTTTCTTCATCCGATCGATTTTGTCATTAATTTCAAAGGCTGAGCAAGCAGATGTTGTGCATTTCATTGGACATGTGGTAGATGAGTTTATTCAATATTGTGTCTACAGATGCAGCACTTTTCTTTCACTGTTTTCCGGGCAATAAACATATGAATATTTTAACCGGGCACAAATTGAAAGAGTATCAAGAGTGGGTTCATATTGTAGAGAAAAATCCCTCATCAACATATTAAAAATCTAGGAATATCCTGTCAGTGAAACACCCTGAACTTTCCGGTTGAAGTCACTAGTCTTTTCGAATTATAATTGCCGGAACTGGGCCTCAGTAAACAAGCTAACTCTACTGTATATATCTAAAACATGTTTACGGCTACGCACACTAATCTTCAATTACACATTTCAAGGTACTTGTTGATGTAAATTGATGCAGATTTGCCCAAAGGAAAGGATGCCTACATCTTTATCACAGATGTTTTTACAGCTTTGTATCACTATAATATCATTTTATAAATAATTACTCTCTCTCATAAAAATGCATAGTATTTCAAATCTCTAGTTGAAATTTGCTATAACACCTGTCTGTCTGCTTCAGCTTGCTCATGCAGAAAAATTTGATTTAAAAGATAATCATGCGAAGAGTGTAGCGTGGCGTCATAGTGCACAGTGAACTGTAGCATTAAGTTAGTTAATGCACGCCTTACGCGTCTCGACCGCTTCGCGGTCTCGACGCTGTCGTGCATTAACCATTACTTATTGCTCGACGGACGATAAATGACCCTCATCGTGCAATAAATATTATCGCTACAAGGTTGCTAAAATTTCTCATTGCATTGTTATTGTATGCAGACGTATATTTCAGGACATAGAAATAGAACAATTGATATTTACAATGGTTAAGCATATAGTTATTCTGAAGCACTTGCCAAATATTTTGATAAACAACGCTATGATTACGATAAGGTAGCGTTCACTTCAATAACTCTATGATGGAGCGATTTGGTAAGCCAGTACATTGCCATTTTAAGTCATAGAAATCGAATAATTATTATGAGTGGTTACACCATGAGAACGCTAACTTAGCGTTCGATCGATGGCTCTGCTTCAGATTGAATAACAAGGTTAACAAGATGAATAGATTCAGGGACGTACAGATACTAGGGACGGCCAACGGCTGCAGTTGCCAAATATCTGTGAGGCGGGCACAAATTTCAACATTATTTTTTAATTATGAACCATGAACTGTCCTACAATAATCAATGACTTTATAATGATAATTTTGTCAACAATTGATGTGAAATGATTAGAATTTACTGAAATATCAATGAGAATATTCACATTTTATCAATGAATGAAAACAATGAAATGTAAACAAATGTTGATATATTTCAATTACAGCGATGGAAAATGAAAATGCACAAAACTATCCAATGTCCAGTGAATGCAATAAAGAAACAATGCAATGCTAAATATACAAATCATGTGATTTTTGAGAATTATTTACTCATGGGTTTAGTCCTTTTACGTTGGGAGCTCAAATTTCTTTGTTGAAGAGAAAGGACAGGCTCTTTGATTATCATGTTATTATTCTGTTTTCTAACTAATCCCTTGAAGAAGACATTTCCGATTCTAGTGAAAGTGGAATCTTTTATTTCGTGACACATTTCAGGAAAGTACGATTCACCAATAACGCGAAACAGTCTTGCCTGGCGGTTCAAACAGCTGGGACCAGTTTTTTCAAAAAATGCATAGCAAAAAGTAGTAAAATGGAAAAGCCAGTCTGGTGGATAAGGTAATCGACCACGAGAACATAAGTCACTGAATTCAGACTGAGCATTACTATCTATGTTGGTATTCATATCTGTAGCAGTGTAACCATCTTTATAAGCTATGTAACCAGCAACATAGAAAAGACTTACAGCCTCTGCCTTTGAAATGTTTTCAATGTAATCAGGACATTCATCGAGAACTAACAGCTCGTTTTCAGTGAACTCTGATTTACAACAGCTACTGAAGCTACATTTATAAGGACTGTCTTCCGCAGACGACAAGGAGGCATGTCATTTAAGTCTGCGAAGTCGAGCGGTCATCAAAATCTGCTCGACAGAAAGAAAATAATTCCCTCCGCTCATTTGGCGATAAATACCGAACTCTTGTTCGACACAGTCGGACTGAAATTCAGAAAGCAATACATAATCAAAATTATGTTCATTAAGTAACATTTTGCAGAGTGAAACTAAGCCTCGAAGTGTTTGAATCATGGCAAGTCTAGTTTCACTGGTAAAAGTCTTAATCCGGCATTTGCCTCTTCCAGACTTCATTAATGAAAGCGCTTCAGACAAATAAGTCAGAAATTTGATACTCGGATGATCAACAGAACTTATTGGTGATTTGTCAGGATCATTGCGCTTGATCGATTCGACTGTGTTACTGCAGTTGACAATCTTCCAAAAGCGAACAATGTTTTCTATAAAAATTGCCGTGTCAGTCTTACCATCCATCCGCAGAGCTGCGGCCACTTTTTCATCAAAAATCTGAAGGACAAGAAAGACTTCCGTTTTCTGAATTCCGTTTGGGTGGCACGCATTATAGGTAAGACGAGTGCGTCGTATCACATTGTTTTCTTCCGACTTATACAAAGCTATGATGTCTGACCACTTAGCACATACTATTCTATCGTCTCCTGGAATTTTGAAGTTGATCTGGCGTAATTTCTCCGTATGCCAATTATTTCTAAGACATTTCACTAAATGAACTGTGTCAAAGAGAAGATGGATATCTTGATCATCCACTGAAGCAATCCACGGAGATTCCTTTTCCTGAGAGATATCGTTGAAACAACCTCGATTGGCTGGGTGGTTATCACATACTAATGCAACTATACGGCCTCCATGTTGTCGAACTGACAAGATGATCTCATTAACATGTTTTGCTAATAAATCAGACGTTGGACAGTATAGAGGAATCAACCTACATATAAATGGTTTTCCACCATGCAGTGGCCTAGGCATAAAAGATAAGACTGTTCTTGCTGGGTTGTTCGGTTGATCTTCAGAATATCCAATTACATGACGGTTACGGTATCTGATAGAAGCGCGAATGTAAATCTCATCAAAAGATAAAACTAACAAACGCTGGTTACCACCTAAATGCTCAAGTTGATATCTAATAGCTTCATGACAATCTGCATCGGTTCCTACTTCTCCAATACCTGAAAAACAGTGTCTTATTGTGTTTGGATGTGGTAAGGACGCAAGTGTTCGAAATAGGCGATAACATGCTGCACTGATCAGATACAATAAAGCTGCTTGCCTAAATACCATCGCTTCATAACTTCGGAAGTTTGGGTGAATATTTAAATTCATTCCCTGAGATATAAGGAAAGAAGTTCACATTTCTAGAGAATCTTGTTGAAGATCAGCATTTAACGAAGAAAAATAGCTTGATATTTGTGCTTCAAGAGATATGTTAGTATTCTTACATCGAACTATAACTTCTCTAAGTTAACTTCTCTCTGTTTCCCTTGAGAAAGTCAAATAATTCACTAAATTCTGGAATTGTATCCGCTTGGATGAATGATTCAAGTTGATCTTCTTGACAATTGCGAGTCTCTGCTGCTATTTTTCTTTCCTTGACGCTTCTAAGTGGACCTGAAAAGAAAATACATTATTTAATGAACTGGATTCTACTCGATGTAGCTTAAAGCAACAATTATAATATCCGTTATGATTTTTAGCAATAATTTAAGCCTAGTTAACACAGAAGTGAAAAGGAAAAATTATATTTGAAGTATATTGGAATATGTTGGCCCTTGTATGTTAATATTAAAATGTGCTTTGCTTAGGAACGTTGCACTCCTGTATTTTATTAGTCTCTAAACTTAATTATAATATTTAGTACCAAAATACTAGATTATGTTGGAAGCAGTTAAGTACAGGAGACATGAGTGCTCATAATGCTAGTGGATCGAAACAGGGGAACTTTTGACAAAACAATTTATTTACACATTGTAGGCTTGCCCAAATATTTTTTTGATTAATAGTAGGATGTAAGTGGTAAGAAAACGGCGAACACCCGACCGGCGCCCCCCCCTCTGGAACGACAGAGGTTGTAGTCTGTCGTGGTGTGCCGGCCAGGTTGGTCCACGTTCACAAAATGTTCGCTGACTCCCCCCCCTCTGGAACGACAGAATGTCGTGGTGGACTTGGGCGACCGCCAGGATTTGTCTTGAGGCTATAGTGTGTGATGTTTTTCGTGCAATCTGCTGAATGTTGGGTTGTAAAATGGGTTGTTTCGAGTGGAAGGAGTGCTCGGATGTGAAAACGGAGGCCAGATTCGGATTCAGCGTGAAATTCTGCATCGGTATGGTGAATTTGAACGCAATCGGAGAGAAAAAATTTCGCTGACGTCCCCCCCCCTCGGGAGAGCTAGATTCGATTTTAGCTTCCAGTGGACGGATTTTGTCGTGCCATAGCTCGTTTGAAAGCTAAGAGTGAGACAAATTCAGTGAAAGAAACGGCTTGTTCATATCTGTCTTCGTTTAGATGTGAGACGCCATTTAAGATTTTGGGACATTGGCGAAAAACGACAGAGTTAGAATTTGGGACGTTTTGGGCTGTAGCTTCAAAACGAAGCATCGGATTGGAAAACGGATTTCAGATTTGGAATCAGCTTGATGTTATTGTCCAATGAGGATCATCATCCAATGAGAATCAAGCATTTCTATATAAATAGCGAGCCTTCCACAGTGAGAATCATTCCATCGTTGAATCACACGAGTGACGGACGCACATTTTCTCACTCTCTAGTTCCCTATTCTATTATCCAACTAAAATGGTAAGTCGCTACTTTCCTCCCTCTCCTCCCTTGAACGTAAACTTAATACAATCTTTTTCATTTTCAGGCATCTACTCCATCTGCTGCACTAGTAGGACAAAATGGCGGTCAAACGTTACAAGGTTCGCTACGATCAGATCATCTACAACTGAGGCCAGTGGAAGAAACAACCAAGGTACATAATCCTACATCACTACAGCGTAAATTTAAACAAGTCTTGCGTTATGACGATCATAGCGTAGTACTCCAAACGGGAATGCTCCCTTCCACGGATGTCAAGATAATGCACAATCAGTATGGGGACTACATACTGATCCCCGTGAGTCCGTACATTCGCCACCAACTTGATATTATTGAGGAGTATGTGACATTAAATATGGACATTCCTACTCCTCTTGCTCAAGAGTGGAAGGCGAGAGATGACAAGGATACTCCCTATAGAAAGATTTGGGATGGTAATCACATTTGCCTACCAGTATCACATTGGTGTACTTACTATAAGAAGGATGGAGATCATTCAATACCCATCAGATGTGATGAGCTCGGAGAAGGTACTTGGGATATCCTTTTCAAAGTGAATGGGCTATATTATGGTCGGCACAAGGATAATAAAATAGCCTCTCTCTCCATGCATATGGAATCCATCCTATATATTCCAAAACCATCCAACGTGGATGACATAATTGATCAAATCCTTAACAGCAGTGGTACGAAGCGCAAGTCGGAGAAGAATGCTGCATCAAAACGCAAATCAAAGAAGGAGAATTACTAGTCCTTTCCTAACTCTACCCTATGACAATTCGCTTATGTGCTTTGAGTGTTGTAGACGTGGTCTTATTAGATACATTTTACTTCTTCGTTGCCATCATATCATTTGTGTATTTTGTCGTGAAAAGCATCGATGTAATTCTTCATTTTGTAATATGTTATAGAACGTTTCCTTAGATGTGTAAATTTCCGTGTTAGGCTCCTATCATCATTTTTATGGATTGTGAGGGTGAACCTGTACAGGAGCTCAGTGCTATTGCTATGAACAATTGGTCATATCAGATTGTTAGTGTCTATCATCAACATGCCAACTGCGATCCCAATGTTGATCAATGGGCGAGAAAACACATTCATGGACTTAATCTGAAATATTTGCAAGACTACGGCTTTTCTTGTGAGAGTGCTCTTCTTATTGACTTCAAACGATGGTTAGCTACTTTCAATGTTATACGCATCTTTTGTAATAATCCTGGTAAGGAGAGGAAAGTATTTCCCAATCTTATCATTGATGATATTTTGCTCCCGCCTTGGGATAGTAGAGTGAATCAACACTACCATGAAGTCACGAAACGTTTTAAGGATTTGTGTGTTCCTATTTTGTCTGTTCGTTGTAGTAGCTACGTTCATAACCAATGCTTCTTTCCTCCTTACCTCAACACTGCCAAAGTCCTGTATGGTTATCATTGCTCGCTGTATGATAGTTACCAGCTGTATCTATTTTATCTCTTTCAAACCATTGATTTATAATGCATGCTTGTTACCGTTATTCAATAAATGTTACTATGAGAAGAGTTGTTTTCATGCAATGGATGGGTTAGATAAAGGGCGATCATGTCTTTCTCAAACGACTGCGGAACATTACATTTTCATAGGCAAAGTTTAAAAGGAGCTGTTCAAGATTATGTGATAAATTTTCATAAAGATGAGACCGACATCGAAGCAGTGGTCGATGATGCTAGCACTCTATTTCTAGAATTAATGAATACATTCTCTGATAGCATTATCATGGCGCGATTAGTTGCGAAAATTAAGTTTAGTCATTTTGGAAAGGAAGAGGTGGAAAGTCGCTCTTTCCATTTTGCTTCTTATTCAATGGAAGTGGTAGATCACCCCGAAGAATTTTTTAAAAGACATGATAAAAATTGCTGAACGTCTTAACGCATTTAACCATCATGGTAGCAGTCTAGTGATTGAAGCGATTTCAGATATTCACATTCAACTTTCCATAAAGAAAAATTGAAAATGCAGTGGTACTTGATTGTAGCACAACTGGTTTTCGAGCTATGTCTGCTCACTCTCGAAGTATATTCCTTCTGTACATGCGTCTATTATTTAGAAAAGGCTAGCAAATTCATATCTTCAAAAAGACTTGCTATAGACATCAGTAACGGTGGAACTATGTGTTGCGATGTATGTAAGCGAAAGGATGGAAATGAAAAGCGCATCTTCAAGAGATGTAAGCATGCTTTTTGTCAACGCTGTTTCATACGTAATTGCATTCAACTTTGCCAATGTAACCACTGTGATATTGCTCATTTCGAGTGTCACTTATGTCGCAATAGTTAGTACCTATGCAAATGTGGTAAAGATAGGTTTTAGCAAAGACTAACACGGAAATGGCGAAACGTAAAAGTCAAAAGTTTTCTTCAGCCATTCAAGCTCTCCGACGAATGAAAGCAAATCAGCGATACAATGCTATACGACATGCTAACGATCAATTCATTTGTGAAATTATTTCTCATGTGAGGAAGTTGAGGACGAAGAAATTAGCGCCAAAACAACGAAAGTTACTTAAGCGATATGCTACGAAATTGCGTTTCATCTCCAATCCTAAAGTCACCCTTCAAAGAAAGAGGAAAACTCTAACACAAAAGGGCGGTTTCCTTTCAGCAATACTTCCAATGATAGCTCCTGCCGTGGGCAACCTATTGGGTAATATCTTTGGCTCTAAGCGTTAATTATGCAAATGTTGAATCTCAAAGTAATAAAATGGATTTCAGACTTCAATGTGATAAAGTTCTGACTGTATCAGGTCCATCTCATGCAGGTAAAACTGTTTTCACGCTGAATTTATTGGATAAAAGAAGGGAGTTGTTTAAGGAACCTATCAATCGAGTGATTTGGTGTTATGGTATTTATCAACCGTCCCTGTTTCAGGAATTGCAAAGTCGCAACTTTATTCGACATGAAGGAATTATTCCAGTGGATAAACTTCAGTGTAATGATGTTGTTGTATTGGATGATTTATTAAAAGAAAGTAAGAATTCCAAAGATGTTACAGATATGTTCACTCGTGCAGCACATCATAAAAGGTGTTTTATCATCTATATCACACAAAATTTGTTTCCTGATGAAAAAGAAGCTCGTACACGAAACCTGAATACACACTATTATGCTATTTTCAAGAATCCGCGAGATAAAAGTCAATTTGAAATTCTAGCGCGACAAGTTCCACCCAGAGGATCAAAAGCCTTAATTGAAATTTTTCAAGCAGCTACTGAAAAACCATACGGTCACTTATTCATTGACTTTACGCAAGAGTGTCCGGAAGAATTTAGATTTCGAAGTGATATTTTGAAAACTCCCATGATTATCTACAAACTATGAGTTCTTATTCTCGCATGATTGTTATTCCTCAGGATGAATATGTACAATTGACTGCCATGCAGCAAGTAAAGCAACCTCTTGCAAATCAAATGTATAGGAAAGAAATAGATTATCAGCAAAATGTTCACATCAAAGATCCACATCGTGCTATATTATTACAATCGGAAACTGTTGAGCAATTGAAAAACTTGAAGAATAAGATGCGTGACTCTGTATCGACTGCTACACCTTAAACATCTCGCGCACATGCCATATCTCTTTTCAAAAGTATTGAACCCCATCTCAATGTAAATGATAGAGGAGAAATCATTTCAGATGAAAATAAAGTGATTGATGCTTCACGTTATGAAGACTTGATTCGGTATGCAACACGTAGAAAGCGCCGTCAGGGCTATGTTCCACCTGGTTGGACATACTTTCTTAAACTATTGAAAAAGCATAATGTGCCAAAATTTGCTTTAAATAATGAGACATTGAAAGAACTTGATTCAACAGTGGCTACTGCTCCAATGCTTCAGACGATGAAAATGCCAACAAATTGGTTTAAGGCGTCACCTGCTACATCCCCTCCCACACTCACTAAGCAAACAAGAGGAAGAACTCGACGTAGATCTACATCACCACTAAAACTAGTAAAAGGAAAACGTAAAACAGCTCCTCCCAGGAAATACATGTTCTCAGACTATTAATATGAAACAGATGTGTTGCTTGCCATGTAATGAGCCGCCAGAGGTGAATGTCGTTGTCACTTGCACTTGCTGCGCCAGCTCTCACAATGAAACCCCTAAGCAATGTGAACACGATCGCAAAACCGCTAAAGCTAAATGCTGCAGTTGTTGTAAATGTAGAAAGGCAAGAAAACAAAAAGATGAGAAGGAGGAAAAAGAGTCAGTCGTCATCGACTGAACGTTTGAAGTCAATCTATTATGATGTAAAACATCCGGCAGGATTTGCATCTATCAAGAAATTATCAAAAGCGAGTGGTCTTCCACAATCACAAGTGAAACGATGGTTAAAGGGTCAGGCTACCTATACACTCCACAAACAAGCGAAAAAGAAGTACCGCACCCGCCATTATATTGTTCATGACATCGATGAACAGTGGCAAGCAGATTTGTGCGATGTCGCCTCCATTTCAAAACATAACTCGGGCAATAATTTTATTTTAACCGTCATTGATGTCTTCTCGCGTTATGCGTGGGCTCAACCTTTAAAAACTAAAGAAGGGAAAGGAGTAGCAAAAGCATTCCAAACAATTTTTCGAGAAGGCCGCATTCCAAAAAGAATTCAGAGTGATCAAGGAAAAGAGTTTGAAAATCAGCATGTGAGAAGATTATTTGAGAGGCATGATATTGAGTTGTTTAGTGTAAAGAGTGCTTATAAAGCTGCACTCGTTGAACGTTTTAATCGCACATTAAAAAATCGCTTGTGGCGACATTTTACTGCCAACTTGACACAAAATTGGACAAAGGTTCTACAAGATACACTCCATGCCTACAATCACTCTATCCATCGTTCTATTGGACTCAGACCAGTAGATGTAAATGCTGACAATGTAGATAAAGTGCGCGAATCATTCCAACGTAAACGCACTCATGTGAAAAGTGATGTGAAAATTGGTGATAAAGTTCGTATCTCAAAAGTGAAAAGTGTTTTTGCTAAAGGGTACCTTCCGAATTGGAGAGAGGAGGTATTAACAGTATCAAGGATTGATCAAAAAGACTCTCCGACCACCTACAAGTTGAAAGATTATGATAATGAAGAAATTGAGGGTAGCTTTTACCGCGATGAGATTGAGGTAGTCACTGAAAGTGAAACATATTTGGTAGAGAAAATCATTCGATGTAAAAAACGGCAAGGTGAAGAATGGTGTCTTGTTAAATGGACTGGTTATCCTTCAAGTATGAACTCTTGGATGCGTCGTGCCGACATCTTTCATCCAAGTGATCGACAGTGATTCATGCAAAGTTGTAACTAACAATGTTTAGGGTTTGAGCTATGAATCCAACTGCCTCATTTTATTCACGACCCTCCTATGTAAGTGGTGGAGGACAAATTTACATCGGTGCTCGCCGCCAACGTGTAGGTAGCATACTTGGTGCACTGAAATCTGTTGTAGCACCTCTCATATCCAATGTCGGTAGATCTTTAAAACGAAATGTTTTAAGTAATGCCGTTGGCTTTGCTGGTGATGTTGCTAGTGATCTTTCCAGAGGTCGAAGTTTTAAGAGCAGTTTGTTGAATCGTGGGAAGGAACGCGGTTTAAAAACATTGAAGCAGACCTTTGCTGGTGTTACTCAAGGAAAGAAATCACCTAAACGAATGAATAAAGGAAGGAGGAAACATCGCGGAGCTGGTAAGGTGCGATCTTCAGTCAAAAGGCATTCACGCAAACGTCGCAGAGGTTCTAATCATTCATCAGGCGCTAAACGACGACGCTGCTATAACTTCTAATCATGGAGTGTAAAACTTCCGGTTTTTGTTTGTTTGATCAACAAGCCATACAGACAGATATTCTTAGTTCAAGTATTGTAGATTATCATCCTCGAACAGCTGAGAATGCTGGCCCCATTGAATTTGTTATTCCTGGTGGTAGTGATGACTACATAGATTTGAGTTATGCGATGGTTGATTTGAGGTTTAGAATTCAGCAAGCAGATGGAACTGCTATTGACGATGCACATAAAGTTGGACTGAACAATTTACCATTGACTACATTACTTCGCGATGTTTCTCTAACGATTGGAGAGCAGCAGGTGGAAGGTGGTCAAAGCGATTATCCCTATAAATCATATTTCAATCATGTATCACAGTTTCATCCAGCAGCACAAAAAAGTCATATGGAAGCCATGGGATGGTACAGAGATGAAGCAGGAAAATTTGATGTTGAAACAAACAGTGGCTTTGTAAAGCGATCTGCTATGATTAAAGATAGTAGAGTATGTCAGCTATATGGTCCGCTAAATTTAGACTTCTTTAGATAGTCAAAGTTTTTACTCTGTAATACCAGCATGCGACTCAAGCTGACATTGAATAAGCCTGAATTTGCGCTGAATGCATTTGGTAAAGTTGACAATTTTAGAATTCATGTGGAAGATATTGCACTTTACATTCGTCGATTAGTACCGAATCCAAGTGTTATTAGAGGACATGCTGAAGGTCTTAATCGCCAAAATGCCATTTACCCCGTTCAGCATACAAAGCTTCTCACCTTTACAATTCCGAAAGATCAAAAGAGTTTCATGAAAGATGGCCTCTTTCCATCGGAAGCACCGAAGCTCCTCATGGTGGCAATGGTTGAAAATGATGCATTTAATGGTAATATAAAGAAGAATCCTTTCAATTTTAAACACAATCAGTTAAGTGAAATTGCTTTACGTGTAAATGGTGTGAGTCATCCTGGTCCACCCTACAAACCAGATTTTGCTTCGGATCAATTTATGCGCAGTTATGTTGATTTTATGGATGTCTTTGGCTTTTACAATACGGATGACACCAACGGGCTTACTATGAAAGAGTTTAAGAGTGGATATACTATTTATGCATTTGATTTGACTGCTGACAGCGATATTAGTGCACCCTATCGTCAAGCGAACGTGCCTCATAATATTCGTTTGGATTTAACGTTCAAAAGAACACTACCTGAGACGATCAATGTATTAATTTATGCAGTCTTCGATTCAAATATTGAAATTACAAAGTATCGTGACGTGATTCTTCAGTATAATCGTTAATGAGTTGGTTGACTGCTGACGATATTAAGACTAAAGTGCAGCATAATGCAGACGAAGCGACGTTGAAAGCTTTCGATAATGTCTATTCACTCGATACCTTACCACCTGCAGTAAATCACTATCCCATCTTTATTGTGCTAAACACTCATTCGCAGAATTTAGGCGGTGAGCATTGGAAAGCGATCTTTATTGGAGAAGACCGACGTGGTGAACTATTTGACTCTCTTGCTCAACCTCCAAATATACCAACACAGCAGTGGTTGAGAAAACATACGCGTCAATATCAGCGAAATGAACGCATACTACAACATCCACTTTCATCAACGTATGGTGCTTTTGTACTGTACTTCATCTTAAAACGTTCACATGTATCTCGATTTGCATCTATTATTCAAAACTTTTCATGTAATCCATCCTCTAATGAAAAAATGATTTGTAAGTTCTATCATGATTTGAAATAAAAACATCATGTTGGAAAAATTGTTTTTTATTTTACAATCCGCTGGGTACGTACATACTCAATGAGATAGTCTAGGATCACATTTGCTTGTACATGAGATTTTAGTCCAGTAATGATCACTTTACTATTATGAAAGATTGCCACATACACAGGTAACCAACAACTAATGAGAGCTGCAGGAAAAAGTTCGGGTTCATAACACAAATTGTAACTGCTGGTACGAATCTTCAAAAATGATAGACTGTCACTCAATTGAGTAGAGATCACCATATTGTCCACAGTCAGATTCGACATCACACACCTCTCCCTCTTCCATATCCGACGTAGTAGTCTTTGTAGCTCTAAGCGCATTGACTGCGCTGATGAATGAGAAAGGGCGCCGAGAATCTGTACAGTCCCATTTGGGAAGAGTTGAAGATTCCGTGAATTGTTCATCTTCACCACTAACATTTGAGGTCGGCCCGGGTAATACTTGCTGTTTGGAAGGTGTTGGTGTAATGTTGTGAGATCGATTTTGGTGTAGAGTCTGAATCGACGGCGAATGTTGACGATGGTGTAGCGATGGCGCTTCATGATGAAAGAATGAGTAAATTGAGCGATGTACCTTCCTTTTATACTTTTCCCAACTACCTTGATGAAATGTGAAGTTAGTATGAAGTTGGGAATGATAGAGTTGAATTCGCCGATTGTTGACGCGCAGCCAGATGCGATTTCCAATACGTGAATGTCTTTTCATATAGAAGTATTTCAAGTCCTTCATGATATGATGTAGAGATTGAAAATGACGATAAGATAAAGCAAACTCTCTTCTCACATTTCCAGTTGAATCTTTGAAATAGACGTTTCGATCATGATCCGTTTCAATACGTTGTAGGGAATCTAATTTCCAACTCATGATGCGTGGTAGTCATGTCTGATTAAGATTTGCATAGTAGGGCGATTAACTCACGACGAATAAATGTCATGATGGAGCGATGTATGTATCTTCTATACTTCTCCCAATTGTATTTGCGAAATAAGAAACAGTTTGCGGAATGAGAATGGCAGATTTGAATTTCATTTCTGTAATGTTGAAGCCAAACTTGATCACCCAAGGAGATGAATCTTAATGTTTCAAAATATTCCAAATCCCTCATGATATCATTGAGGTTGACAAATTGTCGCCATGTTAATGTAATACCTCTTGATGTATGACCATGAGAATTTTTGAAATGTACGTTTCCATCACGATCAACTCTGATATATTGTAAAGAGTCCAAAATCCAAGTCTTCATGATGTTATGCAAAGCCGCAGATCAGCAATATAAAAATGTCGTTTTATCATATTTTGCTTAGCAATGCGGCTACAAAGAGATTTGCTAGTAATCGAGCCGCACTCTTTTCTACTCCCATTGATCATACACAACAGCTAAATGGAAATTGGGAAGTGGTTGTCACTCAACTTGTTTATAGCAACTGTGTCTATACTTTTGATCATGAGGTGATGACTATTAATATGAGGCGTACAGCTGCTTATCAATGTGAAAAGGGGTGCCGAGTATACATTCCACAGTGGCCAAAGAAAGATCTCTTATCATGTAAAAAGTTTATATATGATTTCTTGAATAAAGCGAGTAAACATATTGTCCAATTTACTCCGCACAATGATGATTATAATTATGTACATCATGTAGTTGAGAAAGATTGGATTGTTGGTTTAAGTCCAAGTTTAAGAAATGATTTAGGTTACCTCGCTAGCGCCTTAACAAGCTATGATAATTTTAACGTTAATTACCACATAAGTGGTCATAAACAGTTAATATATCGAGAGGAAGCTTATTATGTAGATCTTATTCCAAGAAATGAGAAGACGTTGGTGAAGAAGATTGTGATTAAGCCAAGAAAGACAAACATGACTCCTGAAACATTATTGAAGAAATTTAATTATCTCCTTCGAGTTGATGGTAAACAAGTGGCAACATTGACTTATATCAAATCATCTAATCATATTGCAATAAGTAAATTAAATGATGATGATCTAGTATTAGTTTGTTCAAAAGATTTTCATCAGTTCTTACATCGTTCTGCAGCTGTTCATGGAAAATCTGATATGCAACATTTACCATGTGAAAGGCCAAATCAATTTGATACAGAATGGACCGTATCTTTATACAGAAAGTGTGTAGAGCCTTTAGGTGGTATCTTACATGAAACAAGAGTGTTGATGCCTCGCATTATTACTTCGGTTAAATTGGTTGTAGATTATTTAAATGAAGTGATTAATGAGCAACATATTTCATTTTCTGAAAAAGAAGGTACTTTGTCTCTCACTATAAGTGGAAAAGGTATTGAACTAATTATGGATAAAACTCTAATGGACATTTTGGGTTTTGATCAAAATATCTTTAAAAGTGGTACTGTAACCAAAGCTAGCGCAGACATGTCGCTATCGCGTCGTATTAACTATTTTCAGATATATTCCAATATTGGTGAAGATGTACGTGTGGGAGATGTTGAAGCTCCATTGCTAGCAATGATACCATACCAGCCAAAAAGCTGCAGTATTTTATCTGAGCATACTTTCAAGAAAGTGCATTATACAAAGCTGAAATCAAACTACATCCCACAAATTGATATTGCAATTTATGACGATGCTGGTGCGTTGATTCCTTTTCATAAAGATGCTGTGACAGGTATCACACTCCATTTCCGAATGAAGAGTTAATGCAAAAGTATGCTAATATATTTTTCCAATGTGAATAATATGGAAAGTGAAAATAAGGACTCGTTTCTAATCTACTTACCCAGTAATGCTTCTATGAATAAATTTCCCAAAAATAAACCATCAGACTATCGAGTAGAATTAAATCGCCCACTACATTTAGAAGGTGAATGGGAGGTTGGCGTTTCTAGTATTTGCTATGATAGCAATATTCAGAATGTGAATGATTTGGAAGAAATGATATTGACTCCTCGCACCCATGATGGAATAACGATGAATAATGCATTTCAATTCCCATACAATTTAACATCAGATGGAAAGTGGAACTATGAATGGATTCAGATAAAATCAGCTTATGAACCATTTGGGAATGAGAAAATTATTAAGGCATTCAACAGTGGTAATACTTCCATCATGAAGAATAAAAATCAGAAAGCTTATGAGTTTACTATCTATCATTGGAGTGGGAGACAGTTCCTCCGCTTTCATTCTTTTACTAAAGGTCTTACGCTGAGGTTGGATAATGAATTCTATCCACATCTTGGTTTTGGTCATGGACTACATCTAACGTCAATTGCTACTGCAAATGTTAAAAAAGTTTATTCAAATCGAATCAACAAATTTCATTATAGATTTAAAATATTTGATGAAGATGTTGTAGAATGTGAAGAACGCATCATTTTGAAAAAGCGTGGTGTTCAACCTTTATCACTTATTGAGTTAGTAAAACGATGGAATGAGACTGTGGGTAAGAAGGTATGGAGAGAAAATTATGGCGAACAAAAATAAGTTGGTCATTCGGAAATATAATGACAAGCTTACAGTTTATTTCTCTCCAACCTTGCGTCATTTTGTAAGACATTATACACCTATTATTGGAAGCGGTGTGGTGTATGCTTCTCATGAATATCACACTAAAGCTGATTCAGTTAATGATGAATGGTGGGTGGACATCTATGGCGATCGCATCAAGAAAATTTACCAGTCTTATGAAGAATCTAAAGTTGCTATCAATATAATGCCGCGTCTATATCATAACGTTAAAAGCTTCATTCATGTAGTAAATCCTTATATACAACAGAAGTTGAAGCATGTGATGAAAAGTAAATATGATGTAAAGACACACCACATTTCGTTTTCAATTGAAAATCAACGCGTTGTTCTGAAACTGGGTGATGACATTCAATGTCAATTGAGTAAAAATTTGAAAAAACTCTTTGGGGTTTTCAATGCTACAAACTGTGTTTACTGCTGCGCATACGATTGGTATAGAAACACCAATGACACTTGATAAACATGAACAGCACCTTTACATTCAAAGTGATTTGATTCTACCTATTTCTGTTGGTGAGAAAAAAGAATACATTTTACGTGATTTCATTCATGATAAAGACGCTTCATATGGAATAGTCGAGAAGATGTTTGAATCTATTTTCTATCATCCCGTCGTCAAACAACTATACCCTCTATTGCTATCAAAATTACCAATGGTTTACAAGAGTGCATCCATGTGAAAGATACTAAATCCCTCGTAACTTTAGTGTTTCGGAAAACAAAGTGAAGTCATTGTGATATGTTTATTGAAATAAAAATATGTGTATGAAAAAGTCTTTTCACAGATATAGGGGGAATGGGCTGACTGTAGGCATATATTCACAAGGAAGTGCAATCTAAAGCGATACATAAAACAGCAATGTTTACATACAGAAATCAACATGA
>CAJQUW010010890.1:10000-13717 GCA_907163375.1 Prostheceraeus crozeri | reverse complement strand
GTATAAGCGAGAATTTTGGGAAATGCGCAGTAGTGCCATTCCTCACTATCATCCTGTCTTACTAATAAAGGTTGACAACATGGTGCATAACAACTCGAACGCGAGTTGTAGCGCACACCTTCAATCCCTTTTCCCAAACATTGAGAACTATTTTAATGTTGTTCAATTTTTCCTATTTTTCTATATCTTTAATTTTCTTATCGTCACTATTACAGTCATCGAAGTTTAATTCATTCTCCCATGCCTATAGCTATATGTACGATTTCGATTCGCATTGATGTCATTATAGTGGAGAAGAATGGAGAGGACAGGGCATAAAGTATTTGAAAGGGGCAATCGGAGGGGGGGGGGGGTGGGGGGGGGGGGAGGTTGGGGGGGGGGGGGGGGGGTGGGGGGGGTGGGGGGGGGGGGGGGTGGGGGGGGGGAGGGGGGGGGGGGGGGGGGGGGGGGGGGGGGGGGGGGGGGAGGGGGGGGGGGGGGGTGGGGGGGGGGGGGGGGGGGGTTGGGGGGGGGGTGGGGTGGGGGGGGATGGGGGGGGGGGGGGGAGGGGGGGGGGGGGGGGGGGGGTGGGGGGTGGGTGGGGGGGGGGGTGGGTGGGGGGGGTGGAGGGGGGGGGGGGGGGGGGGGGGGGAGGGTGGGGGGGGTGGGGTGGGGGTGGGGGGGGGTGGGGGGGGGGTGGGGGGGGGGCGGGGGGGGGGGGGAGGGGGGGGGGGTGGCGGATGGGGGGGGGGGGGGGGGGGGGGGGGGGGGGGGGGTGGGGGGGGGGTGAGGGTGGGTGGGGGGGGGGGAGGGGGGGGGGGGGGGGGGGGGGGGGGGAGGGTGGGGGGTGGGAGGGGGGGGGGGGGGGGGAGGGCGGTGGTGCGGGGTGGGGAGGTGCGGGTGGGGCGGGGGGGGTTGGAGGGGGGTGGGGGTTGAATGGAGCGGTGCGGGGTGGGTGGGGGGGTGCGAGGGGGGGGGGCGGGGGGTGAGTGTGGAGGCGGTCGAGGGGGGGTGGGTTCGGTGGGGGGTAGGGGGGGGGGCGGGGGGGGGGGAGGGGCAGGTGGAGGGGGTGAGGGGGGGGGGGGTGGGGGGAGGGCTCCTCAACGAGGTGGAGTGGGCGGGGGGGGGGAGATGTGGGCCAGCGTCGCGGAGCGGGGGTGGGAGTGCTTTTGGGGGGAGTTGGAGAATGAGCGGGACGGGGAGGGGTAGGTGGGGGAGGGGTGGGGTGGGGTGTGAGAGGGGGTGTGGTAGTGGGGGGGGGTGGGTGCGGTTGGGAGTGTGGTGGGGGGGGAGGGGGTGGGGGGCGGGGGGCGGGGGGGGGGGGGTGGGGGGGTGGGGGGGGGGAGTCGGTGGCGGGTGGGGGGTTGGGGGGACTGGGAGGGCGGGCGGTGGATGAGGCTCGTGGGTGGGGGTAGCAGTGGCGGGGGAGGTTGGGGGTGGGGGGTGAGGTGAGCGTGGGAGGGGTGGGGTGGCATTCTTCTTGTGTCTTTCAGAAAAAAGATAAATAATAAAAATTTGAATATTATTAAGATTGTATTTGCTATAATTTTTTTGACTTTTTGTTGGCTTTTTTTTTGTGATTTTTTTTACTAATGTTGTTTTTTTTTTTTTTTTTTTTTGATTTTTTTTTCTTTTCTTTTTTTTTAGATTTATTTATTTTTTTTTTTTATATCGGACTATTCTGCACATCATTATAGTGGAGATTGGAGAGGACGGCATACTTAAAACATTTCGATTCGCAATCTACAGAAATGACTGCTGCTTTATTTCTTAAATTTTTCGGAAGTTTAAAGGAGCCTCGACCACTATGATTTCCTAATAAACTGATTTTAAATAAGGCTTGGGACTCAATGCCGTCAAAATGGAAAAGAAAGAAAAAAAAAAATAGAGAAAAAAAAATAAAAGAAAAAAAAAAGTAAAAAGAATAAAATAAAAAAACAAAAAAAAAAAAAAAAAAAAATAAAAAAAAAAAAAGAAAAAAAAAAATAAAAAAAAAAAAAAATAAAAAAAATGAGAAAAAAAAATAAAAAAAAAAAGAAAAAAAAAAAAAAGAAAAAAAAAAAAAAAAAAAAAAATAAGAAAAAAGAATAAAAAAAAAAAAAAAAAAGAATAAAAATAAAAAAAAAAAGACCCCCATCCCGCTATCGCGCTCGTTAAACTTATCAATATTTAATTTTAACCTTGGATGTGAAAATTTATCCAAGACTCATAGTCTACAACCTCTCGGTTGCAGGAGAGGAGGGTATGTGAAACTCTAACCTCTCTATTATTTGTCCAGTATGGTGGTCGATTTTTACATATTTTATTTTAAGATAGATGAGCGCCTTCATCCTAAAATTGTCTAAATTGTTGAAGAGCGCTTCTTATCAATGATGAATTTTGATGAAACCATTCCTCAAAGTTAGCAATGGTTTCTGAGGAGTCCATCTGGTAGTTCCTCACTAAATTATTTATGGACACTCTCAGTAAGTCGGATAGAGGATGGTACCGTTGGTGTAGGTATCGTTTCGTGTGTGTATGTGAAGTTGTTTTTTTTTGGGTGGTATTGTGTGAATAAGTTGTGGCGAAGGGTGGGGGATTGATATGGTCGAAAAGACAAAAAAAAGAAAAAAAAAAAAAAAAAAAAAAAAAAAAAATAAAAAAAACTAGAAAAGAAAAAACAAAGGAAAAATAAAAAATAAAAAAAAGAAAAAAAAAAAAAAAAAAAAAAAAGAAAAAAAAAAAAGAAATAAAAAAAAAAAGGAGAAGAAAAGAAAAAAATAAAAAAAAAAAAGGAAAAGGAGTCATCGGTAAAAGACATACATCCCTAACCTTCGGAGGATTTGATTTGCGGCCCTGATAGCTAAGGGTCGACAAAACACCTCGCTGGATGTGTTCGGGTGAGATGGTGTGTGTCGAGGATCCCATTTCTCAGGGCTTGTGAAGATAGAAAGAGATGTGCCCCACAGTAGCACATTGCCGACTCAGTTTGTTTTTGCCATGTTCGCTCGCGACACTGTGGAGATGGAAAAACTCGCACGAGATGGAACTGGTATCACCTGAAAGGAGACGGAAAGAAATCTTATTCTTTCATCTCTGTTTCAAAGAAAAAAAGTGTCAGTGATATTGTTAAAACCACACCTTACCTTGACTCATACAACTCCTAAACTTTCCTCGGAGAAGGCGAGGTGCCCTCATGCCGTCGGTGGGTTGTGGTGATTTGTAATGTAAGGTTGTGAGGTAAGAGGGAGGGGGGTGGGGGGTGGGGGGGTGGGGTTTGGGATGGGTGGGTGTGATTGGGGGATAGGGTGGGGGTGTGGGATTGGTGGGTTGTTGTTGATGTGTTGTGTTTTTTGAGGGTTGAGGGTTGTAAATTTGCCTGGACTAATTTGAGGAAGAGATGCTTCTTTTTTTTTTGTTTTTTAATTTGTTTTTTTTTTTTGTTTTTTTTTTTTTTTATTTTAAGTATGAGCTCACACGTTTTGTGATGAGGGAGAAGTTGAGAGAGGAATATTGTTCAAACTTACCCCATTTTTTTTTTTTTTGAACGGGGAAATTATGTTTTTTTAATTTTTTAAGCTTGATACTTCGAACCAAGATAGAGACTTTACTCAAATTGGAAATTTCCACCTATAAAAAAAGGAGCAGTTCACTTGTACGCCTCAAATACAGAATTCGTCAGAGAAACAGTTCAATTATGCGTCTCAAAGACAGAGTGAAATGATACGGATATCACTTTGCTTATATACTTTCATTCTC
>CAJQUW010010889.1:0-12500 GCA_907163375.1 Prostheceraeus crozeri | reverse complement strand
AGGATGAAACGGTCGAAACGCGATGGTCCTGACCAAGTTCCTGTTGATAACCTCATTAAAAATAGTCAAATAATTTGTAATTTTGTAGAATTCTATTTCACGTTTTAGCTTAAGGAACTAATATTAATTCTCTTACACACCTGGTAGATTTTAGATAGCGTAATCCCGCTGTGTTAGCTAGATCTGGTATTTTGATTGGAAACAGACCGGTCCTCTTATCATCTGAATGGGCAGACTGTTAAATAGAATCTTTTCAATATATAAGTGATAAACATAATTTTGAACAGAACGACTTACTCGCCAATTCATTACACATGAGGAGAAGCGTTGTTTGTCCTTCTAGTAAGTATTTTGAAAATTTTTAGACATTTTAGGATAGAAAAATTTTCTTTTAAATCATATTTTGTACCTATTGAAAATTAACTAGTCATTAGCTTGTTTGTTATTTTTAATTTTGTTACCTTGACGCACTTTGCTACGTTGAATAGAAAGTTGAAACTCATTCTTCAGGAAATCAGTCTTCCTCATCAATCATAAAAGTCTGAGTGACCCAATAATCATTTCATGCATGACGACGAACAGAAACCCTTGAATTTAACACATAGAAATGAATCAAGGCGGAAATAATATATTTGACTTGACTTTCGATAGAAGCTGTAGCCCTCTTCCAGTCATTGGGACCTCAGGAGTATGTCTATGTGACGCTGAGTGTATTTCTTTTGATGTTGAAGAGCCTTTTCACATTTTCACATATTTTCCATTTCATCTGATACTGCATTGAATGGTGGTAGATATCATATATTTAGTTCCGGCCAAGATGTGAAGTTGATTAGATTCTTTCATCTCTCTTCATGCTCTTGGAAAACTTACTTGTGAAATGTATTAGCGAATTTCTGTTAATGAGAGTCGGAACGACACAGGAAATGTCTGATTTTGTAGAGCTGCATTCAGGGTTGGCAATTATGTGGGAAAACTAGTTATTGATGGGGCAGATGGGAAAAACAGGCAAATATCTGGGAAACTGGTAAATACTTTGAAAATGGCAAATATCGGGAAAATTGGAAACGGTGGAAATATAAGCGTATGTAGGAAACGTGTCTTCACATGGTACGGGTTCATATCTCTATGCTGGCTGTTGTGTCTTCCAACTGAGATATCGCATCGTAGCTTATCCTGATTTTATCTACGGTTGTGAGGATTAACTTAAATACATCTGATTTCATCAGCTTTGTGTTACTGATGCGCAGAGCATGTGATGATGTTTTTCTTGATGAAACTAATCCTTTCTTTGTAGTGTTATCTGTCGTTTATTTTGTAAGAATTAAGTTAGTCAGTTTTGAATTAGTTGCGGCAAACATAAACATGACAAAATTGAAAGTAAAAGAACCGGAACTTGAGATGATTTGGAGGAGTTACTGGTTCAAATATTTCTGTCTGTTGAATTGGACACGAGGATGACGGAATCTATATGAAAGATGGAAGGAGAGATAAACCATAATCAATCAAATATTTCGATAGGTAATCAATAAAATTCATCAAAATGCAAAAGTGGATTGTTTCGTCAATTGACGGCTCATTTCTTTATATGTTTTTTTTTTTTTTTTTTTCATTTTTTTAATATGGACAGCATCTCACCTGTAATGGAAAACTCGATTGAAAGATAAATTAGCGATTGACTAATCTGACGCGGATGGATCTCTAAAACGGATGTGAATAAATCTCACTTGTCATGTCGTTACTAAAGATAAAGTCCTATCGTTTCTAATTTTCTCTGCTTCTGTCAAATAGCAGGACATTGATTTCAATTCATTCGCATGCACCGACTGTAGTCTTGAATACAGATCCTCTTCATAGATATCTATGAGGAAGGGATGTACTTTATCCGGATTTCCATATAGACTGCACATTGAACAATGAAATAAAAAGATTCTCGGTGTCGTCGGTATAACATAATTTACAAATTTTGTTTTCTGGGTTATCTCGATTTAAGCGACATCTCCCAATTCTAAATGCGAGTTGGTGATTCTCTGTTCGATATTTAAGCAACATTTGAACTTCGCTTCCATCTACGTCTAGAGTAAGATAACATTCTGTATTGCATTCAAATCTTAATTATCTTAAATGACTTATTTCACTTTGACTGGATTTTGCATTCCGAATTCTTTTTTTCCGGAATTATTCCATTAATTGTTTTTTCACAAAAAAATTCTGATTATTCTCTGTTAATTGTATTCGATTTGTAAAATATTCCGCGAGATTTTGTTTTTCTATTAGCCTAAATATTTTCCAGCAGCAAGTATTTTTGAAGTCACTTTCATTGGCATTCTTTGACACTCTATTGAATAGATTAGATAAAAGTTTAGAATTTAATGATGACAACTTTATCCAATAGAAAATGTCTGCTTTATAAAAGTGATATTCACGTGGAAATATTCCAAATTCTCCTGTTAAATACTAATTCGCTGTTGTTTGCATTAGATGAAAGAATCTTTTGTAGAATTGAAATTCCATTTTATTCATATTACCTAAGTTCTGATGAAAACAGAATTCTGAACCATATTTTGTTTTTGTTCAAACTATCATTTCAAATGTGTCTTTCACAATATTTGTATTGACAACCAAAATGTCGTACATTTTTCAATGCTAGATATGATGCTCGTTTTCCACAATTATGCAGATATTCCAAATGCTTTTTATTCTTAATTGATATCCAATATCCCAGATATTTGTAGCTTTGTACAATGACCATGCTTCCTGAACAATAGCTTATTGAAATGTAAACAGTTTCATCCATCTTTTGATTATTTTAGTTTTATCGGAGTTCATTTTCATTACAATTACTCTTCCATTAATTCTATTTGTTTGATCAGTCTATTCACAGTCTTGCTAATTACTAGGATATCGTCTGCGTATATTAAAGACGATAAGGTAAAGTCACCGACTTCTATAGGATCAAACTCGTTATCTCTTTCATTTAGTGATTCGATCAGTTCGTTCATATATATCAGACATGAGAATCTTCCGCCATTTGGCGGATTTCCGCCAAAATGGGGTTCGAAATGATGATTCTCGAGATTCGTTCGAAAATGCCTTTAAAAAGTTATGGGGTGGGGGGAGGGGTGGGTCATACACTTTTTGCAGGAATAAAATCAATGAAATGTAAAGGATTTTTTGTCTTGATCAGGGCATCAAGTCACAATGTAAACTATCTTATCACTGAAACTGATCGAACCAGCTATTGTTATAAGCAAGTTGTATATCAAGTTATAATAAGTTCATGTTAATATATTGCTATTATATGTATATTCCGGTATATATATATATATATATATATATATATATATATATATATATATATATATATATATTCCGGTATATATATGATAATTGTAATTATAGTTTGATGTAGTATAGTCACAATTTCTGCATTTCAGTTAAAAAATTGTCGGTCTCCGTTCGAAGGTCAGTACATACCATGTTTTGGCGACTTAGTTGTGCTTTTTGCAACTTGAATAAGCACAATGAAACTATTCATAATACGGGTGCTAGATCCATGAGACTGCAAAAAAAAACTCAAATAATTGTGAGAACATTACCAATAATAACTCTGTTATTCTTCGATAATGAATGCATCGCAATGTAAATTTTCTTGTAATTCAACAGACATATTTCTATGTGCATATCTTTTGCTGTTTTTCGTTGGACACGTTACGCAATGTGATTCTCGTTCTCTTTTTGCAAACGAACAAGAGAACAATGGTTAGAACAATATATTGAGAATAGAGTTAGCGATAAATTATCGCTTAGAGGTATCCCAGATTCGATTTTGTAGAGTTGAGTTGTTTCTCCTTTTTAACAAAATTTTGTAGCTATCGTGAAATATCATTTTACAAATTATGCTTATCAGTCCGCAATTTGGAAAGTACTTTTGAAATTTTAACATCAATATCTGTTTAGAGATAGAATCAAACGCTTTAGATAGATCAATAAGGCATAGATATACTGATTCTCTCATATTTTTGTGAATTTGAATTATTTCCTTTAAGATGAAAATATTATCCAAAGCAGAGTTTTCTTTTTTAACGCCATTTTGTACAGGATGAACAATATTTTGCTTATTTATCCACATATTTAGTCTTTCATTAATAAGTTCTGTGATTATCTTCTTGACACAAGAAGATAGCGTTACGTAACGATAATAAGTAGTGTTCTCTTTGTCGCCCATCCTATAGATTGGCGCTATCCAACTTTCTTTCCATGGAAAATTACCGTCCGACAATATATTATTGAACATTTCTTTAAGTATTACAGCCGATTCCTCATTATTTTCTTCAAAAATTTCATACACTAGATGATCAGGTCTACTAGCTTTCAGAAGTTCAGTTTCCTTGACACATTTCTCGATTTCTAATGCAGTTATATCCAAATTTAAGGCAGAATTTTTTTCTATCTTTGTTATATTCACTGTGTTTCTGATACCTAATGTGATTCTAGTGAGGCAGGAAGTCAGCACTTGAATTGCTAGAAGATTTTGTTTTGAATTTAGGATTTAAAATCTCCATTATTCTTGGAGACATTTGTAGTTTCTGCCTTATGTAATTCTTGAAGTCTTATAGCTTTGCTAATCCTTATCTATTTTCTTATGAGTTTGTTTAATTGCTTTTTTTCTACCATTAAAGTCTTGATTTTCATCTGTTCCGTTGGTATTAAAGTTGTTAACAGTAATTTTGCATTTCTTTTTCAATTCCTTTACTTCCTCCGAATATACTTCTTTGTCATTATTGACATTTGCATGCTTACTCGTTATTAATTTTGTGACTTTCATCAATTCATCGTACAAGCCAGATTAGATAATCTTATTTTCTTTTAGTGAACTGCTTATTTCATTGAATTCCGTTTTGATAGTATATTCATCATCATCGTTTCTTCGACACTTCAAAGGTCGAACAATATTCTTCTTTTTAGGAATCAAAATTCCATTTGATATTTTTGAATCAGTAGTGTTTTCTAGATCTATTATTAACGGTGAGTGATCTGTGTACATTACTGGCTCTCTTATTTCAGAAGAATGTATTTTCTTAATCATGGATTCCGATGTAATCAGATGATCGATCACCGATTAACAAACTTTACCTTAAATATCTTCAATTACCACTGGCTTTCTCAGGAATCAAAAGGAAATCTTTGCAATACCCAATATTTCGCTATTCTTCATCAAGGGTCACAGAATGAATGCCCCCTCAAGAAACTTTGCCTTTCTGTAGTCGATGAACAGTAGTTTTTCCTTTTACATTGTTTGTATCCTTTTCATACCTACCATTTGCAATAATCAATGAAGTTTCATTACAGAAATTTAAGGTATCTCTTCCATTTCCATTAATAATCTCATCTTCTGTTTTTCTAAAAGGACATTTTTTAATACATAATTTCTATCATGGAACTTTTCAGCTTAACGTAGAATTCTTTGTCACTGTACTTGGATTGATTCACTACTTTGGTTGGAGCACTAGGATGTCTTCCCAGCTGATCATGAGGTTCTACTCAGCGACTTAGTTACCATCGACTTGGCGAAAGTATGAGAACTGCCGGCTGCAATCAGCATAGCATGACTTCGTTGTAAATGCAATATCTTAATTATTTTCACTTCAAATTAGAATTTCCTACCTGAAGCTATATTTGATAATTATCCTGTTGTATGTGATTATTGCGTTCATCTTTTTCAAGGAACAACGTCCGAAAGTATGTTTTGATTTTAACGGTTTTATTCAGCTCAAATGAAAGCTTTTTCCTTTCATCTTTGAAGTGTGCAAATTAGTGATCTATCTTTATCATCATCAGTAGAACCATGGATGCCTCAGTAACTGTGACAGGAATTAGCGATATCTAGATGTCCATGGCTGTCTAAGTGAGACTGCAAATCTAAAAATTGAAGAATCATGGCACAAGATAAGAGTCCTAGAAATAGTTATCTTTAATTAATTATCTCAAGGTTGCTGACATGAGGCTGCCAGACTGGCGCGTTGAGTATTTCCTAATTTATTCTGTCGATGTCTCAGAACACCTGGAGAGCGCTTTGTGAACCTTGGAAGATAAGGTACTCGAAGGATGACTGTTTCATGGTGGTGACACTCAAGAATATCAGGACAGTCCTCAACAAGAGTGCTTGAATGATGATTATAAGTTGAGAGGCATTGACTAGTGTTAGTAATATTCCAGTTCGATGAATTGAAGCTATGAATCAAACAAAAATATCCTCAACAATTCAATTTCGTGAATGACCGATAAATCTGGCCAATTGTAATTATTGAATCCTACTTCATGCAGCTCGTCGTTATCAGTGGGTCACCATAATCATATTTTTTTGGGTAAATTTGAGCTCAGAAAACCCCGGGAAACTCGTCTGAAGGCTCCAGCGGTTCAATAGTTCCCAACATTCTATCATTCATATGGAATTGGCGCATGCTCTTTCCAATGATTGTCAGTTTTTGCCAACTAATTTATCTTAATGCTGTATATGGCATTTTAAAATCCGAATTATTTTGCAAAACAATGATAGAATCTGTTAGAAATGGATCGCAGATGACTTTGATAAACGATGTGTCTTGACCAGTTATCTCATTAAAGCGTCTTAAGACAATATTGGGAGTATGTTTGACTACATTGGGATAGCTACGTCGGACTAAATAGAGCTCAAATTGAGTTTATTTCAAAATGCACGTAAATTATAAATTGTCCGCTAAAATCACAGTTGAATGTTTGCAAAGAATAGAGCAACTACATATCTAAATACGCAAATGCATCGAACATATTGTGAGGCATGATAACCTGTCCATTATATACTCGGGATCCATTCTTTGTAGAACAATGCTGGCAGTATTACTTCTAAAACTACTATAAGTAGTGTTTGAAGTATATTGCATTATTCATGTAATGACTACTAGATGCTTTTGTCGATATGTATAAATATTTTGGGTTGGAAAGCCCGTGTGTCTCCAATGGAGCACTTATAACATGTTGGTTAGGCTATCAATTTATAGATACGACTTTGTAGAATTATTTACTGCTGCATAAGTCCTCTTTCTAGCTCCAGGACTACGGTTGATGCAAAAGAAACAATTTGTTTTCAAACGGTAGAATTCTCTGTAGAATTCAAATTTCATGCTTCTACTGTAACCTGAGTAACCAACTTAGATGTATGAGACTATGCCATTGACTTAACTATCATTTCAATGCCATCATTTTGTAACACTAATAGTGATCACCAATATGTGATAAAAGAGAAACAAGAAATAATAGAATAAAAATATCGATATTTTCGTGCAAGTTGCACTACTAAACGCTCAGAATTGTCACAAGTCTCAAATTAGTCATTAACTTCTACTTCGATGCACTGAAAGTATCTTTTCAAGAATGAGTTGTGAATAAGAATGCATTGTGACACCCGTTTGAAAATATATCGATTAGTTACATCACCCTGTATCAGTGTTGGTAAAAACCCATAGGCTTTTAATAGTTGGGTTTTAAATACATTCACCAATTGATGACGTACAATCGAAATTGAGACAGATATTGATGTCCGATGTCAAATCGCACGCTCAACGGTGTATTCTAATTGAAGTATCAAACTACTCAGAACATAATATTTCTTAATTATCTGAAATGCACGTTTTATTGTTTTTATACCACCGAGACAATTCTTTCGGTATGAGATTAGAAGACATAATTCAGGCTTAACGTCTAAATGGCTTAGTAATTATGTATCCACATGAAATTGTAAATAACTTTGACATCAGTAGATTATCTAATTAAGTAGTTATTCCAATGAAAACAAATTTAGTGATACAACTGAGCGTGCATGATATCGTCATACTAAAATCAATGATCCAAAAATGTTCATAACAAAAAGTGTGGTTATTGCAAAAGTTACTTAAAGAGGCATGGAAGCTCTTACGATCGTGAAAATTAAATGAAATAACGGACTGATTAAAGCACCAAGAGACAGCAATATAGAATAACTATAAAATTTTACTACGAATGCTCCGTAGCAGCACCTTTAGAAGTGTAATTAAAACAACTAATTAAATGCTCCTTCATGCGGAAGTTTATATCTGATGATAAGCAACTTGCATTTAAAAATCCTGGCCTTATATAGAGGAAACACAATCTACTTCTTTAAATAACCCAGTCTCCTATTTGAAAAAATAAAGCAAAATTCGTATTTAAAAGGAATCGACGGGTTTTTTTGAATATGTCAACCCTGCCCTGTATATGCCGAGCGGTAGGTTGTCTGTACTTCGACGGGATTGTCAGAGACATGCCATTGACCATGGAGTAGGGATATATAGGTAGGGTGTCGACTCAAAGAAGTATCTGTATACAGTGAAAATTTTTATATGAAATGATTCAGTTTTTTGCGGAGATTACGTTCCCGTGGTCCAAAAAATTATTTGAGCAGTCTTAAAAAAGTCGAAATTTTGCCAATTTAAATACTATCGAGATGACTCCCAGTTGTAGGTAGTATGAAACAAGTTGGATATGAAAAGGAATGAATATTTGCTAATAATCATCCCAACTAATCGGAAATCAAACTGATTATCAAAGGGAATTTCATGCTCCGCATTATAATGGAAATCTTCATGAAAAGGTCGCGATATTATTCGTGCTTTCTTGGCTGAAATGTCAAGTTTTAAATTCAATTTTCACCGGCTTGATTTTATGATTCACTGAATTCATGTTTCATTTCTTGAATCTGAACGGTGATGTGGACCCATTTATACCTTTCTAAGTTGATTGAAATCATTGTCTTTGAATCTGTGATTCTGCCATGCCAGTGGCAGCTGTTGCCTGATCACGCTTAAGAAGATTCTCTTGAGGTTCAGCAGGAAATCAATATAGCGCAGGTCATCGAGTTGCCAACTTAACAAACATTACCTCACTAAGGCTGTCAGACACGGACTATCTGTAAAATAATATCATTTCCTTCTGCTTTATGCTTTCATAATAATCATTCAATTCCGTGGTAACTCCTTCAAAACCTCAAAAATTTGCATATCTCACATTTGGAAACAATTCCGACTGTATCTCCCTTGAGTTCATTCAATAAAATCGAAAGTGTATACACATTGGGGATTTAATAAATGCGGAGTTACCACTCTACCTAATATATCTACTCTATGATAATGACCCAACCTCTATCGAAAGCTCCTTCTTAGGGCTTCTATCTTACCTTTCCTCGTCTTTTATTATCTCTTCCCCAGGTTTGTCGGTGTTCTTCTGGATGCGCCTTTTCATCTGTTAGACTCTGCGACAATAGAGGATTCATATGCAGGAGCTCAAGATCTCTCTTGACGTTGTCCCCATCTCTTCCTCAAATGTTTGGTCCTCCCAATTTGTAGCTTTGTACTTTCCTTGGCCACTTCCAGTGCGACATCCATTGCGGTTGACCAAACCAGCGGATTTCGGCGCAGGACTGATTCTAGGTCATGTGCATGTAGATGGAGCATGCCTCTCAGTACAACCATGGAGTCATTCCCCTTCTGTGAACCTACAACTTAGTTTTTCTATCATTCAATTTTATCGATTAAGCAAGTCACTCATGAAGATCTGGTCTGATAACATGAATGATCTCTTGTTCGTCAGTTTTATCTTTAGATTTCGTCATCCGTTGCCGTTGTTGAAGCGAATATCTGCATATGAATTATGAGAGAAGGAAGGAGTCGGTGAAGTTATGGAAATACTAGACAAAGGTTGGAATACAATTTTTCATTTTCGTCGTTGGCATTTTTTGTTGTTTCTGAAAGTTGATGAATTGAAGAAGAAACAATCTCCTCCCGATTGGGACTTCGGCGACGTATCCAATGAAGGAGATAGGATCCAAACGAGAAAGATCGTCCCAATACGAGCTGATTAAAATACCCATCTGCATTCCTCTAAACTTGAAACGTGATTTAGTGGAGATGATAAGCAAATCTACTGGTCCTGAATTTCCAATTTTGGTCTCCTGAGATATGAAATCTATTCATTGTCATAGCAAATTCACTGATAACTACTGTAAAGGTTTTGCAGGGAATGAAGATGATGCGAACATTTCTTCAATATTTATCTCTTTTCATTCAATATGTGAAATGGTGAGAATTATCAGTTGGTTAGTTTCCCTCCAGATAAAATGATTACTTTCAGATAATTCCATGGTGAATGTGATCTGAATTATTAAATGTAAGACTCACAGAATTGTCAATCACTGCTGCAGAATTGTCAGTGCTGCACCCAATATACAAAGGATGCCGTCATCATTGCCGATTATCACAAATGGGAAGGTTACGACTGGCTATCATTGTTACTATTCTCCAGTCTCGAACCCACAGTCTTCTATACTCAGTGCGCAGCTCGAGAAGACTGAGCGGGAGACAGCCGACTTCATTTTGTCTTATGTGAAACTGTATTCGTGCCAATGCCGGTTTTAACCGACTCAGTTGACCATCTTCCCGTTTGCGCGTTTGAGGAAAATTAATTCAAATTTGCTTACAAGTGAATCAAAGTTTGCCAGCCGGGATTCTGTGCCGTGGTAGGGTAGTTGCTCCAGTTGTAGGCACGCCCCCTCGGGACTGTGCGGGGCCGTGCTGATGCAGTGGAAGCTCCAGTTCTGGGCACGCTTGTAGGACAGTTGCAATTTTCTTCTGATTGACTGAAAGCCAACTTCGCTGCTGCTAGTAGTGCTATTCGATCTCTGGGTGGACATACATAATACAGCCGACCTTTCTGTATAGATGCACGATATCCGTGAATGGACTCTTCTCAGCCATCTTTTTTTGACAATGCAGTCACAGATAAACCTGCAGCCCCTGCGTGAGTTTTAGGACACGCTTTCTTTGAATTTTGGAGTTCATTCATCTCCTACCGTAACTGTCAACGGGCAACTTCATGCGTTTAGAGGTTACTCACTAGCGCAACAAAATAAAGCATCAAACTTTTATAGACTGTGATTAAAGAAAGGCGGATGTTCACTGAACTCTTTTCCTTACAATGGCTCAAGAAGAGTGCGCATCGTTGGTTGAAAATGAAAAATCTCAGCGTAATTTTTGATGATGAAAAGAAATGTTTAACCAGCGAATGTTTTCGAATCATTTTTCTTCAATTCCTGGACTTCGTCAGCAGGGCTCACCAAAGCTACATGTATATTTAAACCGGTCAATAACCCGCTAAAGCTTGGTTAAATTAAGGTGTTCATTATAATTTGATAAGGACGCGTAGGAATTCGAGGAAGTTTCAAATGCGAAGTGCTCCTGATTACATGGCATCATATAGGCTACAGCATCTTAAAATGGACACCGTCGCTATTGACATTCACTATCTGAGCTGATTTGTTGAGATTTCATACGAAATGCTGTCATGAACAGTTCAGGAAACCGAATCTAAGCGCAAAATTGATGACTTTCAATAAATAAACTTGATAAAATTCGAAGTGTAAATATAAAGATGATGCGGAATTTGTAAATAATTAGAAGAATCACTGTCTGTTTTGTGGAATTCTTAGAAATAGTAATCCCTCGAGTTTATACTTTGAATGTAAGGTTTTGTAAAACCGACTTGGAATTCTGAACATTCGCAGCAAGAGAGTTAAGGGATTCTTGGAATCAATATTGAAGCTTTCTAACCAACCAGGTCAGAAAGTCACGTCATTTTTATGCGAACACGGCTGTCGATGAGTTTTATGTACAAAGGATATCAAAGTTGAAAGATTTCCTAATCTCACTTCAGGCTAGACGATTCGGCAAGATCAACACTCTGATTCGCAAACCGCTTTGACACTTCATCATTGAACTCGCCGCAAGCGAGCTGTTATTTTGTTTATTCTTAGCAATCATTTCATTTACATCAATGAATTTCAAATTCTCATTACAGAACTATTTCATTCACGATTTATGTGAATTGCAGCTCTTTGCGGTTCTGTTATAGAACACCAAACGGTAATTGGAGTTTTTAAAATGTGACGTTGATAGCAAATTCTGCAGATAGATCACAAGATATCGAATCTCACGAAATGTTTCATTTACTCAGCTTGGATGTGCATAAGAATCAGTTTAACAATCTTGGATAACGGACACACGGATTTTTATATATCTACATGTATTTGTATAGAATAATTGGTTAATTTATTGTGTGTCATACTTTTTCAGCCTAACTTCTACCCCACTGGGAGCCCGTATGCCCTTCCTGTTGATTTCCAATGATGCCTTCGGGGATTGACCTGTAGACCAATAGATCGCCTAGCCAAGCACTTAACCACTGCGCCACTATTATTCCATGAAACTGCAATACAAACGCTCCCTTCATTCACAATTGAATTCATTACTAATTCTCTGCTTGTCAAATGAATGCTATGACCATGCTATGACGTGCAAATGTCATCATTAGATATGAGAATGACTCAGTGATCATAGAGCTTGTGGAAATCTGGAATTGCCAACAACTGACGGTTGAGACAACAACTATGGCATAAG
>CAJQUW010010888.1:0-50305 GCA_907163375.1 Prostheceraeus crozeri | reverse complement strand
TTTTTACTCATCTGATGAAGAGTCCTATAACATATTACAAAATGATGAAGTACATCGATGCTGTTCACGACAAAATACACAAATACAGTAGTAATCGGTTAATTTTTCATCTGATAATTCGTCACACCCGCTTAACTCGTCCTTTTGAAAATTCCCGGCCAAAACCGCCACATATATCAGAATTCGGATAATTAGTCAGATCGGATAAATTTTAATTAGTTACATCAAAATCACCCGAAATGCTATTTATCGGCTATTTCGTCATTATAAAAATCTCCAAGAACTTGGAAATACTTGAAGTAGCGTGTCATTGGTTGGCTATGTAAGTGAAATCGATGGGGAAACGCGCTAATCGAAACGTGATTGGCTGATCTACATTACACGCTTAGTTCAACGCCTGCAATTTGTGACGTGTGATGCGCGAGACTAAGAAAAATGATGAGAATTGTGCTTATACTAACAATAGATCGACGCTTGCCAGCCACACTATGAAACATGCTAGCCAGACCAAATCTCTAAAGGAGAAAGCCGATATCATGAGGATATATGAAAAGGAAAAATTGACGAAGAGTGAGGTTGAAGATCGATATGGAATTAAGAGGCAGACATTTGATTACTGGTTAAAGAACAAGGAAAAGATCCTCAAAGCAGTTGAGTACAATGATTTTGATAGCAGCCGGAAAAGAATGAGGCGATCGAACCAGCCAGACGTAGACGAGTGCCTGTTTGATTGGTTCAGGCAAGTAAGATCCCAAAGGGTACCTATCAGCGGACCACTGCTCCTTCAGAAAGCTAAAGAATTTGGTAATCTCTTGCAGTCAGATCCTAGATAGAATATGTTAGGGAGCTTAGTTATATTCATATAAGGGGCATTTAATTGAAAACACCGGATAATTCGTCACTTTGCTCAACTCCCGCGGGTGACAAATTATCCGATTTCTACTGTAACATGATGGCATCGAGGAAGTAAAATGTATCTGATAAGTCCACGTCTACGACACTCGAAAGCACATGAGCGAATTGTCATAAGGTAGAGATAAGCAATGACTACTGATTCTCCTTCTTTGACTTGCGTTTAGCGGCAGCATTCTTCTCTGACTTGCGCTTTGTACTGCTCTCGTTGAGGATTTGATCAATGATGTCATGAACGTCTGGTTGCTTTGGTATATATAGGATGGATTGAGCATGCATCGATATGGAGGCTAATTTGTTGTTCTGGTGATAGCCATAGTATATTCCACTGATAGCAAAACCAATATTCCAAGTGCCTTCTGCGAGGTCTTCACATCTGATGGGTGTCACTTCATCTCCTTCCTTTTTATAGTATGAGCACCAATGCGATGGTGGTAAAGAAAGCTTTTTACCAACCCATATCTTTCTATATGGAGTATCATCGTCGTCTCTCGCCATCCATTCCTTGCTAAGGGTAGTAATGATGTCCATATTTAATGTTGCAAGCTCTTCAATAATATCGAGTTGGCGACGAATGTATGGATTCACAGGAATGACTAAGTATTCCCCATACTGATTGTTCAATATCTTCACGTCAGTGGAAGGAATCACTCCCGTTTGCAATGCTATGCTATGATCGTAATAACGTATGGCTTGTCTAAATTTACGCTGTGGTGGGGTAGAATTATGTTCCTTTGTTGTCTCTTCTACTGGCCTCAACATAAGACGATCTGATTGTAGAGATCCTTGTTACGTCTGAACACTATCTTGTCCTGTAAATGCAGTAGATGTAGTAGATCCCTGAAAATAAAAGAGATGCTATTAAGTTAGCACTCAAGGAAGGAGAGGAAGGAAAGTTCCGACTTACCATTTCAGATGGATAATATAATAGGAATGTAGAGGGAGAGCGTGCGTCCGACACCTGTGCGACTCAAAGATAGAATGATTGTCACTCTAAAAACCTCATTATTTACAGAGAAATGCTGGATTCTCATGGGATGTGCTCCTCATTGGTCAATGACATCAAGCTGATTCCAAATCTGGTCTAAGTTTTCTCGTCCGATGCTTCGTTCGCCCGCTGGAGCCCAAAACACAAAACTCAACTTCTGACGGCTCTCTAACATGAGCAAAAGTCTCAATGTCACTCTCAAGCCTCAGCAATGAAAGATAGGGCCAAACTGTGCTTTCCAATGAATTTGTGGCACTCTTAGCTTTCAAACGAGCTATTGCACGACTTTCTACGATCTCTAGAACCAAAGTTGGAAGAAACGCTGCCGAGGGGGGGTCGAAGTTCTTCGTTCTTTGGCCTACGACTTTGGAGAGAAGTCCACTAGACCCAAAATTGGCCAAAAAGTCCAAATCCACTGTCCATTTTTACGTACGAGGCTTCGTTTCGCCGCTACAGCCATTTTCTCACTCAAAAACACACCTAAACCACACCTACACCCAAGAAACACAACATATCAACCCAGAATTTCATCAGGAAACCAAATCTAAACACAAAACAACCCTACAACCAATCCTACACACCAAAACACAGACCGCCGCCCAAGACTAACCACGACGGTCGACCAAGACACACCCGGCCGGTCGACCCAGAATCACATCAACCCAACTCGCGCTCCAGAGGGGGGCGCTGTGCGCAGTTTGGAGGAATCCTTATTACTGAGGACAATTATGAATTAAGCAGGCCTAATCCGCTTTCCAAACGGCTTAATGTAAATACCGGTATAAATACTGGTATGTCATTCAGATTATTCGTCTTGGCAAACATGTAATTTTATAATTGTAAATGGGATGTCAACTAAGTTAGAATCATATAGACATCGGATATCAGCACTGAGGTCTACAAAATATCCAATGTAAAATTAAGGGATAATCAACCAAGTTCTGATGACGTGTGCGCGGTGACACCGTCCATCAGGTCCTAGGTTGCAACATAGAGTAAATATATTATATATGCCTACTCTATGGGTTGCAATTAACCATCTTCATGGAAGCATATGGCAGTCAATCTTCAAGCTACAGTCTTAGGATGACACGTGCCACACGGATGCATTTGAAATGACTGTGTATACTGCCTCCCCAACGCGCGGTTCGTGCACTTCTAGAAGACTGAATTAGGTTTGCAATAATTGTCATCGCATAACTTCACTCACTGTTTTATGCCATCGTCGGCTAAATAAAAGCAAATATGCCATAGCTTTGGTTGAATTCGCTTACAAATTTCGTATGTAGCTGATAGCTATCTCAGGAGCAGCAGGCTCCGGGCACAAGTGCCGGTAGGACCCCTACGCAGGTGGGCAGGATCGATCAGGCCAACACGAAATTCACTTTCGGATACAGGGTGGGGTGGAGGAAGATATGTACATGTAGACAGCATTATGAATGAGTTGATGCGACGAGTATAAGACAGGTGGATGGACCTATTGCCAAATTTTTGCAAGTCAGGCTCCTTGATTGCCCGCTAAATTTTTTCATAGAATCAAGGCTTGAGAGCTTCCGATTTCATCATTTCAGATAAGAAAATTAGCAAGGGTTCAAGAAATTAATTAGAAATTATATCACGCACAATCACGATTCCAAAATGTACAAAGTTTCCTTAATATTGAGAGCTCTTTCCATAGAACATGAGCGAAAACCGCAATTTATTTATTCACCGTGCAGAATTTTCATGAAAAAGCAATATTCAATGATATTTTGGTGATTGTGAAATAAGATCTGAGTAGTGAAAACTGTGCCCTACGATGATAGCGATAGGTACATGGATGGGTACATGTAAAATTCAGTGTTATCAATAGGAACATGGATAGGTACATGCATAATTCAGTGCTATTAATAAGAACATGTACGACATCTGTCTTATTGGATAGGTATATGTGTTTGGTACACTCGGTTGAGTACATTGTGTTTCGGAACGTCTATGAGCGAACTTGTGTGACTTGGTTCTGAGTAATTGGGTAGGTACCGATAGATGTCCTCTGTTTGATTTTGAATGAGTTTGCTCAATTGCGACTATTGTGACCATTGTAATAATTATTGAAAATATGAAACCTTAATGTGCATTTATGATTTTATTACTTCCCAATATTAAAATCAATTCCGGAATTATGTTTAAAGTGAAAAGACAAGAGATTTACGATGCAAATATTATTTAAGATTGAAAACAAGTGAAGTGTAGAAGTCTTTTCCCGTAGGGGATTCTATTATTTTCAAGAAATCGTCGCTCCATTCCAAAAAAGTTACATTGTTTGTGAACTCGTGTTATATTTGATGAAGCGGACACTTGACTGATATTCGGTTGCACCTTTGAAGTGCTGTTACGATTAATAGCCTCCGAAGGGCCAATTTGCAGCCACATGAGAGATGAATGTCCATGTCCAATCGTCCACCCATGATTGTTTCACTTCCATTTTCAAAGAAGGAGAGTTTCGACATGCTTTTGGATAAGAAGTTGGAAATAATAATCTCTTGAGGAAATAAACTTTAAAGTTTGGTAGAATGACATCTTTATATGTTAATAAACTTTAGGGAAGTTCGGTACCTCTCTGATTGGCTGTTGGGATTTCCTTTGTTTAAAAAGTATATAAGTCCGAAGTTTGTACCAATTCTCATCAAAGGTTCTAATCCTCACGTCTACAAGTTACAATTATTTTAAATCTAGAAGTCATTATGGATCGCAAACAGGAAGCTGCAGTTGAGAACGGTACTGCTGATCGCACCACTTCACCTCAATCGCCAATGGAACGTACCAATACACCTCCCCAATCTCCAAAGGAGCGATCTACAACACCAAACGAGCCGGTGGTGTTCACCCAAGCCCCTGCATCGCCCGACTACTCGAGTGATGATAGTGACGTATCAATCGAGACGATGCGGCACATGAATAAAAAGTCCATGAGAACGCCACTATATGGAAGGGTCACTGTCAAAGTAAAGAACGCGCCGAAGAAGAACCACACCAAACTGGTCTTCATGCGAATGGAGCCGAACGAGCGGAACCTCACAACCGCTCTCGAATTTTCCATCATCGACCTTGACACACCACGTCGCTGTCCTTGTGCGCCCAAAAAGACCAGGATCCATGTGCAAGTGGACTTGAAAAAACTTGTACCATTTCCATACCTTGATGACATTTAGTGTGTATTTTTAATCTCGTCATTTAATATTCATTTGTATATATGAACAGACTTGTTTTATCATTTCACAAATCGGTCTTCAATTAAAGTCTGAATGGGAAAGGGGAATAACTATCTACAATTAATGATGTTCAATAACTGAATTGAAACAAAAAAATCAAATGTGAAGACTTCAACTTGAAATAAATAGGAACATATAACTTTTATAAGAAGCAGTTGTGTTGTTAATTTCAAAATGCTTGTAGCAGTCCAGGATGATATCATACATAGGTCATACACGACACCATAAAAAAGAGAATAGAAAGACCATTCGAATGATATAAAGTATGTACCCATTCGATGCAAAAATCCTAGTTGTATGCAGGTGTATGCAAAGAGAACAATAAATTGCTTCAAATTTATTAAGTTTTTACACTAAATTTAGCCTGTTCTTTAAAGGAGTCTAGCCGTCTAGGATGATGTCATACATGTGTCACACAGGACACCATTAGAATGAGAATGAAAAGACCATTCGAATGATATATGGTATGTACCTATTTGATGAAAAAATGTTCGTTGTATGCAAGTGCATGCAACAGGAAAAATTCCAAGTTTTTTTAGGAAAATGACGAAGTTTGCAAGATTTTGATAATCTTCAAAGTTAAAGTTCTACAACCAAAAATGATCATAATACATAAACCTACACACATGTCCTTGACCCTTGACCTTTGACCTTCATACACTTCATACACTTCATACACTTCATACACTTCATACACTTCATACACGGCGGGGGGGGGGCCTAGAAATTTCTCGGGCGCTTCGCGCCCTCGAAATTTTTCGGATTATAGGGTAAGTAAATTTACCCATGGGGTCCGGGTGCCATAGCTACATTTCTTTGTTTTCTAACCTTAACCCTAACCCTAGCACTTTAATTTGATTATTTAAATTTTGGCGCGAAATTTAGCGCTTAATTCAAATTTTAATGTTCTATTCAAATCACACGTTTTATATCTTCAAATGTGAATCATTATATGACTATTAATAATAACATGTATATCAAAATAATATATCAGTCGATCAGTTCATATTACTTTGAATTCACTCTACTGTTTACATGTAGAAATCTTTCAACACATATGATGGCACTTCCATTTCTAAGGTTAAAAATAAACCAGCTGTTCCAATTCTTGTTTGAGTTATCAATTTTGTTTAACTGTACTAATGCGATGATGTGATGTCATAAAGTCTTTGTTCGTAGTTGCTTTGTCAATTTCATATATTAATAACTTGTCAGTCTGTCATCTGCTAACAGATGTATAAAATTCAAGCTTGTTTAATTAAACAAATTGAGGATTGGTTGAAATTTTCGAAATTTCACTTTCATTCCATTAAATTAATTTCGAAATTAAATAATTTCAAGACAGCTACTTCCAAATTTCAACTCTTTCTATGAGCAAACCGTTTTCGAATGAAATTAAGCTTTCGACTTTCGGTTTCAATTTCAACTTCAGATTTCAATTCTTTCTAAGATTTATTCAATATCAAGGTAGTACTTCTTGGAGTTTTGTTGATGATATATGAATGAGTTCTCATTTAATAAGAGATAAGATTATAATCAATTTGTTTCCTCTATAGAGATGGTCCGACAAGAGAGTCTTGCACGACAACGCCTAATTTTTCACTTCTGTGAAACATGTCAATTGCCTGTTCGTCATGCTTATAAGAGCGGTTACAAGAACTGCCTCTTCAAAAGTGACTGTACGTATCGGTACTGCCTAACTTGTAAGTCCTATAAACGGAGCAATAAAAATGCAAATACCGAAGCCTCTAAGGCATTCATTGAAAAGCACCCACCATGTGCTCAGCAAAATGGGAGGAAGGGCATCAACCTCACCTCAAAGGCCGAAAAGAGGAGGTTGGAGCGATTATTTCACAAGGAAAGGCCGATGGAAGGTGTCCTCTCATAGGTGGATGAGCCTACGGAAATAAAGAAACCCCTCAAGTCCCGAGTCCCAAAGAAAGGCCCCAAGTCACGACAGTTCATCGATGACACTTTAAGTGATTTTGAGGTGAGTTCTGTCAATCCTACATAATACCTTCAAAGGATAGCTTCTTAAAACCGAATAAATTAATTATTGGTCCATTATGCATAAAAACATATATCGTTTAAACATTTCAGGATAATGATGAGATGCCTCCTCCTAAGAAGACCAAGGTCTCAATTAAAAAAAGATAATCACTAAAAATGTGAGAATACATTTACTCCGTTAATTATTCTACCATGTAAAAAGTATTTCAACATTGGCACAACATTTCAGAGTGAGTTGCCTCAACAGACTTCTGTCAGTTTCGAAGAGGAGAAAGCGGCTGAATGCTTGAGCACTGTAAGTATTAAAGTTACTCATTAGCTCTTTATGTGAAATTGAATATGATCTTTTTTCAGCTGTTTACAGGTGTGAACAGTATACCCCGTTTGCCTACACCGGAGAAGAAGTGCCTTACAAGTCCCGTAAGTGTCATTGTTTAGTTATTTGTCAATAATATTTCTCAATGTATGAAGTATTTCCAAGAACATGTATGCTTCTCAATGAGTTGCGAGCATGTTATCTTATTTTTCGCTGCAGGTTGTGCGATCGCTGTCCCTCAAGAAACATCGAAGTTTCCTATCGACGCCAGCGATGAATACGTCGGTGGAAGATAACGAGGAAAAGCCTTATTCCATTCGGGAGTCATCATCAGAGGACGATGAAACCTCGTCAGCGACTTCTTCTGATGAGGACGGTGAAACTTCGTCAGCGACTTCTTCCCCGACATCTTCTTCCGATGAGGATGATGATTCTGTTACAAATGTAGGTACCAAAGTTGGTCAACTGCATGAGTACAGAATTTTCTATTAAAATATGTTTCGAAACTCACTTTACTACTGTTTTTGTTTGTAATAGATTAATTTATCTTTTAGAATGACTCGTTGCCCCGTGAGAGAGACATTGGATCCGGTCAGAAGATCACAATCCAGTCGGAGGAAAGAGAAATTCACTTTTGTATCTCATCAATGGTAAAATGCTAAATAGATGATAAACAATTGTTTCTTTCGATTACAGGACTCCGCGATGTGTGTATCTCAGGAGGAGGTGTCATTCAGCCACATCCGGCCTTCTCCGAGCTGGAGTGTGCGCCTTCCTTTATCACCGGTGATGACACTGGCTCCGTCATCTCCACTGCGTCCTTCCTCTTCGATCCCAGCCGCAGCTTCTTCCTCGCCGATCCCAGCCGCAGCTCGCTTCTCTCCGATCCCAGCCGCAGCTCATTCCTCTCACGCTGCTGTGCCCGCACCTCCAGCTCCTCTCCCTGTTCGGCAGTACAATGTCGACCTCGACGCGACAGTAGAAGATGACATTGAGGTACAACTACGTCGTTGTCAAGAGCGCCTCAGGGAGGTTGAGGCCCGCGAGGTGAAGTTGAAGGAGGACAATAGAGGTTTGATTGAGTCTCTAAGAGATATTACTCAATCAAACCTCCTATTGGCCTCCCAAGTAAACACCAGCCAACAGCATAATAAAGAAACGCTTGTTCACCTCGACTGTTCCCCAAATGGGATCAGAAAAGTGCACCTTACGAGGATGGACGATTTCGGTGGCTGTAGTGACAGCTGCATTCACCTAAAACTCTACCATAGTGGCATTGTTAAATGCGTCAAACTATAACTTCATTACTTTGACTTCTTTTTTCTTCTATTTTAAAAAAAAATAATTGTTGAAATTGTATGTGTTTTCTCTTTACATCAGATGGGAACATATCCTATTGGCTAGTGATGACGCTGACGTCATCGGATGATAGATGTATATAAAGGCTTGTTAATTTATTATCCTCATCAATAAACATGGTTGTCTGTACCAAGTGTGGAAAAGTGTTCACTCTCATAGGCAACTGCAACGTCATGAAAAATTGTGTAAGTTAGGAAAAACTCAATGTAAAATCAATGTAGCAAGCGTCCATATAAGACGAATAGGATAGATAATCTTAAGAGGCATAAACTTGTATGCAATAATAAACCGAATGATATCATAACAGAGTCAAATTCAAATAATCAAAATAGATCTACTTCTAAGCCAACAACCAGCGCTTCAACTAACATACAAAACTTTATGCAATACTGCTCTCGGTGTGGCAAAACGTATAACTCTATAAGTAGATTTCGACAGCATATGAATGTACGTAATACAAATAGTGAGATGAATATGCATAATAACTATGGAACTGTTAGTCTCAGCGAAAGCGCACTCAATGGTCATGCACGTGTGTATGATATCACGCCAACAACACCTACTTTAGACATAACATCATTCTTAGAAAGCATGCGTTCCGTGTTAAGGAATTTAGTGTCTGACTTACTAAGGAGCTATCAATTGCGCGGTCGTCTGATTGCACAAATTCGTTATGTCCGTTCTAATCCTCAAGAAGAAGAAACTTTTCTCGCACACTTTGCCTCATCATCCTCAAACTATATTTATGACTATGATGCTTGGTTTCAGGATCATCTAAGTAGTCTGATAAATCATATTGAAGCCTTCACAAAAAAGGGTGGCAATTGGATTATAGATGATGTACAAAATATAGAGTTCAATGTGATAACAAGTCCAATAATGTCAGGTGGACAATCATTTCCTCTACCAAAGAAGTTAAAAAACTCTAGAGCTGTCATTAATGTTAATTCAAATGCAAGTGACTGCTTCCTATATGCAGTTTTATCAATATTGCATTATAATGAAGTACCTTATTCAAGGAATGAAGTAAAATCATATAGTAAGTGGACATCTGAGCTAAATATGAAAGGCATTTCCACACCAGTATCAATCAAAGATATTCCAAAATTTGAGAAAAATAATGATATTAAAATTAACATTCACTTTTATGAAAATGGACTCAAAGGTGTTCGATACAATAGTAACTTTACTGGTAGGCAAACGGTTAATATTTTGCTAATTCTAAACAATGGAGCAGCACACTATTGTGGAATTCCAAAGCTGTCAAAATTGTATAGGAGAACTTTAAAAAGACATAAATACTTCTGCGAAAGATGCACTCAGTCATTCACATATAAGACAACACTAGAACAACACTTACAGTTTTGCATTCGAGGAAAAGCACAAATAGAAAAAATTCTGTCAGATCTAAAAGTACTAACAAGTAGCATGGAATATCAACTAAGTCTTCCTTTAGTAATTTATGCAGATATAGAGTGCTACATTGATAATAAAATACATAAACCTGCGGCCATTGGAGTCTATCATGTCTTGCATAATGCCCTTCAATCAAAATTTGAAAACAAGTATTACCTCTTTGAGGGAGAAAATTGCATTATTAGTTTCTTGTACCACTTAGAAACTGTAGCCCAAGACTTATATGACAACCAATGTGCAACAACTAGGCAGCCAATGACACTGTCAGCGGATGAAAAAGCAAGCCATGAGAATGCAGAATGTTGCAACAAATGTAAATCGAAATTCAGCAATGAAGTCATAAAAGTTCGTGATCATGATCATATCACCGGACGATATAGGCAAACATTATGTAGGAAATGCAATCTCCGGTTAAGACTTAACAGACGGGAGCTCCCCATATTTTTCCACAATTTTAAAAATTATGATAGTCACATCGTTTGCTATAAAGCGATTGGAAGAATGAAATCTTGGAAATTAGATGTTGTAGCAGCAACTGCTGAAAAATATATAACTTTATCCGCCAGTGTCCCTGTAAATGATTACAAAGGGAAGACAGTATACTTTAAACTGAAATTCTTAGACTCATATCAATTTCTAAGTGCATCCTTGAGTGAATTAGCCAAGGGCTTGCAAACGTGTGAGCATGTAGAGACATTAAGGGTAGAATTTCCACAATTAAGTGATAATGTTTTATATCAGAAGGGAGTGTTTCCATATTCATACTTCAAAAACTTAAACACGTTGACGGAAGACTGTCTACCACCACAATATTAATTCTTTAATGATCTTTCTCGTGAGCACTGTTCCGATAGTGAATATGAACACGCTAACAAGGCATGGATTGAATTTAATTGTAGCACATTTGGTGATTACATGCTGGCATATCTGAAGTTAGATGTTTTATTGTTGGCAGACATATTTGAAGTGTTTAGAGCATTGAGTCAACGTGAGGATGAAGTCGACCCTGTACATTTTGTCAGTCTCCCACATCTTAGCTTTACCTCAGCACTAAATTTCTCTTCCAATGATCCCCCACACTACATAAAAGATGAAAATATGTACAATCTATTTGATCGAGGAATTAGAGGGGGTATGACTTTCACCAACATTCACCGAGCGCGTGCACGCATTGAAGAATTAGGAAATAATATACATGAAAGTCGACATTTGACCTACTTAGATGTCAATGACCTTTACGGTTCTTCACTCAGTAGGAATCTACCCCACTCAAATTTCAAATGGTTGAATGACAGTGAATTAGATAATGAAGAAAATGTTCAAAATATAGATGATGATGGTGAAATCGGCTACATTTTTGATTTAGATTTAGAGTATCCTGCAGCCATTCATGATGACACTGCCGATTTCCCATTAGCTCCAGAAATGCAGATGATTGAAAAGAGAATGTTTTCACACTATATGAAAAATCTATGTGAAAAAGTAAGACCAAATTCACATTTTTCTTCAATCAAGAAACTTCTGCTCCATCAATTTGATAGGGAAAATTATGTAGTCCACTACTCAATTTTAAAATTTTACTTGACCATGGGCATGAGAATCAAGAAGATTCATAGTGGCATAAAATTCACACAAAAGCCTTGGTTAAAAACATACATTGATATGAACTCTCAAAAGAGGGCTCAATCAAGCGCTGACTTCGAAAAGTCATTCTACAAATTGAAAAATAATTCTTTATATGGTAAAACAATGGAAAATGTAAGGAGAAAGAAAAAATTTAAACTAGTCAACAATGAGAAACAACTACTGAAATTGTCAAATCATCCTCTCTATGTTCAACACAAAATATTTGATGAAGATCTGGTTGGTATGGAAATGTACAAACCTTCAATAGTTTTAGATAAATTAATATATGTTGGTCAAGCAGTACTTGACTATAGTAAGTTGGAAATGTATCAATTATATTACAATGATCTAAAAGGATGTCCACTGATAAGTAGAACGGGGCTTTGTGGAGGTGATACCGACAGTTTCTTCCTATGTTTATACACATCACCATCTGTCCGTCTGGAAGATATACTTCGATGAAAAGTTTGACTCTTCAAACTATGACAGTAATCACCGACTATACTCAACTACAAGCAAAGCTAGATTAGGTTGTTGCTTGAGAAAGTTGCTGGATGTTGCTTGAGGAAATGATCCTACTAAAACCGAAAATGTATTCAATGAAATATCTAGACTCTACGAATCATAGCATCAAACGTGCAAAAGGAATTCAGAGAGCAGCAGTTAAAAAATTGAAACATAATGACTATAGGAGTGTCTATTATAGTGAGAATGATACAACTGAAGATATGATAATTATAAATTCAAAAAATCACATAGTTAGCACAAAATCATTTAGGAAGCCAGGTCTTTCACTTTTGGAGGATAAGCGCTGTTGGCTGGATAAAAATTTATCATTACCATATGGACACTACAGTCTAAGTCTTCCCCCACCTTCAAAGAGAAGAAGATGCCTTCCTGTCACAGGTGATGTAGAATAAGTCTAAATAAAAACAATACAATATTCCACTTGTAATAGATCTTGCGATTGCTGCATCTTTCGACATTTAGCGGCACTTACTAATACATAAGTAGTCTTACTAAAATTGAAATTTCTACATCCTTCCGATATGTAGATATGATTACTAATAAATAGGTAGTCCTAATGTGAATGAATATGTAAAGACTTTGTACTCAACATCATTCCGATATGTTGAGCTAATGAAATAACAAACTTTAGGCAAACATTAAACCTAAATTTGAAACATAGCTTTCGGAACATGCCTCATTACATTAGAACAGGGAAACTTAGTGACGTTCAAAACGTTCACATAACAAATTCTAAAGAATAGCATCTCGTCATTCAATAGCAAATAGTGTTCGAAAACATCGTGGCGTTTGCATTAGTATTGACTCATTGCCTTCACTGAAAGACTTCGCTGATCTCATTGGCAACCATAAGACTCGGATCAAGATTCCTCTCGATGACAAGGTATGGATAAAGTGTGATTCATCAGTCAAACTATACGTCTGTTCACCAAAACGGGAAGATGTTGAATATCGATTTTTTCGTTTCAGTGACGTCACATTGGAAACCTTTACAAGGGAGATACTACCACAGATAACGTCATTCATTAAAGATGGAGGACATCAAACGGTTGGAAGTTGTAAATCGGATGTTAGCCACAAAAGCAAAGTCAAAACTCAATCTACAAGAGATCGAGAGGAATATACCCAACCGAAAACAATGGTTACTGATAAAACGCAAATTGAAGCCGACAACGAGCCTACATCTTGGAAGACCCTCAATGTTAACATGGAGGATTCAGAGGAAGGATAAATCTCTCACTATCCTATTCTTTCCAAATGGAACAATCCAATGTATTGGAAGGGTCATGGAGGGCGATCTCTCATATCTACACTTTACTTTGGAACATTTACTTGGTGATTCATTATCTTATTGGAAAGTGAAGACAATGACCGTGTTATGTGAATTGCACTATCACTATGACTTCCGTAAAGTTACATCATCACATAATCTAACTTATGAAGTGGAGTTATTTCCAGCAGCTCAATTGACTAACTGGCATCCATATCATGTTCATGTGTTCCATAATGGAAAGATTGTGATAACCGGCATTAAAGACATAAGTGATGTGCCTCCCATCATATGTGATTTGAAAAAATGTTTCATGAAAACCAAATTGTAGATTTTGTATATATGTGAATAGATAATGAAATATGAACATGTTTTTGTTTTCCTTATAAACCCTTGTTTTGGAAAAAAAGAGAGCAAGTTAATGATACAACATAAAACTTTATTTCAAAACTGTTTCGACATATTTAGTAAGAATTACATCATTTTTATCACAGTCTTTTGAAAATAGTTCTAAAGCACTTTTACAGTTATTTTTCAATGGTCTCTCGTTGACAAAATAGAGTACATAGCCACCGCACATTAGAGATGTATTACTTTGAAGTGGGAACGATGTCACTTTCCTAACAGTCCAGGAGAACCTGTTCATCCATAATGCGATATCATGTAAACGAGGTTGATTAAGAGAGTCAAAATATTCGGCCACTTTATAACGATTGATGTATACAGCAATCCAATGTTTTCCGGGAAGATTGTTGGTATCCGTATTGATGATAAGCGAACAAGGATAGAAAGGAATTGAATCAGGTAAATTATCTCTAGAAAAGACATTGAGAAATACTGTCTTGGAGTAGGGATGAGCTTTCCTCATTTTCCTCAAGATTTCTATGTTGCTCATCTCAACATCATAGGTCATAAGATATCATCATAGATAGCATAAATGAGACAAGTAATTGTTTTCTTCAAAGGTGACTCAAATGATACCTCCAGTCGTAGATTTCCAGGCTTTGTAACTCCTACGCTTTCACCACCTAGATCTGCATCTGCTGTGAGGTTGTACATAATGAAGAAGTAGCCATTCTTGTACATATCCATTGTAATTCCATTTGAATCATCTGTATTAAACATGTTGAGGGCGGTGAAAGTAGAACCATATTCACGTGCGAATTTACCATCTTTGAAATTAGGCTCATATGCTTTGCAAGATACAAATTTCCCATCCTAGTAGAGTGCTAGTTTGCTAACATTAAAGTGTTGGAAATTGAATGGATTCTTTTCAAAAGCACCAATGAATGCCTCATTTTCCACAAATGTGATATACTCCGCCTTTGGCATTGCAGTGGGAAAAAGATTTGGGTAGGCATGTGAGGATGATCCCGCACCAATTGTGAAGTTTGCCAACACACTGTGATTAACTGGATATATTGCATTGTTTTTCCTCAATCCTGTCGCATGCTCGTTGATGACTGACGGGTTCATTGTTACTCGCCTTACATTGAGCACGGCATTACTTATGTTGACTTGATAGTTTGTAGCTCCAAAAGCCATTAACGCGAACTCAGGATTTGCACGAATAAATTTTATTTGCATTTTAACCTGTGATAGCAGATATCTAGATTGACGAAGGAAATCAAGATAGACAGGTCCTTTCAAGTATAATTCCTTTGAATCCGCTGTTAAATCCGTTCATCTTTTTAACCCTGCATTTGAGACATCATCAAATTTCCCTTGCTGATCATCATACCACCCAGAAACTTGCAAGTGTGACTGTTTAGCTTGCTTTTGAAATTGTGTCATTGTATGTATGTATGCTCCATATGGATATGCTCGATCCCCTCCTTCAATCTGTTTGTCATTCAATATTAGATACACATCTGAGAACAGACTGGCAATAAGAAGATTTGCCAATCCCACTTTATCCTTGGATGAATCAATATTTGTACCATCAGTCTTCTTAATTTGTATACACAACTCTAAATCAATGGATTGACAGTCAATATAATCTTGAGGATTGGCAGGTATATCAAACTGAATAGGCTGTTGGTTACCATCGATATTTGTTGTGGGGACTATGTCTACAATTGTTGAGGAGATGATGTCTGTCTGATGAGGGGGAGAATCGAAGAAACACAAAGCCGAATTGATACTCTGCATCGTATTAGCTCTACAAATATGTTGTCTTCCTTCGTTTTGACTTGTTTCTAGTCGCTGTGGAATTTCGTTTGCGCTTTCTTGTTTTCACTCGACGTCTAGATTTAGAACGTGCTGCTCTAGTCGGCTTTTTACTTTTCCTGCGTCTTTGCTTAGTAACTCGACCGGATCCAACTTGTCTTGACTTCCTACGCTTCTTCCGAACTGTACGTCTCGTCTTTGTTAAATCATCTAATGCGTCTATGGCAGATTGCTGCGCGTGCATTTTCATAGTTTCACCGATATCCTCACCTTGAAGCGCATCAGCTGCAACATTTGCACCAAAATCTAAAGCCCTGCTTCCAACACGCTTCATGATTGGTACGCCATACTTTTTGAGTGTTGGAGGAACCATACGTCTTAGTGCACCATATATGCCTCCTCCAACTTGTCGTCTATCTCTAACAAACACGGGATAACCGCTCTGATATGATGGTCTACTGTAAATGCCTGTCATTATGACTATTGAATAATTATGGAAGTCACAATAGCGTAAAGCCTTATTCTCGTTACCTAATATGTAGGGTCAAAACAGTAACACCACCACAGAACGGTACTACTTCTCCTGCGTTATCATGAATTGACATGTCAATTCTATTGATGTAATTTCGGCTGATTGGTGGATACATTGTGTTAAAAAATTCTCGATTGATTAGTTGCTTTCTTACGGATGAGAGAGGAAATGTGCGCAGAAGTGGGGCCTCAATGTCGCCAGCCCTTGTCTATTCAATAATGTTACAATAGACGTATAAGTTACTTAGATTACGCTCTATTGATGGGGCTGTATCGCCTATTGATGTGCCTTCATAAATAGTTGATTTTGAGAATCCCAATGTTGTCGTTAACACGCTATCCAGCTTGATAAGAAAGTTCTTCTCTACCTTTAATATCATGCGTTTCCTATGTGGGTCATGAGAAAAGTGATATTCATCTGCATCAAGGTAATCTACACCAAACTAATTTAACTTTGTACACAATTCAGATGGCGTTTTCAAGCTTTCAATGTTCAAATTAACTCTTTTTACAAGTTCACTGGAAATAGACAAATCATCACCCAATATGTCTTCGTTGTATACGTGGATATCCCATGAAGCATTTGTTGATGCTTTGAGTTTAGAAGAGGACAATTGAACCTTGAATGTATCATTTAATTCTGTCAACCAAGGTGCGCTTTCAAGGCCCTTAAACATCCCAATCATTTCAGATCCGAATTCAATAACAGCGGAATCAGACTTTTCCAATGGTGTCTTTTTAGTAAAAACAATAAATTCTGCCTCCGTTTCAACAGTAAATAAAGTCACTGTCTCTTTCTTATATTCACAAGTCATTAACGTTTCTGGCACTGATCCTTGAAACTTTCTTGCAAAGTCTTCAACACTTCTAATGACCTGAAATTGATTTTTTACTCGGATGCTCCTTTTTTCTAATGCATACAATGGCACAATTCTACATTGACAATCAGTGACTTTCCTCTCCGAATTCCACCCACGTCCATTGTACCAATACCTTGATGAGAAGGTTGTTCTGGAATGCCCAAAAGTATGACTCAAATCCTTACCTAACACAAGAAGAACATGCTTCCCCTCCTTCATCAATTTTGTTGACCCCTTTATGACTGGTTTGTAGAATTTATTCAAAGTCAGCTTGAAGAGATCATTTATTCGTTCAAACATTCTACCGATTTCCTTTTCTGTATCTTGCAAGCTCATTGTGGGAACCTTAGAATCAAAAGTTGACGTTGCAAATGCCTTTTGAATTTTAATCATGTTTTGGACAGATGGTAAAGATGTTGAAAACGGATGTAAAGTTAGATGATGAAAAACCCATGTACCATGTAGACTATTGTGAAATATGCGAAAACAATCATCCTTCTCTCGTACTTCTTTATGTAATTCAAAATAATTGTTCTTTAGCAAACTGATATCGTTGTAATAAGTAATTTCAGTTAGAGCAACTTCATGGGGTCCATGCAGAGTAATTGGATTAGCGAATTCAACAGAGTATAGAGATGGTTTGTTACTTGGGAATATCTTGGGGTTGCTATTGCTTGGAAGAATGATGTTGAAGTTAGTAGACATGTTAAACTCATATATGGAAGAAGTCACATGCTATATTAGCTTAAAAGTTACGAGTGTCTCCCACCTCCACATTTTGTAGATCCTGGTGCGTTATCCAGCTATTGAATGAATCACGGTATCCTTTCCATTTAACTAGATATTTCCTTTGATTGCCATGACCCTTCCTCCTAATTATTTTGTCAATCATATACACCTCCTCATTTCTGTCTACTACTTGCAATTCATAAAAGTAAAATTTTCCTTCAATTGGATTACATTGGTAATCTATTAATTTATACATGGTGGATCTAAATTTTGTATTTACTTCATCTACAGAAAACTCTTCTTCAGTCCAATTAGGTAGATACCCCTTCTCAAATGTAGACTTAACCTTTGAAATCCGAACTCGATCACCAACATTAATTTTCTTTTCATTGGCAATGTTTTTCGCTTTCTTATCATACAATCGAAGCCATACATCCATCGCATTATCTGGGGTAACATCAACTGGTTTCATCTTAATGATTCGATGGTAGCTTTCATTGTAATTCTTAACAAATTTCTGCACCTCACTTACCCAAACATGTGTATTTTTTGCAGTGAAATAGCGCCATATTTTTGTCTTCAGTGTGCGATTGAACCTCTCAACAATGGCAGCTTTATAAGCACTTTTGACACTAAACAATTCCACATTATGACTTTTAAGGAGACTTCGAACTTGAGAGTTTCCGAATTCCTTCCCTTGATCGGTCGGTATTCTTTGCGGAACACGCCCCTCATCGAAAATCTTCTGAAAAGCCGCTTCAACTTCTGGTCCTCGTTTAGATTTCAGCGGACGTGTCCAAGCAAAGCGAGATAAAATATCTATTACGGTTAAGATGTATTTATAGCCATCATTGTACTGTGATATCTGTTGCATGTCAGCCAAGTCCGCTTGCCATTGACTATCTATATTGTTAACAACATATTTTCTCGTTGGAAACCGCTTTCTCGCATTTTTGTGAAGAGTGTAAGTCGGTTGACTCCTTAACCACTTCTTGACTTTCTCTATTCCCACACCTGCTGCACGAGCTAGAACCTCCGGACGACTGAAACTTGCGGGGTGATTTAAGTCGTAATAAATCTTTCTGAGTTTCACTGCTGTACTCATCGTCTTTGTTCTGATTTTCACGCGTGTTACTCGCACAGCAACTGCCAACACAATTGATATCAACCTCTATGCCCTCTTCTCCTTTACCTTCGAGCGCAGATTTCAAACAACAGCAAAATTTTCGTAACGACATGATATGAGAGAGGCAAGGCTTAATTCATATTTGCTTAATATTTACTATACTCCTTCCCAACACGCATTGAGCGCCTAGTAGCTCTTTTTGGTTGCAGATCATCGGGATCATGAAGCTCTCGCTTGACCGCCATCGTGGGTGTTTTACTCTTTGATCCATCTTGTAAGTGACCCTTATCCAACTCATTCACAGTCGGTCCTCCAATAATATTGTGAGGTACATTTTGATCAGATAAAATTTTCTGAAAGTATGTCCACCCTTGTGGTGCACCTAGTTTTCGCCTTACATCTCTGACAGCATATTGTAGAAGGTCATCTATGTGACTATTTCTAATAACATCACCAGTTGTTTCACCTATTATCTCCCCTCTCTCATTGAACTTCACATGTGGATCAATGAAGTCAAATAATCGCTCAGCGCGCACACGATATGGTCGAGGTGTTGACAAGGTTATAAATCGTTGCAACTTGTCACGAATCTGTCGCCTCTCATCAATGTTTTCAGCTGCTAACTGCATTCGTCGATAGGGATCCTTAATAATCTGAATTTTCATATCCCTTTGTGTTTGTTCATTAAGTTGATTCGTAATAGGTTGATCTATATTTTTGACTTCCTGTGCACTTTGTAATGTTGTCAATTGTACATACTCCTCTTGAGGAATGACTACCATCTTTGAATACGACATGTTTGAAAATAATGAGGCAACAAAGTACATTGCTTAAAAGTAACTGTGAACCGAGAAAACTGTCATTGGTTCAGCGGAATTAGGTATGATATTTGTTCGAAATCGAAGTCGTTCCGGACATTCCTGGGTTAGATCAATAAATAGATAGCCATGTGGTTTCTTTGTTACATCTTCATATATTTTTGAAAGTACTTTAGGTTGTTGAGGTAATATCTGTCTACTGAGATGATGTATCTGACTGCTATCTCTTGGATTTTTAAATATTGCCAAATAATGTGTATTCAAACTTCTAGTTCTTTGCTCTTTCCCTCCATCGAAGATGTTTTGGGTGATGTAGATAATAAAAGCTTCCCTATGATGTGCAGTTCGAATGAACATTTCAGTTGCATCCTTTGAAGATTTGCTTTCACGTAATAGATCATCTAATACTAGTAAGTCACCTGCTTTGATATCCTCAGTTGATGGCAACCCTTGCTTCACCTCATAACCTTTCTGGTGAAGTGCAGAATGTAGTTGTGGTTGAAATATTCCATAATACCATTTGACTCTCTTAATTTCCTTGTTAAACATTTCATTTCTATATTGTAGCAATTGAGTTACAAATGTAGTTTTACCGGACTGACTTGGTCCAGCGACACACATTGTGCGATCAGTGAATAGACGAAAATCTGTCATCTTATAATTCAATTAACATTAATCTCATCATTCCGCTAACTTTGCTTAGAACAACAAAAACAGACACATGTTCCAGATCACGTTTATTTACATTCAGAATAGAAACTTTCAAGTTACATTTACAAATTAAAACATTTGTGTTTCCTCATCACAATTAGGATTATAGAAAGTTTTCAAGTCAGCATCTTGGCGCTTCAACTTCAATTTAGGATTCCCATCTTTAGATTTCCGCCCTCGCTTTTTGCTCTCTTCCTTCCCATCACTTGAAGCAGTCTTATCAATGTTAATTAAGTATTTATCAATTGGTAGTGGTTCATAGACTAGTTGAAGAACCTTCATTTGTAAAGATGCGACTTTACCAGTCAAACCATGTGAGCCAATATAAAGTCCGGTAAGGTGCACTAAGCCCATATAGCGGCCCCGTTTGAGATCCTCACATTCCATCGCGTTTGTAAAGAGATCGAATGCTTGAAAATGATCCGATAGTTTTAAAAACAGTGTATCGAATTTCGGCAATTCCTTGTAACCAACTCCTTCCTCTAATGGCCTTCTCCAATGAGTGGGAGCACTTTCAGGCAGCTCAACACATTCTTTGGCGAAAAAGTCAATAGTTTTAAGAATCACCTGTTGCCATTTTGGAGAAGTCACTCGCATTTGTCTCATATTGCTATACCCTGATGTAGACATGCCATTACTGTGGAAGAATGGAACTTGAAGATAAAACCATCATCACCATAATTCAAGGTTTAAAAAGTAGAATGTATTTCCAATCCCTTGCACCTTTCGTCTCGGACGAAGCTTCAAGAGATCTTGCTCAAAAGCGTCACTATCCTCTCTGATTGTATACATTTTCTGAGTCATGTTTCAACAAGTACTAATTCGGAGCTTTCAACCAACGCAAATGAATTGTCACTTGAAAGTGATAAAATATCATTAAAGCGTCTTCCTTATATACACCTATATATGACTCATCAATCAAAGTGATGACGTGTCACTTTATGATTCGTTAACGTTATATTAACATTGCAGCAGTTGCTGCAAACCTTCCAAGCGGACTATTGATTACACCATTAATACTGTTTCCAATATCATTTAACATACTTAGAAACCCACCACCACCGCGCTGAATTAAGTTTCGCCTTTTCTTATCAGTACTCCTTGGATTTGAAAACTTTTTCATGCTATTCAAAGAGCCAGCATTCAATAGAGGCTTGTAAATAGGTAGACATTTGTGTATTGCAAAAGCTAAATCGCGAATGAAATCATCACTTGAATTTTGAATCAATTTACACTTCTTCTTACTATCATGTATCCTGTTTAACTTTCGCAACGCCTTTTTAAACTGACTTGAAGGTTTGAAGGAGCGTTTCAATTAACGAGAAGATGCCTTCCGTCTTACAGACATTTTTATTCTAATATGGAAATAGATAATACAATTACAATTTCTGCTTAGTACTTACAACATTATACACAAAAGTTTACAAGCATTCACATATCACGTTGCTGGTACTTATAAAATTATACAAAACATTTATCAAGTTGTAGAGGGAAACTGATACACACTCACATGGGCTAGATTTGTAGCGGTCTGATTTGTAGCAGTTATGAGTTGCTCAATGTCTTTCATTAGATGTTTTGAAATAGAACAGCACATACAGCAGGGCTTTAAATGGAAGTTCTTTAAAATATTGGCATAGTATGCGCGCACTGATCACCTCAGAATGTCCTTGAGCAGCCACATTGATGCTTACTGATGGCGGTCCACTGAACAAGTCCAGTTTACATTTCTCACCCTTCTCGTCAAAGTAGCTGGAGGTGATAATGTCATGGAGACATGTGTTGTGTTTCCGTTGGATACTGCTGCAGCAACAGCGAGAGTATTCCGGTACAATCTCAGTTTGAGCTAGTGGACGAAATACTTCATTGAGCCAAAATCTTGCAACTCGTGTAAGAGCTTGTTCACGACTCTCATTAACATTCTCTGCACTACAGCGTCCTCTCCGCAGCGGAAATACTTCACTATTTCCTCCATCAGATCCACCAAATCCGCTTTATAGCCAGTTATATTTACGGCAGAATAAAATATATTGCCGGTGAAGAGTTGACTTCGGTAAATTATTGAAATGGGAATGTTGGTAGTGAACGACATGCTCATTGACATTGTATTAGCCTCAAATTATACTTGAAATAGAACGGTACAATGTCCTCCTTATATAGAAAAGCCACACAAAGACACAATAGTGACCAACCACAGAGTGCATGATGACTCATCATGCACGATATACAGTGACTGTTGAAAATATTTCTTGATCACAAAGTGGACAAGATGAAGTTTCAAAGGGTACATAGCATGTAGAACACATAACGCTATGAGAACATGGTAAAAAGAGAAGGGATCGTTCCTGTTTAAAACATTTAACGCAGTTCCGTTCACATAATAATTTAAATGTCTCTTCTTCTAATTTCCTTCTGAATCCACTTTTATTGGGAGAACTTTTTATTAAAACACTGTCAAATGTCACCTTCTTTCCATATCGTTCCAATTTGATCCTCCTAACTTCACTATCATTGCAGTGTAGCATGGAGAAATCCTCTATCCACCTACGATCCAAATTGTGATTCATAGCATGCTCATCTAGATCCATTAGTCGATCACCTAAATCACCAGCGTTGATATTTTCACTGAGATTTGTTACAGTTTCTATAGCTTTGAACGAATATCCAAGGTCTCTTGCGACAACCCACGACGTTGGGATACTAGTCATCATTATGTATGTCATCAAACAACTATCTCATATTTATAGCATAGTTTGTCTACGTAAAAAGGAAAATCAATGTGACTGTCATCTTGATTACAATGGTTGCAATAGTCACAATAGTCGCAATTGAGCAAACTCATTCAAAATCAAACAACGGACGTCTATCGGTACGTACCCAAGTACTCAGAACCAAGCCACACAAGTTCGATCATAGACGTTCCGAAACACAGTGTCCTCAACCGAGTTTACCAAACACGTACCTATCCAGTAAAACAGAAGTCATACATGTTCCTATTCATAACACTGAATTATACATGTACCAATCCATGTTCCTATTGATAACACTAAATTTTACATGTACCCATCCATGTACCTATCCCTCGCAAGTAGGGCACAGTTTTCACTACTGATCTGATAGCGATTTATAATTTCATTATGTTGACATACATCTTTGTTGTGCAACCAATGGAAAAATTTCATCAATATGCAGAACTTAACACTTTACACCAGATATGAACTCGACAAGGAGTTATCCTCTAGGGGTTAACTTTTGCATGGTCCGAGTTATCCGAGTAGTGTAGTAGTAGGATTTGATGCTGTAAATGTGCATTTCATATAATTCGGTAAATGACTTAAATTTTAAGTTTTTTGTCCCATTGTGAAATTCAGCTGTTATCGCATACTTTGCATTTCAAAAAGAGTTCGATTCCTTTACTTCAGGTTAACTCTACACCGGGTGTTTACTTCGGGGTTTACCCTAGAGTTTACTCCGGTGTAAGTGTTTACTTAACCCGAGTTCATGTCAGGTGTTAGGGTAACACTTACACTTACACCGGAGTTAACTTTACACCGAGAGTTTACTCCGGGGTTACACCTACATACACTTGTACCGGAGTTAGTGTTTACTCCGGAGTTAACTCCAGGGTAAGTGTAAACTCAACCCGAGTTCATGTCCAGTGTTAAGTTTGCACTTACCCCGGAGTTAACTCCTGAGTAAGCACTAACACTTACAGTTACATCGAATGTGAACTCACATATTGTTCATCAAGATACATCAACTTTTAGTGAAAATGTGTGATTGACTTTAGAAATCTGCTTGATTGCTTATATCGAATAACTGCTATTATTAGTTCAAGTTAAACTGCTTTTGATTGTGAGTCACTCGCGTATTTGTTACAGCTTTCAGTTTGTGGGTGCGATCTTCGATGAGAATCCGTTGACATGTGTATTAATATTTAAGGACAATGCCAGGCAGTCATAACGAAGTACAGATCAATATTCGAATTATAGTTGTGACTCGTTGATACTGGCTTTGACAGGGCAATCCAAAGTTAGTTACTGACGTCAGTCATCAATACAATTCGCGGTACATTTCAAACAGCGATCAGTCAGAGGACTTGCTGCATCTCCATTCTTGATAGTGGCGGGTGGGGCACATTGAACATGTTTTTGATCTTTTCTCAGCTGAATCAGTTTGAATATACTAAATCAAATGAACCAAAATCAAACTCGGATGAAAGGTTGAGGGTTTCCTTAGTAATCTCTGAGTTGTTGGACGTTTTTGTGACATTTAATCTCCTCACAATTTTAAATTTAAAATTAATACTAAAGTGGTTTAATGTGCCCCATCCGTGGGGCACATTGAACCACCCACTGGGGTGGCTACATTGCGATGTTCATCAAATCTCAAATGAAAAGGGCGTGAAGATCATCTATGTAACTATTAGAACTAAAATGACAAATAAACGGATAAACAACAAAACTAATATTGCAATTATTATGATTAAGAAGTTACTACAAAGAAAACAATTAGCGTATTTATTATTATTATTCCTGTTTTGAAATAAATGACATAATTTTATGCTACTTTAATTTGCGAATTTAATGTTAAGTTTATGTTTACGAATACGATAATTAATTTTGCGAGAAAAACTATCACTAATAAAATCAATATTTTGAACAGCTTTATTTTCATTAACATAGTTCTTAATTTACGCGAGCGAATTTGTTGATAACGAAATCTCTATCAGACCGACCACTACACTTGAGACAAGATTTGGTTTTGTTTCCAGCTTCGATGCCAAGAGAGTTAGAGTTGTACTTCTTTTATCGATGCTGTCAAAGGTGTTGAGAGTGAAGTTTCTCTTTACATGACTGGAGATCCAACTATCTTTAGTAAAGGACGGGTGCAACTTGACACGATTTCATTTTGATAATGGCAAAAGTTAATTTTACTATTAACCCATAGTGAAATCTTATGTAATGGTTCAAGTAGTTATTTTCAGGGATATCGGTCACAAACTTAGTATCCTTTTTCTAGTGAGTTTAACAGTTATTAGCTTTTAACTCAAAATAAAGATGTAGTTTAATAAAGTTTATAGATATGATAATATATAATAAGAAAAGTTTACACTTTTTATTAATAAGTCTATTAATAATTTTTTTTCTTCTAATTTAAGCATTTTTTTCTTCTCAAGAATGAGCGATCAATGTCAAGCAATAATCAACCATCAAAGCGATAGTAAGTATTCGTGTTCGAAATAGGTTATAGAACTTCTATGTCCGCTCTTGGCCTGATGAACCAAGGCTAAACGTTCCGCACGAGTTACTGAATGACAAAGACTTTTGAGTTGTGTAGTCGCAATCTTCATCTATCTAAAATTGGTTTAGTAATGGTTAAGTCTAAATTGGTTTAGTTTCAACACAACGATGATAAAAACTGTAAAAATTCAAGTGCATGGTCCGCTTTATGGAAACAGGATTAAATTGACATTCTCAATTTAACTATAATGTAATCATACTTCCATTGATTCGTTGCTTCTTTTTTGCACTGATACTGTTATCGTAATAAAAATGAAAATAGGAAAGCCATAACTGATGCAATTGTGAAAAAATGCGTAAACTCAATGTAAACATTTCAAAAGTAAGGGAATGCCAAGTTATTTATTACATCATTTTATGAAAAATAAATTAATGGCAATTATTTTTTTGTCTTCACGAAGCTATCTTCATGGAACATAAATATTATAGTCTGGCAGCAAGAACAAATTATGTAGGGAGCGAGGCCGAAAATGAGACTTTCACAGAGTGATGTAGGTACACCCTATGGCTACGACGAATCTGCACGTCTACCGAGTTCTAGTTCCTCTTGTCAAACAGGATCAAAGAAAAACAAATGTTTTCCAATCGGACGCAAATTGAAGTTTTTCGGACAAATGAAATTTTCTTCTATGTTTTTTCTTATCAATTGAAAAGTATTGTGTCTAGAGCTATAATTTTCGGCATGATATGTCTTCTGGTAATTTCATATCATGTCCATGTCAAAAATTATGGCTCTATAGTTTTCAATTGTTAAGAGTAAATAGAGAAAATCGCATTTTTGCCAAAAACTTTAATCTGCATGAAAATTGAATTAACATTCGTCTTTCTTTGATCCTGTCTGACAAGAGGTATAGCTATAGACCCCGGGACGAACAAACCGAATAATTTTGTTAGAAACTTGCTAGCTGTTTGCTAATTTTGTAAAAAATAGAAATTTTGATAAATTCCTACTATGTTTGCTAATTTTGTTAAATATTTATGAAATATTGGTCAAATTGTCCTAGATGTCAGAACAAAGCATTAATTAAATGCATGTATATGTTTTCAGATAAGATCTGATATGCCATCCAAAACGCAATGTGCTGTCAAGAGCATATTAAACTTTTGAGTGACAAGAGTCGATGACCAAGAATCGATGAGAAATTGTCACAATAGTCATTGATTCACTAATATCTCTCATTGAAGACATGTGATTCGATGCTTGGTCAAATGAGCTTGAAAATAAGTTTCAGCACTGATGTGGCAATCAGATCTTGTGTTCGAAATTGCATGTTTTATTTCCATATTGCTTGTATGAATCTTGTGTATTATCTTTGTGGAAACTACTCGATATGTCATGATATGAGCCTTAAATCGAAGAAACACTTGTAAGTCGAGTAACTCTGAGATCCTATCGAACTGCAGTAATCGCTTCGAACTTGCTCTAGTCGTTCTCAGGAAACGATAGGAATTCCCGTGACGAGAATCCTATATTGGGTGGTAAGTCTGGTCTGTCTCATCTTTGATCTTCCTTCTTCGAGCCGTGAATGGTGAGGCACCCCGTCCGATCCGCGACCTGCTCCCACGACCGGCTGAGTGGCGACGATCGACTCGTGCAGCTGATGCCGCGCACGAACTGGCTCTGAGTGTGCCGTCGTCTCGCACAGCTCATCACTCGTCCAGCTTCATTCCCCGGACTGTCAGACTCTGGAACGCTCTCCCCCACGAGCTGTTCGAGAGAGGTGTGACGCGTAAAACGTTGAAGACTGTGAAGATGTAATCCTTTTGAATGTACATGTAGTTCACTCCTATTTTTTTGCGGTGGATCTCGGTGTTCCTCACCAGATGTCACTGCCATAGGAGCATCCCCCCTTGTAAAATAATAAATAAATAAGACCGTATAAGGCGCTCAGAGAGTTGCTATCATTTCCCGATGTTTCACGAGCATGTCACGAGCATGTTTCACGAGTAATCAGTTTTCATGATTATTTCTAAAGCATGACTTTATTCTTATGCATCCCAACCTCTGCAATTATCTAATTTATATTTCTAACCTATTCTGAGAAGGGATTATCATGTCTTCAAGATGGCGAGCCTCCCGACTTCGAACATTGCAATGCATTTCTTCGCCGCGCGCTACGTCTATCAGTCAGTTCCAGAGCTGGAAAAATTCCACTGAAATTTTTAATTCCAATTCCATAATAAGATTCAATTCCGATAATTTCATGTCGCGTATAGTGCATTATGCTAATGTATCTAACATTTGTTCGTTCCAGTCTAACCCATGTGCCCTTATCCTATACTCGTTGCTCCTGTGTGCCGTTCTCTGCGTCGTTCCTATGTGCGTTCTCATGTTCATAGTTCATATTTCTTGTGTACATGTACGTGTATATATGCAAGCGGTCAGCTTACGCCATTTTGGTTTCGTAAACAAGATATTCAATATCTCGTGAAAAAGGAAGAAAAGAAAATTAACGGGCAGCAAAGAATCAGACGCTGAGAGAGAGATGAGATACGAATGAATCGATTAATAAACTGACAGAAGAAAGAAATTCAATGTACTAATAACGTGATTGTTGATGACAGAAAAAACGACGATAAAAATGATATCATGAAAACTGACTAATGGTATTTTAAAAAAGGAGATTAAAAATTCCGTGATAAGAACGAAATGAAGTCGGGTCGAAAGCTAGCGGGCAGAGATTAAAGGAAACTCTTTCAATTTTCAAAGGAAAGTGGATTTATGGTCAAGTCTCAAAAATTGGTATAACTTAGAAACGATGAGAAATTGACACAACAACACATACGACATCTTCAGTAGCTGTTAGAACAACTCCGGGCTCTCGCGGTGAAACTTAACTACAGAAATAACAACAACAACTGCCCGCCAGCGAACAACAACACAGCAGCGTATACAGCAACACATCAGCGAGCGCGATTGAAGATTGACGGTATAAGTGACACTGATATTTATGATATTATTTTGGTATAAATGAGTCCGATCGAATTGAAGTGAATTCAACATTAAGAAGTGAACTGTAGGTTTAACGTTTTTCTTTTATCGTTGCGTATCGTATCTATATAACTATAGTCTTAAAATTAATATTGTTAATTGCTGTGATTGGACGTTGCAATTTCAATTTTTGTACAAATAGATTTATCACAGGTCAATCGAAAAAGTGGAATTGAGGTTTATCAGGGTCAATTCCAATTCCAATTCCAGTAGATTTGAATATCGTCAATTCCAATTCCAACAAAAAAGGAATTAATTCCAATTCCGACTTTTCCAACTCTGGTCAGTTCACGGATTCCTCATGTGGTGTGCGAGTGTGATTCAGCTCGTCGAAGTGAAGACTGACGGCGCAGTCTTCTCTATTCATTGAAGATAATATGCATGTTGCCTTCCTTTCTTTAAGATTATTATCGTTGATATGAGTGTCCAGATGGAGTGCATATGGTGCGTCACTATTATTCAGACATGTGAGTAGAAAATAAATCGTGCTTGTAAATCAGGTGTATAAACAGATAACTTGAAAAAAAACAGATTCTAAGCCAACCATTCAAATTATAATGTCCTGCAATCACGAAATATAATGTACATTCAGTTAAATAATTAATCGTGTGATTCATCATGATCGTTGACAGGAGATGGAGACTTCGATCCTTGATAATGAAGCATATTTCCCAAAAGTAGGGGTGGTAAATGAACATAAATTTCCTCCATTTCAAAAAAAAATTGCAAGCGTTCTCCGGATTCTCGAATAGAATCCGCAGCTCATGCGACTGTCTTACAGTAGGTGTTTCATTCGGGAGTTGGTCGGTGCAATGATGATAGTGAGGTCCCTCATCAAATCGCATCAAATCAAAAGAATGTTAACTTTCTCTGAAATTCATCAGCATCGAGTATAGAGAGAGAATCCATATTCTATATGGACAATCCTCACCATGATAGCGCGCACCGCTTAGCAATGTGCACAGCAGCAGTCGTCCCATGCGTCACTGAATCTACTGCAGATCTACAGTCCGTTTCATAAAAAGTGGATCATCCTGAAATTTGACTAAATAAAACATAAGTATGATACAGAAAGCATTTTTCATGTTATTTCATGTCCCTAATATATTTAAATGTCCTTATATAATCTGATAAGCTATGATACAGTAACGGTTCTTAAGAAGCTAATATTTTGTGGCCCTACCTTTATTGTCAATGACATTACCAATTCGTCTAGGCATTGATTCGATGATATCGTTGATTTTTGACTGATCTAACTTTCTCCACTCTCTTTTTAACAGTGACGTAAGTTGTGATACGCCATCTGTAGGTAGCAGTGAACGACGAACGTTACGTTTTAGAATACTCCATACATTTTGTATGGGATTCAGATCAGGAGAACGAGCTGGCCAAGATAATGTCCTAAGCCCTAATTGAGACTTGCATAAGTTGACTCTACTACTCCTGTGACACGTAGCATTATCATCCATAAATAACCAAGTCGATGGATCACCAAGTTGATCTGTCATTTGGCCAATGTTCATTCGTAAAACATTCACATGGCGTTCAGAATTCATGATTCCTTGCTGTATGTGAAGTTCAGAGCGGCCATTGGTCCAAATGCCAGCCCAAATCAGTAGAGTCCCACCACCTTGTACCCGGGACGATGTAAATGTCTCGGAATTTCCTGATCAGATTTTATCCATAATCTCAATCGACCATCACTATCCTTCAGACGGACTGATGCCTCATCAGACCAGACAACCCGATCCCATTGATTTCGCCAGTGACAATGACTCATTGCCCATCTGAGACGTCTTTTTGTATGCTGATCTGATAATTCGATCTGAGAGGGCCTCTTACAGCTCTTGAAATTCGACTCAATAAGTCTTCTACGAATAGTGGACTTAGAAATAGACGAGTCTAGTGCAGCCATCTCGAGATACTTTGATCAACTTTAACAAATCTCAAAATTAGGCGGTCTCTACGGGTTGCTTTTTGTGAATGCGATCTCGTTATTGTCCATTTGTGCTTTGTATTGTTTTCAACCGGTAAGAGATAGACTTCTAGCTGAAAGCAATCAGGAGTGCTGCCAACACCACCGCAACGAAGTCAGGAAGCTATGGAACATGAAGTCCAGTTAATCACATGTAGCAGTTACATTATTGTTGATGAATAATGGTGCTATACTGGCTTTGATTGACCGATTTTCTTTATTTTTGTTTTGCTTGATAGCTTTTGGCTTGTAGAACAACATATTACATAACAAAGGAAACAAATGTAATTTTATAAGAGTGAGGTATGATTTTGTGTAACATTGCTAAATGAAGATCAAATTATCTACTACTTTTTTTATTTATAACAGGAAAACAACTCAATATTCATGCTTGAAATTTCCAACAATGATATTAGTAAGTACAACTGACATCTCTTCCAAATTTCAGAGAAATTCGTTCAAGTTTGGCGGAGTTAGACAAAGTTGAAGTTAAGGCGATGTTTAAGGGTGATCCATTTTTTATGAAACAATCTGTATTATTGAGAGAGAAAAGGATACTAAGAAGTAGTCCACCAATGCGTGGCATTGAAAACTGTCCAAGAAACATGACTGAAGTGAAGTGGTCGACGTGCTAAGCATCAGGACCACAGGGCTTTTTTGGGACCACACTATCATCATTGTACCGGCTGGTCGTATGGAAAAGATTGAATCCTTTTAATTCGCTGATTGATAATTTGATTGCTGATTGATTGTCGATAATGCAGCTTGCATGCATATCTAAATCTTCGTTTGTCAGGCCTACATGCAGGGTTGACATATTTGAAAAACCCGTGGGTTTTTTTAAATAGGTCAGATGTTTCACTGTATATAATTTGGATTTGTGCAAACCATCTTAAGGTACGCTATTGCTACTGATTTCAGTTAATGGGGAAATTATTTAAAATTAAATATCAAATCGGATTTTCTGCTTAACCGGCATGTTGTCCACCGTGGGAGAATGTGTTATAGATTAATTGGTGCTGTTGTAAATCATTGGGATGATAAAGGATACTAAGATAGTAAGTTTAAGTTATCGCCTGGTTCATTCTTGTAATAGAAACTCGATCAATACCTGTGTCATCTTACTATTTTTCAATTGTTATATTCTGTATGGCCTATTCCTTCTCTTATGTACGTCGAACACACTCAATACTTATTGCATCAAAAATTATGTTGTGCATTTCAGACCGCAATCATTGTCAAAAATCAGTCATCATCAAAAAGATATCATAAATGGGAACTGAAGCCACCAAACCAGCACAATTGATGTTAGAGGAACAATCACAACGGTTCTGTAGGCTGACATCTGCTTATGAGGTGAGTCGTTAAATTATGCGATTCTTTGCCACTGCCTACGAATGTTTTGGTTTTAGCAGCATTGAGGTTTAATGCTGTTAATCCTTGGAGCATTTTGCAGCAGGATGACTTCGATCAACAGTTATAATGTATAAATATGTAGGGCTATTCTTGTCACTGCCTCCGAATGTTTTGGTTTTAGCAGCATTCAGCTTTTCTGCTGTTAATCCTTGGAGCATTTCGCAGCAGGATGACTTCGATCAACAATGTATTCAATTAATATCAACAGTAAATTTCTTCAATATCTTACTACAGCGTAAGGTAGGTTAACTGTAATTTCATCAATAGAATGTGAACGTTCTGCGAACCCACTTTATGCGCCAAGATCAAACCCACAAGTTTTATGATGTTTAAATTATGCATGTCATAATTATAATGCAATATATTTACAAATCGTTCAACTTAGTTTCATCTTGACGCATAAAGTGGATTCGCAGGATGCTCACATTTTATTGATAAAACTACAGTTCATCTACTATATATGTTGTGGCAAAATATTTGGGCAATGTCTGGAAAACATTTAAAAAATGTTTTAAGATAACATTTTCCTAATATTCTCATGTATTGTCATTTTAACATTTTAACATTTTAACATTTTTTGGAATGTTTTTATAGCTATTCCACATTTTCTGAACATTTTTAGAATGTTTTTTTGTTGGGAATTCATGTTAGTGTTAGCTAATCATCAGCTATGTTAGATAAATATTTGATAAAATTTTAATAGAAGTTTATTAAAATGGTGTCAAGTATTTGCCAAATATTCAACAAAAGCATCTGGTGTGTTCGTCCCGGGATCTCGGCAGACGCGCTGATTCGTGGTAGGCATCGGGTGCAGCCTACATCATTGTGAAAACCTCATTTTCGGGTTCTCATCCCGGCAGAAGCTTCTGGTTGCCGAACTGTTTGTCTAACTTATAATTAATTAAACATAAGCTAACATTTATGTTCCCTGAAGATAGCTTCGTGAGGAAAACAGAAATTAATTGAAAGTAGTGAAAACTGTGCCCTACTTGCGAGGGATAGGTACATGGATGGGTACATGTAAAATTTAGTGTTATCAATAGGAACATGGATTGGTACATGTATAATTCAGTGTTATGAATAGGAACATGTATGACTTCTGTTTTACTGGATAGGTACGTGTTTGGTAAACTCGGTTGAGTACACTGTGTTTCGGAACGTCTATGATCGAACTTGTGTGGCTTGGTTCTGAGTACTTGGGTACGTACCGATAGACGTCCGTTGTTTGATTTTGAATGAGTTTGCTCAATTGCGACTATTGTGACTATTGCAACCATTGTAATCAAGATGACAGTCACATTGATTTTCCTTTTTACGTAGACAAACTATGCTATAAATATGAGATAGTTGTTTGATGACATACATAATGATGACTAGTATCCCAACGTCGTGGGTTGTCGCAAGAGACCTTGGATATTCGTTCAAAGCTATAGAAACTGTAACAAATCTCAGTGAAAATATCAACGCTGGTGATTTAGGTGATCGACTAATGGATCTAGATGAGCATGCTATGAATCACAATTTGGATCGTAGGTGGATAGAGGATTTCTCCATGCTACACTGCAATGATAGTGAAGTTAGGAGGATCAAATTGGAACGATATGGAAAGAAGGTGACATTTGACAGTGTTTTAATAAAAAGTTCTCCCAATAAAAGTGGATTCAGAAGGAAATTAGAAGAAGAGACATTTAAATTATTATGTGAACGGAACTGCGTTAAATGTTTTAAACAGGAACGATCCCTTCTCTTTTTACCATGTTCTCATAGCGTTATGTGTTCTACATGCTATGTACCCTTTGAAACTTCATCTTGTCCACTTTGTGATCAAGAAATATTTTCAACAGTCACTGTATATCGTGCATGATGAGTCATCATGCACGTCTGTGGTTGGTCACTATTGTGTCTTTGTGTGGCTTTTCTATATAAGGAGGACATTGTACCGTTCTATTTCAAGCATAATTTGAGGCTAATACAATGTCAATGAGCATGTCGTTCACTACCAACATTCCCATTTCAATAATTTACCGAAGTCAACTCTTCACCGGCAATATATTTTATTCTGCCGTAAATATAACTGGCTATAAAGCGGATTTGGTGGATCTGATGGAGGAAATAGTGAAGTATTTCCGCTGCGGAGAGGACGCTGTAGTGCAGAGAATGTTAATGAGAGTCGTGAACAAGCTCTTACACGAGTTGCAAGATTTTGGCTCAATGAAGTATTTCGTCCACTAGCTCAAACTGAGATTGTACCGGAATACTCTCGCTGTTGCTGCAGCAGTATCCAACGGAAACACAACACATGTCTCCATGACATTATCACCTCCAGCTACTTTGACGAGAAGGGTGAGAAATGTAAACTGGACTTGTTCAGTGGACCGCCATCAGTAAGCATCAATGTGGCTGCTCAAGGACATTCTGAGGTGATCAGTGCGGGCATACTATGCCAATATTTTAAAGACCTTCCATTTAAAGCCCTGCTGTATGTGCTGTTCTATTTCAAAACATCTAATGAAAGACATTGAGCAACTCATAACTGCTACAAATCAGACCGCTACAAATCTAGCCCATGTGAGTGTGTATCAGTTTCCCTCTACAACTTGATAAATGTTTTGTATAATTTTATAAGTACCAGCAACGTGATATGTGAATGCTTGTAAACTTTTGTGTATAATGTTGTAAGTACTAAGCAGAAATTGTAATTGTATTATCTATTTCCATATTAGAATAAAAATGTCTGTAAGACGGAAGGCATCTTCTCGTTAATTGAAACGCTCCTTCAAACCTTCAAGTCAGTTTAAAAAGGCGTTGCGAAAGTTAAACAGGATACATGATAGTAAGAAGAAGTGTAAATTGATTCAAAATTCAAGTGATGATTTCATTCGCGATTTAGCTTTTGCAATACACAAATGTCTACCTATTTACAAGCCTCTATTGAATGCTGGCTCTTTGAATAGCATGAAAAAGTTTTCAAATCCAAGGAGTACTGATACGAAAAGGCGAAACTTAATTCAGCGCGGTGGTGGTGGGTTTCTAAGTATGTTAAATGATATTGGAAACAGTATTAATGGTGTAATCAATAGTCCGCTTGGAAGGTTTGCAGCAACTGCTGCAATGTTAATATAACGTTAACGAATCATAAAGTGACACGTCATCACTTTGATTGATGAGTCATATATAGGTGTATATAAGGAAGACACTTTAATGATATTTTATCACTTTCAAGTGACAATTCATTTGCGTTGGTTGAAAGCTCCGAATTAGTACTTGTTGAAACATGACTCAGAAAATGTATACAATCAGAGAGGATAGTGACGCTTTTGAGCAAGATCTCTTGAAGCTTCGTCCGAGACGAAAGGTGCAAGGGATTGGAAATACATTCTACTTTCAAACCTTGAATTATGGTGATGATGGCTTTTATCTTCAAGTTCCATTCTTCCACAGTAATGGCATGTCTACATCAGGGTATAGCAATATGAGACAAATGCGAGTGACTTCTCCAAAATGGCAACAGGTGATTCTTAAAACTATTGACTCTTTCGCGAAAGAATGTGTTGAGCTGCCTGAAAGTGCTCCCACTCATTGGAGAAGGCCATTAGAGGAAGGAGTTGGTTACAAGGAATTGCCGAAATTCGATACACTGTTTTTAAAACTATCGGATCATTTTCAAGCATTCGATCTCTTTACAAACGCGATGGAATGTGAGGATCTCAAACGGGCCGCTATATGGGCTTAGTGCACGTTACCGGACTTTATATTGGCTCACATGGTTCGACTGGTAAAGTCGCATCTTTACAAATGAAGGTTCTTCAACTAGTCTATGAACCACTACCAATTGATAAATACTTAATTAACATTGATAAGACTGCTTCAAGTGATGGGAAGGAAGAGAGCAAAAAGCGAGGGCGGAAATCTAAAGATGGGAATCCTAAATTGAAGTTGAAGCGCCAAGATGCTGACTTGAAAACTTTCTATAATCCTAATTGTGATGAGGAAACACAAATGTTTTAATTTGTAAATGTAACTTGAAAGTTTCTATTCTGAATGTAAATAAACGTGATCTGGAACATGTGTCTGTTTTTGTTGTTCTAAGCAAAGTTAGCGGAATGATGAGATTAATGTTAATTGAATTATAAGATGACAGATTTTCGTCTATTCACTGATCGCACAATGTGTGTCGCTGGACCAAGTCAGTCCGGTAAAGCTACATTTGTAACTCAATTGCTACAATATAGAAATGAAATGTTTAACAAGGAAATTAAGCGAGTCAAATGGTATTATGGAATATTTCAACCACAACTACATTCTGCACTTCACCAGAAAGGTTATGAGGTGAAGCAAGGGTTGCCATCAACTGAGGATATCAAAGCAGGTGACTTACTAGTATTAGATGATCTATTACGTGAAAGCAAATCTTCAAAGGATGCAACTGAAATGTTCATTCGAACTGCACATCATAGGGAAGCTTTTATTATCTACATCACCCAAAACATCTTCGATGGAGGGAAAGAGCAAAGAACTAGAAGTTTGAATACACATTATTTGGCAATATTTAAAAATCCAAGAGATAGCAGTCAGATACATCATCTCAGTAGACAGATATTACCTCAACAACCTAAAGTACTTTCAAAAATATATGAAGATGTAACAAAGAAACCACATGGCTATCTATTTATTGATCTAACCCAGGAATGTCCGGAACGACTTCGATTTCGAACAAATATCATACCTAATTCCGCTGAACCAATGACAGTTTTCTCGGTTCACAGTTACTTTTAAGCAATGTACTTTGTTGCCTTATTATTTTCAAACATGTCGTATTCAAAGATGGTAGTCATTCCTCAAGAGGAGTATGTACAATTGACTACATTACAAAGTGCACAGGAAGTCAAAAATATAGATCAACCTATTACGAATCAACTTAATGAACAAACACAAAGGGATATGAAAATTCAGAAGATTAAGGATCCCTATCGACGAATGCAGTTAGCAGCTGAAAACATTGATGAGAGGCGACAGATTCGTGACAAGTTGCAACGATTTATAACCTTGTCAACACCTCGACCATATCGTGTGCGCGCTGAGCGATTATTTGACTTCATTGATCCACATGTGAAGTTCAATGAGAGAGGGGAGATAATAGATGAAACAACTGGTGATGTTATTAGAAATAGTCACATAGATGACCTTCTACAATATGCTGTCAGAGATGTAAGGCGAAAACTAGGTGCACCACAAGGGTGGACATACTTTCAGAAAATTTTATCTGATCAAAATGTACCTCACAATATTATTGGAGGACCGACTGTGAATGAGTTGGATAAGGGTCACTTACAAGATGGATCAAAGAGTAAAACACCCACGATGGCGGTCAAGCGAGAGCTTCATGATCCCGATGATCTGCAACCAAAAAGAGCTACTAGGCGCTCAATGCGTGTTGGGAAGGAGTATAGTAAATATTAAGCAAATATGAATTAAGCCTTGCCTCTCTCATATCATGTCGTTACGAAAATTTTGCTGTTGTTTGAAATCTGCGCTCGAAGGTAAAGGAGAAGAGGGCATAGAGGTTGATATCAATTGTGTTGGCAGTTGCTGTGCGAGTAACACGCGTGAAAATCAGAACAAAGACGATGAGTACAGCAGTGAAACTCAGAAAGATTTATTACGACTTAAATCACCCCGCAAGTTTCAGTCGTCCGGAGGTTCTAGCTCGTGCAGCAGGTGTGGGAATAGAGAAAGTCAAGAAGTGGTTAAGGAGTCAACCGACTTACACTCTTCACAAAAATGCGAGAAAGCGGTTTCCAACGAGAAAATATGTTGTTAACAATATAGATAGTCAATGGCAAGCGGACTTGGCTGACATGCAACAGATATCACAGTACAATGATGGCTATAAATACATCTTAACCGTAATAGATATTTTATCTCGCTATGCTTGGACACGTCCGCTGAAATCTAAACGAGGACCAGAAGTTGAAGCGGCTTTTCAGAAGATTTTCGATGAGGGGCGTGTTCCGCAAAGAATACCGACCGATCAAGGGAAGGAATTCGGAAACTCTCAAGTTCGAAGTCTCCTTAAAAGTCATAATGTGGAATTGTTTAGTGTCAAAAGTGCTTATAAAGCTGCCATTGTTGAGAGGTTCAATCGCACACTGAAGACAAAAATATGGCGCTATTTCACTGCAAAAAATACACATGTTTGGGTAAGTGAGGTGCAGAAATTTGTTAAGAATTACAATGAAAGCTACCATCGCATCATTAAGATGAAACCTGTTGATGTTACCCCAGATAATGCGATGGATGTATGGCTTCGATTGTATGATAAGAAAGCGAAAAACATTTCCAATGAAAAGAAAATTAATGTTGGTGATCGAGTTCGGATTTCAAAGGTTAAGTCTACATTTGAGAAGGGGTATCTACCTAATTGGACTGAAGAAGACTTTTCTGTAGATGAAGTAAATACAAAATTTAGATCCACCATGTATAAATTAATAGATTACCAATGTAATCCAATTGAAGGAAAATTTTACTTTTATGAATTGCAAGTAGTAGACAGAAATGAGGAGGTGTATATGATTGACAAAATAATTAGGAGGAAGGGTCATGGCAATCAAAGGAAATATCTAGTTAAATGGAAAGGATATCCTGATTCATTCAATAGCTGGATAACGCACCAGGATCTACAAAATGTGGAGGTGGGAGACACTCGTAACTTTTAAGCTAATATAGCATGTGACTTCTTCCATATATGAGTTTAACATATCTACTAACTTCAACATCATTCTTCCAAGCAATAGCAACCCCAAGATATTCCCAAGTAACAAACCATCTCTATACTCTGTTGAATTCACTAATCCAATTACTCTGCATGGACCCCATGAAGTTGCTCTAACTGAAATTACTTATTACAACGATATCAGTTTGCTAAAAAACAATTATTTTGAATTACATAAAGAAGTACGAGAGAAGGATGATTGTTTTCGCATATTTCACAATAGTCTACATGGTACATGGGTTTTTCATCATCTAACTTTACATCCGTTTTCAACATCTTTACCATCTGTCCAAAACATGATTAAAATTCAAAAGGCATTTGCAACGTCAACTTTTGATTCTAAGGTTCCCACAATGAGCTTGCAAGATACAGAAAAGGAAATCGGTAGAATGTTTGAACGAATAAATGATCTCTTCAAGCTGACTTTGAATAAATTCTACAAACCAGTCATAAAGGGGTCAACAAAATTGATGAAGGAGGGGAAGCATGTTCTTCTTGTATTAGGTAAGGATTTGAGTCATACTTTTGGGCATTCCAGAACAACTTTCTCATCAAGGTATTGGTACAATGGACGTGGGTGGAATTCGGAGAGGAAAGTCACTGATTTTCAATGTAGAATTGTGCCATTGTATGCATTAGAAAAAAGGAGCATCCGAGTAAAAAATCAATTTCAGGTCATTAGAAGTGTTGAAGACTTTGCAAGAAAGTTTCAAGGATCAGTGCCAGAAACGTTAATGACTTGTGAATATAAGAAAGAGACAGTGACTTTATTTACTGTTGAAACGGAGGCAGAATTTATTGTTTTTACTAAAAAGACACCATTGGAAAAGTCTGATTCCGCTGTTATTGAATTCGGATCTGAAATGATTGGGATGTTTAAGGGCCTTGAAAGCGCACCTTGGTTGACAGAATTAAATGATACATTCAAGGTTCAATTGTCCTCTTCTAAACTCAAAGCATCAACAAATGCTTCATGGGATATCCACGTATACAACGAAGACATATTGGGTGATGATTTGTCTATTTCCAGTGAACTTGTAAAAAGAGTTAATTTGAACATTGAAAGCTTGAAAACGCCATCTGAATTGTGTACAAAGTTAAATTAGTTTGGTGTAGATTACCTTGATGCAGATGAATATCACTTTTCTCATGACCCACATAGGAAACGCATGATATTAAAGGTAGAGAAGAACTTTCTTATCAAGCTGGATAGCGTGTTAACGACAACATTGGGATTCTCAAAATCAACTATTTATGAAGGCACATCAATAGGCGATACAGCCCCATCAATAGAGCGTAATCTAAGTAACTTATACGTCTATTGTAACATTATTGAATAGACAAGGGCTGGCGACATTGAGGCCCCACTTCTGCGCACATTTCCTCTCTCATCCGTAAGAAAGCAACTAATCAATCGAGAATTTTTTAACACAATGTATCCACCAATCAGCCGAAATTACATCAATAGAATTGACATGTCAATTCATGATAACGCAGGAGAAGTAGTACCGTTCTGTGGTGGTGTTACTGTTTTGACCCTACATATTAGGTAACGAGAATAAGGCTTTACGCTATTGTGACTTCCATAATTATTCAATAGTCATAATGACAGGCATTTACAGTAGACCATCATATCAGAGCGGTTATCCCGTGTTTGTTAGAGATAGACGACAAGTTGGAGGAGGCATATTTGGTGCACTAAGACGTATGGTTCCTCCAACACTCAAAAAGTATGGCGTACCAATCATGAAGCGTGTTGGAAGCAGGGCTTTAGATTTTGGTGCAAATGTTGCAGCTGATGCGCTTCAAGGTGAGGATATCGGTGAAACTATGAAAATGCACGCGCAGCAATCTGCCATAGACGCATTAGATGATTTAACAAAGACGAGACGTACAGTTCGGAAGAAGCGTAGGAAGTCAAGACAAGTTGGATCCGGTCGAGTTACTAAGCAAAGACGCAGGAAAAGTAAAAAGCCGACTAGAGGAACACGTTCTAAATCTAGACGTCGAGTGAAAACAAGAAAGCGCAAACGAAATTCCACAGCGACTAGAAACAAGTCAAAACGAAGGAAGACAACATATTTGTAGAGCTAATACGATGCAGAGTATCAATTCGGCTTTGTGTTTCTTCGATTCTCCCCCTCATCAGACAGACATCATCTCCTCAACAATTGTAGACATAGTCCCCACAACAAATATCGATGGTAACCAACAGCCTATTCAGTTTGATATACCTGCCAATCCTCAAGATTATATTGACTGTCAATCCATTGATTTAGAGTTGTGTATACAAATTAAGAAGACTGATGGTACAAATATTGATTCATCCAAGGATAAAGTGGGATTGGCAAATCTTCTTATTGCCAGTCTGTTCTCAGATGTGTATCTAATATTGAATGACAAACAGATTGAAGGAGGGGATCGAGCATATCCATATGGAGCATACATACATACAATGACGCAATTTCAAAAGCAAGCTAAACAGTCACACTTGCAAGTTTCTGGGTGGTATGATGATCAGCAAGAGAAATTTGATGATGTCTCAAATGCAGGGTTAAAAAGATGAATGGATTTAACAGTGGATTCAAAGGAATTATACTTGAAAGGACCTGTCTATCTTGATTTCCTTCGTCAATCTAGATATCTGCTATCACAGGTTAAAATGCAAATAAAATTTATTCGTGCAAATCCTGAGTTCGCGTTAATGGCTTTTGGAGCTACAAACTATCAAGTCAACATAAGTAATGCCGTGCTCAATGTAAGGCGAGTAACAATGAACCCGTCAGTCATCAACGAGCATGCGACAGGATTGAGGAAAAACAATGCAATATATCCAGTTAATCACAGTGTGTTGACAAACTTCACAATTGGTGCGGGATCATCCTCACATGCCTACCCAAATCTTTTTCCCACTGCAATGCCAAAGGCGGTGTATATCACATTTGTGGAAAATGAGGCATTCATTGGTGCTTTTGAAAAGAATCCATTCAATTTCCAACACTTTAATGTTAGCAAACTAGCACTCTACCAGGATGGGAAATTTGTATCTTGCAAAGCATATGAGCCTAATTTCAAAGATGGTAAATTCGCACGTGAATATGGTTCTACTTTCACCGCCCTCAACATGTTTAATACAGATGATTCAAATGGAATTACAATGGATATGTACAAGAATGGCTACTTCTTCATTATGTACAACCTCGCAGGAGATGCAGATCTAGGTGGTGAAAGCGTAGGAGTTACAAAGTCTGGAAATCTACGACTGGAGGTATCATTTGAGTCACCTTTGAAGAAAACAATTACTTGTCTCATTTATGCTATCTATGATAGCAAAGTTGAGATAACAAGAATGAGAGACGTGACTGTCAGATATCAGAGATGAGTAACTTAAGCAACATAGAAATCTTGAGGAAAATGAGGAAAGCTCATCCCTACTCCAAGACAATATTTCTCAATGTCCTTTCTATAGAAAATTTACCTGATTCAATTCCTTTCTATCCTTGTTCGCTTATCATCAATACGGATACCAACAATCTTCCCGGAAAACATTGGATTGCTGTATACATCAATCGTTATAAAGTGGCCGAATATTTTGACTCTCTTAATCAACCTCGTTTACATGATATCGCATTATGGATGAACAGGTTCTCCTGGACTGTTAGGAAAGTGACATCGTTCCCACTTCAAAGTAATACATCTCTAATGTGCGGTGGCTATGTACTCTATTTTGTCAACGAGAGACCATTGAAAAATAACTGTAAAAGTGCTTTAGAACTATTTTCAAAAGACTGTGATAAAAATGATGTAATTCTTACTAAATATGTCGAAACAGTTTTGAAATAAAGTTTTATGTTGTATCATTAACTTGCTCTCTTTTTTTCCAAAACAAGGGTTTATAAGGAAAACAAAAACATGTTCATATTTCATTATCTATTCACATATATACAAAATCTACAATTTGGTTTTCATGAAACATTTTTTCAAATCACATATGATGGGAGGCACATCACTTATGTCTTTAATGCCGGTTATCACAATCTTTCCATTATGGAACACATGAACATGATATGGATGCCAGTTAGTCAATTGAGCTGCTGGAAATAACTCCACTTCATAAGTTAGATTATGTGATGATGTAACTTTACGGAAGTCATAGTGATAGTGCAATTCACATAACACGGTCATTGTCTTCACTTTCCAATAAGATAATGAATCACCAAGTAAATGTTCCAAAGTAAAGTGTAGATATGAGAGATCGCCCTCCATGACCCTTCCAATACATTGGATTGTTCCATTTGGAAAGAATAGGATAGTGAGAGATTTATCCTTCCTCTGAATCCTCCATGTTAACATTGAGGGTCTTCCAAGATGTAGGCTCGTTGTCGGCTTCAATTTGCGTTTTATCAGTAACCATTGTTTTCGGTTGGGTATATTCCTCTCGATCTCTTGTAGATTGAGTTTTGACTTTGCTTTTGTGGCTAACATCCGATTTACAACTTCCAACCGTTTGATGTCCTCCATCTTTAATGAATGACGTTATCTGTGGTAGTATCTCCCTTGTAAAGGTTTCCAATGTGACGTCACTGAAACGAAAAAATCGATATTCAACATCTTCCCGTTTTGGTGAACAGACGTATAGTTTGACTGATGAATCACACTTTATCCATACCTTGTCATCGAGAGGAATCTTGATCCGAGTCTTATGGTTGCCAATGAGATCAGCGAAGTCTTTCAGTGAAGGCAATGAGTCAATACTAATGCAAACGCCACGATGTTTTCGAACACTATTTGCTATTGAATGACGAGATGCTATTCTTTAGAATTTGTTATGTGAACGTTTTGAACGTCACTAAGTTTCCATGTTCTAATGTAATGAGGCATGTTCCGAAAGCTATGTTTCAAATTTAGGTTTAATGTTTGCCTAAAGTTTGTTATTTCATTAGCTCAACATATCGGAATGATGTTGAGTACAAAGTCTTTACATATTCATTCACATTAGGACTACCTATTTATTAGTAATCATATCTACATATCGGAAGGATGTAGAAATTTCAATTTTAGTAAGACTACTTATGTATTAGTAAGTGCCGCTACATGTCGGAAGATGTAGCAATCGCAAGATCTATTACAAGTGGAATATTGTATTGCATTTATTTAGACTTATTCTACATCACCTGTGACAGGAAGGCATCTCCTTCTCTTTGAAGGTGGGGGAAGACTTAGACTGTAGTGTCCATATGGTAATGATAAATTTTTATCCAGCCAACAGCGCTTATCCTCCAAAAGTGAAAGACCTCGCTTCCTAAATGACTTTGTGCCAACTATGTGATTTTTTGAATTTATAATTGTCATGTCTTCAGTTGTATCATTCTCACTATAATAGACACTCCTATAGTCATTATGTTTCAATTTTTTAACTGCTGCTCTCTGAATTCCTTTTGCACGTTTGATGCTATGATTCGTAGAGTCTAGATATTTCATTGAATACATTTTCGGTTTTAGTAGGATCATTTCCACAAGCACCTTTCCAGCACACTCATCCTTAAAACAGCCTAATTTAGCTTTGTTTGTAGTTGAGTATAGTCGGTGATGACTGTCATAGTTTGAAGAGTCAAACTTTTCACCGAAGTATAGAAGTATATCCTCCAGACGGACAGATGGTGATGTGTATAAACATAGGAAGAAACTGTCGGTATCACCTCCACAAAGCCGCGTTCTATTTATCAACAGACTTCCTTTTAGATCATTGTAATATAATTGATACATTTCCAACTTACTATAGTCAAGTACTGCTTGACCAACATATATTAATTTATCTAAAACTATTGAAGGTTTGTACATTTCCATACCAACCAGATCTTCATCAAATATTTTGTGTTGAACATAGAGAGGATGATTTGACAATTTCAGTAGTTGTTTCTCATTGTTGACTAGTTTAAATTTTTTCTTTCTCCTTACATTTTCCATTGTTTTACCATATAAAGAATTATTTTTCAATTTGTAGAATGACTTTTCGAAGTCAGCGCTTGATTGAGCCCTCTTTTGAGAGTTCATATCAATGTATGTTTTTAACCAAGGCTTTTGTGTGAATTTTATGCCACTATGAATCTTCTTGATTCTCATGCCCATGGTCAAGTAAAATTTTAAAATTGAGTAGTGGACTACATAATTTTCCCTATCAAATTGATGGAGCAGAAGTTTCTTGATTGAAGAAAAATGTGAATTTGGTCTTACTTTTTCACATAGATTTTTCATATAGTGTGAAAACATTCTCTTTTCAATCATCTGCATTTCTGGAGCTAATGGGAAATCGGCAGTGTCATCATGAATGGCTGCAGGATACTCTAAATCTAAATCAAAAATGTAGCCGATCTCACCATCATCATCTATATTTTGAACATTTTCTTCATTATCTAATTCACTGTCATTCAACCATTTGAAATTTGAGTGGGGTAGATTCCTACTGAGTGAAGAACCGTAAAGGTCATTGACATCTAAGTAGGTCAAATGTCGACTTTCATGTATATTATTTCCTAATTCTTCAATGCGTGCACGCGCTCGGTGAATGTTGGTGAAAGTCATACCCCCTCTAATTCCTCGATCAAATAGATTGTACATATTTTCATCTTTTATGTAGTGTGGGGGATCATTGGAAGAGAAATTTAGTGCTGAGGTAAAGCTAAGATGTGGGAGACTGACAAAATGTACAGGGTCGACTTCATCCTCACGTTGACTCAATGCTCTAAACACTTCAAATATGTCTGCCAACAATAAAACATCTAACTTCAGATATGCCAGCATGTAATCACCAAATGTGCTACAATTAAATTCAATCCATGCCTTGTTAGCGTGTTCATATTCACTATCGGAACAGTGCTCACGAGAAAGATCATTATAGAATTAATATTGTGGTGGTAGACAGTCTTCCGTCAACGTGTTTAAGTTTTTGAAGTATGAATATGGAAACACTCCCTTCTGATATAAAACATTATCACTTAATTGTGGAAATTCTACCCTTAATGTCTCTACATGCTCACACGTTTGCAAGCCCTTGGCTAATTCACTCAAGGATGCACTTAGAAATTGATATGAGTCTAAGAATTTCAGTTTAAAGTATACTGTCTTCCCTTTGTAATCATTTACAGGGACACTGGCTGATAAAGTTATATATTTTTCAGCAGTTGCTGCTACAACATCTAATTTCCAAGATTTCATTCTTCCAATCGCTTTATAGCAAACGATGTGACTATCATAATTTTTAAAATTGTGGAAAAATATGGGGAGCTCCCGTCTGTTAAGTCTTAACCGGAGATTGCATTTCCTACATAATGTTTGCCTATATCGTCCGGTGATATGATCATGATCACGAACTTTTATGACTTCATCGCTGAATTTCGATTTACATTTGTTGCAACATTCTGCATTCTCATGGCTTGCTTTTTCATCCGCTGACAGTGTTATTGGCTGCCTAGTTGTTGCACATTGGTTGTCATATAAGTCTTGGGCTACAGTTTCTAAGTGGTACAAGAAACTAATAATGCAATTTTCTCCCTCAAAGAGGTAATACTTGTTTTCAAATTTCGATTGATGGGCATTATGCAAGACATGATAAGGTCCAATGGCCGCAGGTTTATGTATTTTATTATCAATGTAGCACTCTATATCTGCGTAAATTACTAAAGGAAGACTTAGTTGATATTCCATGCTACTTGTTAGTACTTTTAGATCTGACGCATTTTTAGTATTTGTGCTTTTCCTCGAACGCAAAACTGGAAGTGTCGTTCTAGTGTTGTCTTATATGTGAATGACTGAGTGCATCTTTCGCAGAAGTATTTATGTCTTTTTAAAGTTCTCCTATACAATCTTGACAGCTTTGGAATTCCACAATAGTGTGCTGCTCCATTGTTTAGAATTAGCAAAATATTAACCGTTTGCCTACCAGTAAAGTTACTATTTTATCGAACACCTTTGAGTCCATTTTCATAAAAGTGAATGTTAATTTTAATATCATTATTTTTCTCAAATTTTGGAATATCTTTGATTGATACTGGTGTGGAAATGCTTTCCATATTTAGCTCAGATGTCCACTTACTATATAATTTTACTTCATTCCTTGAATAAGGTACTTCATTATAATGCAATATTGATAAAACTGCATATAGGAAGCAGTCACTTGCATTTGAATTAACATTAATGACAGCTCTAGAGTTTTTTAACTTCTTTGGTAGAGGAAATGATTGTCCACCTGACATTATTGGACTTGTTATCACATTGAACTCTATATTTTGTACATCATCTATAATCCAATTGCCACCCTTTTTTGTGAAGGCTTCAATATGATTTATCAGACTATTTAGATGATCCTGAAACCAAGCATCATAGTCATAAATATAGTTTGAGGATGATGAGGCAAAGTGTGCGAGAAAAGTTTCTTCTTCTTGAGGATTAGAACGGACATAACGAATTTGTGCAATCAGACGACCGCGCAATTGATAGCTCCTTAGTAAGTCAGACACTAAATTCCTTAACACGGAACGCATGCTTTCTAAGAATGATGTTATGTCTAAAGTAGGTGTTGTTGGCGTGATATCATACACACGTGCATGACCATTGAGTGCGCTTTCGCTGAGACTAACAGTTCCATAGTTATTATGCATATTCATCTCACTATTTGTATTTTGACATTCATATGCTGTCGAAATCTACTTATAGAGTTATACGTTTTGCCACACCGAGAGCAGTATTGCATAAAGTTTTGTATGCTAGTTGAAGCGCTGGTTGTTAGCTTAGAAGTAGATCTATTTTGATCATTTGAATTTGACTCTGTTATGCTATCATTCGGTTTGTTATTGCATACAAGTTTATGCCTCTTAAGATTATCTATCCTATTCGTCTTATATGGACACTTGCTACATTGATAAGTTTTTCCTAACTTACAAAATTTTTCATGACGTTGCAAATTGCCTATGAGAGTGAACACTTTTCCACACTTGGTACAGACAGCGTCATCACCAGCCAATACCATATGTTCCGATCTGTTGTAAAGAGAAAACATAAAATTAAAGTAATCTATTTTTTTCCAAAAGTAAATAGAAGTTATACATGTAGCTTGACGCATTTCACGATGCCACTGTGATAAAGTTTCAAGTGGCTGCAGCTTTCACTGCAGCCACCCAAATCGTCCATCCGCGTCAGTCTTAGTCTACGGATGGTGTTATCGCTGCACTCGACGTGGACTAAGGTCTCTTTATCATGACGTTGGCTATTAGTCACTTGTGAGGCCAACAGGAGGTTTGATTGAGTTATGATTTGTAAGGACTCAACCAAACCTCTGTTCTCCTCCATTAACTGAGCCTCACGAGCCACGGACTGTTTCAGTCGCTCTTGGCAACGCCGTAGCTTGCTCTCGATGTCCTCCTCGTCCGTCGTTGCGTCGAGGTCCACGTTGTATTCGCGCACTGGGAGAGGAGCCTTAGGAACTGCGGCTGGGATAGGAGGTGTTGGAGAGGAAGGAGCTGCGGCTGGGATAGGAGATGTTGGAGGAGAAGGAGCTGCGGCTGGGATAGGAGGTGTTGGAGGAGAAGGAGCTGCGACTGGGATATGAGCTGCTGACGATGAGGCCAATGTCATCATCGGCGACAGTGGTAGACGGACATTCCAGCTAGGTGACGCCCGAATGTTGGAGAATGAGATCTCCTCCTGAGATGCAAACATCACGGAGTCCTGTAATTGAAAGGAACAATTGTTTATCATCTATTTACCATTTTTGACATTAATGAGATACAAATGTGAATTCCTCTTACCTCCTGCTGGATTGCGGTTTTTTGATCGGATCCACTCTCCTTGTTAAGAGTCACCGAATCATTCTGAAAGATGAATTGATCAATTGTAGACGAATATATTGATAATCAAGTGAGTTTCAAAATAAATTTTAATGAAAACAATTCTGTACACATGCAGTTAACCAATCACATACTTACATGTACAGCAGAATCATCATCTTCGTCGGAAGAGGACGTCGGAGATGAAGTCGCTGAAGTCGTGGCTTCATCCTCGGATGAGGAGTCCGAATCCTCCGATGTTGAGGAGTCATCCGATGACGCGCGAATTGAGTACGGTTTCTCCTCATTGTCCTCTACTGACGTTGTTGTCGCCGGCGTAGACAAGAAGCTTCTCTGATGCTTCTTCAGTGACAGAGATGGCACAGACTGCAACGAAAAATATGATGACATGTTTGCAACTCATTGACGAAGTATGTATGTTCTTAAAAATACTTGATGCATTTTAAGTTATTGTTGACTGAGACCTATGTAATGACACTTACGGGACTAGAAGGTAGTCTGCTCCTCGGTGAAGGTAAGCGCGGAATTTTTGGGCAGCTTTGAACACTAGGAAACAGCTGAAAGTAGAAAAATTCATGTTTAATTTCACATTGAGAACTAATAAATAACTGAAATGCTTACATTTCGCAATTTTTCAGCCACTATATCCTCATTAGCCTTTGTCGGGTGAGGTAGCTTACTCTGAAATGTTTAAGCAATGGTGATTTACTTTATGTACAGAAATAATTAAATTAGTCAATAAATACTTACATCTTTAGCGAACAGTTTTTTCTGAACCAACACCTTGGCTCTCTTCGGTGGGGGCATCAGCACATCCTGAAATGTTTAACGACATATAATCATTTAATACATAATGAAGTAGTATTTTTATTTTCTGCTGTGAGCCAGTTATCCGTTGAAGCTAGCATGTAGAATTGATGGCACTCACCTCTCAATCACTAAAAGTCTCATCGATGAACTCCCGAGACTTAGGAACTTTCTTCTTAGGAACTCGAGACTTTTGAGGCTTATCCTTTGGAGCAGGTTCATCCAACTGGGAAAGCACGCCTTCAGTCGGTCGCTCCTTTCCGAAAAGACGCTCCAACTTCTTCTTCTCAACTTTGGAGGTTAAGTTAATCCCCTTTCTTCCATTTAGTTGAGCACAGGGGGTGTGCTTGGCAATGAAGGTTTTCGCGGAGTCACTATTTGCCTTTGCATCGCTCTTTTCGTACCTCTTGCAAGTGAGACAGTAGAGTTAGGTGCAGTCCTCTCTGAAGGAGCATTCCTTATGCCCGCTTTTGTTTGCATGACGAACGGGCAGTTGACAAGTCTCGCAGAAATGGAAGATGAGACGTTGCCGTGCGATGCTTTCATGTCGAACCATTTCTGTAGAGCAGTGCTATTCA